>CM033729.1:40084050-40684050 GCA_019671005.1 Hibiscus mutabilis | reverse complement strand
TTAGTCTTCAACTAAGCATAAGCAAAACTAGTAACCAAATAGAGAATGAACAAACCAGCTCTTTTTGCCGGCGAACATGGTTATACACAAGATTTGTCATATCGGCAATAAGCTTCTCGGCATCAGATTTCGATTCCTCCTACATGGCATATGCTTGATGGATAAGAAATTTCAATAATGTATCTCAAGTCAAGAAATAGTAATATGCATATTATACCTCATAAGCCTTCTGGAAGCTAGCAATGCTCTTCATTTGAACTTCATCAGCTTGCACAGCATGATTCTGAACCCTCACAGACTCTTCTGAAAGCTTATCCAGAATTTCACTGGTATAATCAGAAATGTCCTTTGTTTGCTCAATACTAACATGGAACCCCTATTAATCAGAAAGAGCCAGAAAAAGTGAAATCAGCAAGGAAATAAATATGAAGAGAAGGGGGGGGGGGGAATCTAGCTATGCAACCTATATATAGGAAATTGTAGAAACTTGTAGAAAAGAGAGTTTGAATACTCTTCTTGTTATTTAGATATACAAGAGAAGAAGTCTATTTATAGACTTTTACAGAGGAGTTTTACATAGAGTAGTTAACCTATTAGGATTGGACTTTTATCCTTTACAATGATAGAGTTAGATTATAACTAAACTACATAGTTATGATAGAGTTAGATTATAACTAAACTACACGTATTAACTCACACTCCCCCTCAAACTGGCGTGTATATGTTGTGTACACCCAGTTTGGATGAAAACTCATCAAAATTCGCCCTAGGAAGTGCTTTGGTGAAGATATCAGCAAGTTGATTCTTGGTTGGAATATAATGAAGCTTTATTACTCCATTATTGACCTTCTCATAGATAAAGTGCCTATCTATTTCAATATGTTTAGTCCGGTCATGCTGCACTGGATTCTTGGCAATGCTCATTGCTAATTGACTATCACTGTAAACCTCAAATTCTAATTTTCCATCCAACTCTAACTCAGTGAGGAGCTTTTTAATCCACATTCCCTCACTTATTCCAAGAGCCATAGCTCTGAATTCCACTTCTGCACTGCTTCTAGATACAACAGCCTGCTTTTTACTTCTCCAAGTGACCAGATTTCCCCACACAAACGTACAATAGCCACTCACAGACCTTCTATCTGTTAGTTCTCCTGCCCAGCTTGAGTCTGTGTAGACTTTTACAGTTCTGTCTTGATGTTTTCTGAAAATAAGCCCAGACCCTGGTGTAAACTTCAGGAACCTCAGGATCCTATCTGTTAGACTCACTATACTCACTGAGTATGCAATGTCAGGTCTGGTGAGTGAGAGGTAGATTAGTTTTCCTACCAGCCTTTGGTAGGACTCTTTATTCACTGGATTCCCCATTCCATCTTTACTGAATTTCAAACCTGGTTCCATTGGAGATTTTGCTGGTCTACACCCGAGCATTCCAGTTTCTGTAAGTAGATCTAGAATGTATTTTCTTTGGTTAATAACTAACCCTTCTTTTGATCTTGCAACTTCCATTCCCAAGAAGTACCTAAGGCTTCCTAAGTCCTTAGTTTCGAACTCCTTTGCTAGAACAGTTTTCAGCTTCTCTATTTCTTCTATGTCATCACCAGTAATAATGATATCAATATAGACAATTAGGAGAGTTATCCTACCATCTGGTGTAACTTTTCTAAATAATGTATGGTCTGCTTAACTTTGCTTGAAATCATTCTGAACCATAGCTCTAGTAAACCTGTCAAACCATGCTCTAGGGGATTGCTTCAAGCCGTACAACGATCTATTCAGTTTGCACACTGTCTTTGTTCTGGTTTTCTCTTCTAAACCAGGTGGAACCTGCATGTACACTTCCTCCTCAAGTCTACCATTTAGAAATGCGTTTTTGATGTCCAACTGATGCAGCTTCCAATCCTTGTTAACTGCCACTGAAAGCAATACCCTGATGGTGTTTAACTTTGCTACAGGTGCGAAAGTTTCTTGATAGTCTACACCATATGATTGAGTAAACCCTTTAGCCACCAACCTTGCCTTGTATCTCTCAACACTCCCATCTGAATGGTACTTGACTGTAAAGACCCATTTACACCCCACAGCCTTTTTTCCTTCTGGCAGATCTGTCATGCTCCAGGTATTGTTCTTTTGTAATGCCTCAATTTCCTCTTCAACTGCTCTCCTCCATTCTGGATTGTCAAAGGCCTCTTCCACTGTCTTGGGAATTCTTATGCTGTCAATGTTAGCTGTAAAAGCTTTGAATCCAGACATTAATTTCCCATAGGCAATAAACCTGTTAATAGGATGAGCAGTACATTTCCTTACCCCCTTTCTAATAGCAATAGGAAACTCATCTAAGTTAACAGTAGTAGAATCCTGTGGAATAATATTACCTCCTGTCTCCAAAGCAGCAGGACTCAAAGCTAGTTCTTGGCAAGTGTTAGGCTGACTAACTGCCTCGGTCAAGTTTCTTTTTCTTCTTGTATAGACACTGAGTTGTCTTTCTGGTGGTTGTGGAGTCATAGAGTTTGGTGATGTATGTGGTATAGTTTTAATCATTGGAGGAGGTGTTGTATAAGGGCTGGTAGTTTTAGACTTTGGAGAAGGTGTGTCTACAGGATTAAGAGCAGTACTCACAATTTCATCAGAAGTAGGCTCGGAAGAAGTATTTTTACTCAACCAATTAGAGTAGGCTGGGTCAGACTCATCTGGAACAGGAGTTGAGTTTGAGAGATAGGAAGCTTTCCTTCTTCCTGTAATGTACAGCCGCACTGATTGAGACCAAGGAAGGTAGTTGTTTCCATTTAGTTTATAGGATGTAATGGGAGAAAGAGAGGCATCCAAGAGTTGGAAATCAGATGAACGAGGGCTGTTTTGAGAGCTAATTTCTGATGTAGCAGGATCAGAATTAGTCATGGAGAGGTGTAGATCTGATCGAAAAAGGGAAAAAAAAGATTTTGAGGAGATAGTATTGACCTAACTTGATACCATGTAGAAACTTGTAGAAAAGAGAGTTTGAATACTCTTCTTGTTATTTCGATATACAAGAGAAGAAGTCTATTTATAGACTTTTACAGAGGAGTTTTACACAGAGTAGTTAACCTATTAGGATTGGACTTTTATCCTTTACAATGATAGAGTTAGATTATAACTAAACTACATAGTTATGATAGAGTTAGATTATAACTAAACTACATAGTTATGATAGACTTAGATTACCTATCATACACGTATTAACTCACAGAAATTATGCTAATACAAATAGTGCGAGCAAAACACTACTGTATGCAAAAAAAAATTATTGCAGAATAAATGCATTTCCTAAATTGCTATGGTCTAAATAGGGGGAAATGGAGACAAGAAAGAGGTGAGGCATTAAAATCAGTTGTATTGTACCACCACTTGGACAAGTTCAACGTCGGAGCACAAACCTGTCTTAGTTCTTTTGCGAAAACAGCCATTTCATCCTGGTGAGTTGCAAGACTACCCTGAAGATCACCAAACATTGAAGTTGCTTTGCAGGCCTCAGACGAAAGGAACTGATGTATAATTCATAAACAAAAGCAAAGGAATTAAACCAAGCAAAACACCAAACAAATTAAATAAAATGCAGCCTAAATCAAAATATCAGCACCTACCTCTCCAATAAAATGTGCACTTGAAGAAGCCAGAATTGAAATTTCATCTAAAGCAGCATTGGAGCTAGCATGGTGCAATCGCACGACATTTTGGACTGCCTCCATGTGGGAAACATACAAAGCTCTTGCAGCAGACACCTTTTTCTTCATTTCCAAGATTGCCTAAAAGCAAGATTTGTGAATACAACAAGGTCAGACACAGCTATTAAATGGCATCCACAAAAGAACTACCAAGTTGGCTAAAAGTAATATTCAAGGCTCATTCAAGGGGAAAGCTTTTGGTACCTTATCATGTATATCGGTAAAAGAGCAGCAGAGTTTTTCAACACTCTGAAGGTGCTCATTTTGCTCAGACACTGATGAGGCCACCAGGTTGCAAAGTGAACCAATTTGCTGCCCTAGTTCTGATTGGAAGTTGTTAACCACTACTCTATTATCAGAGTTCAGTTTGTCTTCTTTTCCTATAAAGTAAGGCATCATAGGGTCACATATCACTTCGTTCATATACACTAAGTATTAAATAACTAAGCAGAACAACATACCGATTTTTTGGAACAATGAAGCATTATCCTTAAAAGCTTTCTCCAAGTCAGACCTTAGCATGCAGGCTTGATGCGCTAGAGCATTTTCTATTTTTGACCATTCAAAATAATGTCAGCACAAAATAAATATTAATAGTCAAGACTCAAGTACATATTGATATGTACCTGCGTTTTTCTGTTCACATATAATAAATTCTTTCTCCTTCAACACATAGTGGCACTTTTTCAGTTCTTCTTCAGAGTTGGCTAGCAATTTGACGGTTTCATTCAAGTTATTCTGTATTTTCAACCTATTTAATTAGTATGAGTCTAATATAAAAGGATCATATAAAAACCTTAAGAAAGTTTACCCCGATCGTCTCAAGTTTGCCGCTCAAATCAGAGCATTGTCGAACTTGGGCAACATATTTATCTTGTAATTCCTGAAGTTGCTGTTTTGTAACAAACCAAAAAAAGACAGCAAGTTGTAAGCCTGATATGTATCAAACAAATACATAAGGATCTCATGACCTGGGATAATTAAAAATAATACCACAGCAATTGCTAACCTTCTGATGTGTTTCAAGAAGGACCCCCATTTGTTCAATCTGTTCAGCCATTGCCTAAACAAATGCCAGTTAAACCACATGAATAATAATGAATCAGAAGAATCATTCACTGGTTCTGAATAATGAATGTCCTAAATAAAAAGACTTCAATTATACTTGTATAGAAAAACTCATATAGATAGAGTAGAAGAACACACAGAAATTTCAATAGTAGCAAAAGAGCTATCTTATTCAACAAACGACGTCAAAGAATATTATAAATAATAAAACCTCAGATATAGGCAAAACATGCACCCTAAATCTAATGGGGTAGTATGAATCAAACTGCACACCTTCCTTTCACTTTCTTATTCAACAAACGACGTCAAAGAATATTATAAATAATAAAACCTCAGATATAGGCAAAACATGCACCCTAAATCTAATGGGGTAGTATGAATCAAACTGCACACCTTCCTTTCACTTTCTTCTTGGAAATATCGCTCTTTTGGAATATAAACACCGTTCTTTTCACGAGCAGCATATACCTCTGAAGATATGGACATCAAAACAAGCAATTTATAATAGTCAATGTAGTTTATAAAAGAATATTAAATTGGCCAATATCCTCAATCATTTGAACGGCCTTCCAATAAAGAAGCATTTTACCTGACTTTAGGCGTTCAATTTCACCATAGAGGTCCTTTATAAGAGTCGATTTCATCATTTTTTGGTTAACCTGCATAAAGCGATCAATAAGTTACATGTTAAACCTTTTCTGATTTCCAAACAACAGTATCATATAACCATCCAATTACAATAAAACATCAAGAAGTTACAATAAAAGATTGCATAATCTCAAATTATATTCAACTTACATTCAAGATATAGTACAGAATAATTACTTCCCTCCACATGCATGTATAACCCATGGTACTTTATGAATAACAGTTACTAAATGTGAAGATTCAAAACTTTAAGTGCATGAAACACAGAGGGAATTCAGAGTACTATTTGAAACATGAACGATATATCAGTTTCCAGGAACATAAACTTCCATTTATCAAAATTCAGTTTGAACTTTAAAGCAAACTATGTTGTAACTTCCAAGTCAACACAAATATGACATAGTTAGTAGAAGCTATAGTAGGAATTCATTAACATTAACAGTAAGTTCTAGCATGTTTCTAGCCATTTAAGGAATAAAAGAAAAGATAAACTCATTCAAAAGGGTGACATTCGGAAAGAAATTAATTTGTTGGCCAATGATTGTGTACAACAAACCTCGGGCTTATTCTTTATATGCTTTGCCCTGTGTGCATAATCGAGTGTACTTAAGGTCTCCTCAAGGCAATGGACAGCAGGAGAAACTGTAGCTATAATGCAAGTCTTTGTCCGTCCCCCAAGTGAATCACGAAGCAATCGAGTAAGCTTGCTATCCCTAAATTCCCATTAAACTAAATAATTAGAGAAAAACATGAAAGGAATATAGGTACCAAGCAAAAAAGAGGTGTTTCAGACCTGTACGGAATATGCCCAAGATGCTCCACAAGGGCAGTTATCACACGTCCTAAAGTCAGTAAACTTTTATTAATTTCACCAGCTTCTCTTGCACGACCCTGTAAGTGTCAACATCAAATAAAACATTAATGATTTTAACTAAAACATTATCTGGTAAGGACTTCCAAATTGATTAGCAAGTATGCAAGAAATACATACATCCCTTGCACCAGAGCGGGATATATTTTCTGAGCCTGCTAAATCAACCAAATTCAACTTCCCACACTTTATAAGCTCTTCACCTTCTGGCGTAGCTTCCTTGATATGAATTGTAATAGTAAAAAGAGAATGCGACCGACTGAAATAGACCAACGCATTTTAAATAACAAAATGTGAAAAAATGGCTTGGCTTCACTCAAACATATAAAGCAGACAAAAGAACCGGTACCTTGACTGCTTATTCAACAAAGTCTCAGCTGTTCGACGCTTAGCAGACCCTCTTTCAAGCAAAGTAAATATCTCACTAGCACTTGTAACAATTTCTTCTTCTAATCCTCTGACAAGAACTCCCCCTTTCCCATCTTCCATTAATGGCAACTGCTTTTTCTGTTTCTCCTCCAAAACAACTTTTGTAATTTCTTCAGGCGCAAGCAAATCAGTAATCTCTTCATTATACAGTTCCAGGAATGTTACTTTTACACTGTATTCCGCATTTTGGCCCTCCAATGTATCAAAAATTTGATTAACTGCTCTTGGAATAACCCCTGCCCCTGCTGGCAATTCACGAGTAAGACTCGTCTGTCATGTTTGTTAGCATGAATTTGACAAGTTAGAACACTCAATTGCACAGAGGGATAGAATTAGAAGTAAAACTTATAGGTAATAAATCTAATATTACCTTTGCCCTTTTGCATTCACCTTCCATGGTATAAGTTTTCCCTGTACCCGTTTGACCGTATGCAAAAATAGTACAGTTGAAACCTTCTAAAACTTCATTCACAATTGGAACAACAGCTTGGTCATATAGATCTTTTTGTTGTGCCGATGGGCCAAATACCTAATTACCATTAAGAAAATAAAACAAATTCAACACTTACAGCAGCAAACAAATCAAATCATAAAATCAATTGACTAAAATCAATAGTCACAAAAAGAACACCTTATCGAAAGTAAAAACTCTATCGAAATGTTTTCCAGCAATGTTCTGAGAAACAGCGACTTCTCGCTGGTACTCATTACACTTCACCACTTGCGGCGCTTTGCTCCTTAACTCCTCTTCACTAAATGGCCTATAAATTTATTTTTTATCCCAAAAAATCAAAATCCACAAAATCGATTAAAACTAAAGAATCTAGCTATCACAAAGACAAAATGAGAGTTAAAAACAAGCGAAACCTGCAACGGAGGAGGACTTGCACGTTGACGCCTCTCTCTTTTTCGTGGCGGCCGGACATTTTCAATCGTCGAAGCGAAGGAGAATCGCACGAACCTATTTTCGATCTGTGTTTACTTTCCTTCTAATTTTTGTGTGTTGAGCTATGCTGTTCTTGTTTCGCTACCGTTAGATCCGCTTTTTGAATTTGGTTCTTTCTCTTCTCTTCTCTTCTCTTCTCTTCTCTTCTCTTCTCTTCTCTTCTCTTCTCTTTTTTTGATTTTTTGGGGAGAGGGTATTTGTTTATGTTTTGTGAAATGATATAAGGAAAGAGCGGGCTTTAGAATGAGATTTGAATTTTTACTACGGAGGCGCCTCGGTGTTAAATCTAACGGTTTAGTTGTTGTTGGAAATGTTAATCAGACGGTCAATATTTTAGAACTGATAGCACAGGGGATTACCCTTATGATCTAGCTAAGCCTGGCCCAGATAAGTTATACTTTATACTTGGATTCGGCCCTATATATTTTCATGGGTTTCATGGTCTAAAATTCTAGGATTCATAATTTTTGTTATTGGGTCTATATTCATAATTTTAAAAATAAATGAATAGGGTAAATTATATATCAGTTGTCATTAGATTTTAAAAAAAATCATTTTGGTCACTCAGAATTAATTTTTTTATTGACACTTGTCATCATAATATGGTGACATGAGTCACAGTTGGTTAAAAATCAAATAAAACAATTGTTAGACATGGAGATCAAACCTAAGTCTCTAAAAGAATCCCTAACTACTTAACCATTAAACCAAATCCTTATGTTTGGTAAATGGTTGAAAATATAATACTTTTAGAAAATAAAATATAAAAAATAGCAAAAATTTGAAAACATAAAAAAGATGTTTTAATTGTTTTTATTGAAAATGTTTTAAGAAAATGAAAAATATGAAAATAAGAGTTTTTTAATTTTAACTTCATTTTAACCTGGGTTCGAATTTATCTAATGCCATCTTTTTAAAAAAATGGTTTATTTACTAGTATTTTATTATTATCATGATAATAAAATTTTCTAACTATATTTTATTTTAATTATTTAATAATTATTTTTTATTTTTATTTTGAAAAGCTAGATACCAAATACATTTTCATTATTTTTATTTTTGAAAAGAAGCTTACATCTCTATTAACCAAGCATATTTTTAAATTTTAGAAAATTGAAAATAAAAATTATTTTCTCAAAATGAAAATAGAAAACAAAAATATAAAATATTTTCTAAAACCAAACGGATCCTAAAGTTTTCCCCTTCGTATAGTTGTCGTCATAATGAACCTTTATAGTACCCTATACGGATTAGTCAAGTTGAAAACTAGTGGTTAAACAAAACAAAAATGTTCTCCCTTCCATATTAATTACAAATCATCAAAATCCACACCTACTGTAAAATTAAAATTTAAGTTTAGGAGGGAACAAAATTCAAATCTGGTAAAAAAAAATTGAATTATGTCAATCTACATCCCCAATCTAATAAACTTTGGAGTCTACCTATTTGGAAAACATGAAGTTTTCCTAACTCTCATCATGTGCTACGCAATTAATACAAGATGCTCCGTTCCCAACTCTCTTACGAAAACTAAAGTGGGTCGCCATCTACGTGGTTGTATATATATATATATGTATATGTATATAATACATTCAATCCAACAAAGGATACAATGGATGCAGCTGTTTGTGTATACAATGGGTACGTAGGTGTAACTGTCGATGTATTGAGCTGTTTTTCACTATGATGAAAACCCAGATGTATTTATTTCATTTATGGAAGCATGCATACATGGGGCATGCATTACACTGCATGTATGGTTTTAAGGGCATTCAATTTCTTAAGTAATCTTAGGTCAATGACGATATGGTATTCAATACGACATGGCCTGTGATATCGGAGGAGAGGGCAGCTGTACTCGGCTAGAGATTCACCATGTGCCTCTTTTAATGAAGTTTCCTAACACACAATAATGTCTTTGTTGCATGGTCGGTGGAAAAGGATTTTGGTTGTTGTGTTCAGTAATTAAAATCTCTGGTTTCACCCAACCTTCAACAACCATTCCATTGATTTATTTATTTACCTACGCCATGACAGCTATGGACACAATTGGTATATTAAACACCAACACATATGGTTAAACACAACTTGTTTATTAAGCAGACGGCGCAGAATCATTAACAGCGTGTTTGCATTGGCAATAAATATAGAAATAAATGTAGTTGAGGAATAGAAATCATACGTCCTTTCAGTGCCTCTACGTTAAAATTTTAAGTTTAGAATTTATGATTAAAGTTTAGAAAATTTAAGGCATGTTGTATTTTTAAGGTTTAATGTTTAGGACTTAAAATTTAAGGCTAAAGCATAAAATTTAATTTATTTAGTATTGAGTATAAAAAGAGACACCGAAAAAGTCAAAAAAAATTGTCCATAGTTGAGCATTGGTATTCTGAATTCAGCTAAGATACAGTTACCTATCTAACTAACACCCAACCGTGCCTTTTGATTAAGCAATAAATAAACAATCCCTAAATTGGTTATATGCCTCGATTTTTTTATGAGTTTTGTTATACTCGGTGCTGAGTACTATATTTAAAACTATAAGATTCATATGATTAATGGTTATTTTCTTTTTTTTTCAATAGAATATACTACAATATTTAATTGTAGATAGAATTAATACTCATACAAATCTATTCCATTAAATATCTTAAAAACAAATATCAAACCCTAAGCCTTAAACTCTAAACCCTAAATATTAACACCTAAACACTAATACCAAAACCTTAAACTCTAAATCTTATATCCTAAACCCCAAACTCAAACCTAAACTATAACCCTAAACCTTAAACACTAACACTAAAATCAAACCCTTAAACCTTAAATATCATAATCTTAAACCAAATCCTAAACCCTAAATGCTAACACTAAAACATAAACTCTAAACCACAAATATTAAATCATAAACCCTAAACCCTAAACTATACATTGTAAATCATAAACACTAAACTATAAACCCTAAATCATAGCCCTCAAGATTGTGATAGCAAAACCCTTAATTATATCTACAATTAAACATCTTAATAGATCCTATTACAAAAATAAGGAAATAAGCATTAATTATAGGAATCTAGTAGTTTTTAAACATAGCCCTCGGGGCTGCATATAGGAAATTATTTTTTTTAACAGTTAATATCTAATCTATTAGTCAACTACTAATCTAATATGAATGCCTATCATAGAGATTTATAATGGAATGATCCTCCTAATTTAGTCTGCTCCATTCATAACATCAATTTTTAAACTTTCGAACTTGCTTAAAAGACATAACGCCTCATCTCGTTGAACCATCTGATACTTAATAATTTTATTTTTTATTATAAAATAATGTTGAAGGTTTATTTTTAGAATAGAATAATAACATGTGTAGTTCTGGACAATTGCAATAGAAGTGACCGCACAAAATCTTAAAGAAAAGGAAGGTCCTGCAAAGACTCAAGTTAAATGCTTGTAAGAAAAAAAATAAAAATAATAATTAGTGAACTAATAATAAAACACACAGGGAAAGTAAAATTATGTTGTACTTCATGGACTTTGAGTCATGATAGATTTTTTTATTCAAAATCTAGTCTATTAAATACCCGATAATTCAACAAGCATTAGATTTTTTCAATTGAGTATCTCATTTTAATAAGTTGTACATGACTCGTTAAATCTTTAAACCGCTCCTAAATAATAATAATGTATTAAATCATTTTTATAAATATTTTATTAAATGATATTATCTCTAAATTATAAAAAAGAGATTAGACAAATTATAGTTAAATTATAAACATTTAATTCTTAGTATTGAGTTCGATCAAATATTTTGTCTCTACAAACACTTATAGTTGAATTGAATTTGATATATATTTTCATTGATTTGAATTGGGCCACTTGAATTATTTTTTTTAAAAATAGACGACTTTAATTCAAATTAGATCACGACTTCTATTAAAATTAAAATTTTGGATATAATATTTATATTAAAGTATAAAGTTTTTAATAAATAAATGAGAAAACTACATATTTAGTACTTTCACTAAAAAATATATTTTTAGCGGTGTTTTTTAGCGTCGCTAAAAAAATTTCCTGACGCTTAGAAAAGTGCCGCAACAGTTCACAGCGTTTTTGAGCTACAAAAAACCCGCAAAAGATCAAGATCTACAAATGCCGCCAATAATTGTTCTTTAGTGGCTTTTGTAAAACAAACGTCGCTGCAGGTTTATAGTGGCGTTTGTTTTTATAAATGCTGCAAAAAACCTATTTTTTAGTGGCGTTTGTAAAGACACCATGCTTCAAAAAAAAAACTCAAATATATATATTCAGTTCTTAAATCTCAAAATTTTAACCTAGGTCATATCTTATAAAGCATAAACCAGAAAGAGGATTATAAATAGAGGAGCGTTACACAGTTCTATAGCAGATCTTATCTGTAGCATTATCATAAGCCATTGACTTAACATTGCTAACACAAATGCCTGATAATTGTAAAAGACATGAGAAATCAGCAATTAAACTAACTTGTTCACATCTTTCTTCAATAAAAGCCTTGTCCCCAGCTCCATCAAGGATGATTGTGTCATCCTTTGATACTGTGACCTACACTTGAAGCCATAAAAAATCAGTCACAAATCCACATCAAAATTTACTTGGCCTCTTGTGAGAGCCGCAAGGTCCTGCAAACCAGTTTCCTATTTTCTCCAAAACTTGAGGCCTTAATAGCACACACCCCGCGTTACTGATAGGTACCTCAATTAATTGTTTTGGCAAAATGATACTTAATTTTATGTTTTGTTTTTAAAATGGTACTTTCACCGTTTAAAATTAACATCTAATCTGATGTGGTATTTTTTTATTATGAGAAAATAACTTTAGCTTGATATTTAGTTTAGCAATAAATAAAATAAATAAAAATGTTTGACTAGAAAGTTCTAGGTTCGAACCCTTGTGAAAGCTTTTTTAATTTTTGGTAGAATAATATATAAATTAAATATACAAATTCGTGAAAATGTATCAAGTAGGGTTGGCTGGCCTAGTGGTTTAGCGTTTGCTCTTGCCACCCAAACGAATCCCACTAGGCGCAAGCCTACAAAAACATTAATTTTATTTCGTTTAACATGTCACCATCCTATTGGTTGAAATAAATCATTATAAAAATACTCTAAGAACTCTTGAATAAGGGAGAGGAAAGAGAAAAATAAAAATATCACATCAACTTAGCCATTAATTTTAAACCGCAGATGTACTATTTTAAAAAGAAAACATAACGTTATGTACAAAAATTAGCTGGAGTATCAAAATAATAATACGGAATAGGTATGGTACTAAATATGTAGTTTTCTCAATTTTTTAAAATTAAAATTAAATCACTATAAGATTGAAGTTTTGAGCATAATATTTATATTAATGTATAAGTTTTTAATAAATAAATTTAAAGTTAAAATCAAATCACTATAGAATTGACAGATGGAGATTGGTCTAAATGGTAAGCAATTTATTATTGCTTAAGCATGTTTCGAGTTTGAAGCGTTGTGTATGCAAAAAATTCTCGCCGAAAGACTCACCCACCAAAATTAAGTATGCGACACCGGCCGGTCCGGATTAGTGAGAGCCTGGTGCAATAAAAAATCAATATAGAATTGAAGTTTTTAACATAATATTTGTATTTAATGTTAAAATTAATTTTTTTTACAGAAAAAGGTTAAAATTGAATTTGATATATTTTTTTCTGCCTCTGTTCAATATTCAATACATTCCTACAGTAAGCATATCCGATATGACAGAACAATAAATGAAGTTTGGTTGATTATTTAACAAGATAAACCATTTTTGGATATGAATTCCTACCTAAACAAAAAGCCAAATGGTACCAAGTATAAAAATGTTTTATTTTTTAAAAAAGAATATTTGATACATGACTAATGATAAAAATTTTCAATACTATTTTATTGAATTGATAAATACATCATAAAAAATAATTTAAATGAATTTAATTTTAAATGTTTATAACGGTGTATTAAATTAAGAGGTAGACGTCTTTAAGATCGTTGATTGAGTAAAAATAAATAGATGAGATAAATAGTAAGAAACAAAGAAATGTTTATAAAAAAATAAGTGAAATATCTTTAATTAAAAAATTTTAATCTTAACCATCAAATTAAATTGATCCAACGATTTAAAAATATATAAAACTTTTAAATTTCACGATAAGTAAATCTAACATAACACAGAAATTTATAAACTCATACGTATCAAATATTAAATCATATATATTTTTTATATATTTTTTGGCGAATGCAAAATAGTTATGGAAAAAGGTTCACACAACAGTTACTCGATCTTCAAGTCTATAAAATATACCCCGTTTCATCAACTAAGCATAGGCACAACTAGTTTCCCTACCATCAACTCTGCCAATATATTTTTTATCATTACCAACGAGATGTCCACCCAAACTCTCGACGCTCCTACTGGCCGAGCTGTTGGCTCAACCGAGAACAGCTGGTGCCATGCGGTGCTCGGTGGCACTGGCATCGCCGTCTTGGCCATCCTTACTTCCAAAAACCCCGACGCTTCACGCCTACGAAATGCGCTTCACAAGCTACAAAATTCCCACCCCGTTCTTAGGTCCAGGCTCCATTACACCCCTGCTTCCAGCACTTTCTCCTTCGTTACTTCTCCTTCACCCTTCATTCAAATCAAGTCCTTCAACCATTCCGCAACTTCCGACATCCTCAAAAATCTTTACGGACAAGAAACCCGGAACGTTACACTTACACCCCTTCATTTGATTCTCGAACACGAGCTCAACCAAAATTCTTGGATCGGTTCATTTAAAATGCAGAATGACATGTTTTTCGCTAGTGCTTACGCTTTGCCCGGTGCAAAGTGGGTGTTGGTGTTCCGCCTGCATGCCGCCGGGTGCGACAGGACCACGGCGGTGTCGTTGCTACGAGAGTTGTTAACATTGATGGGCAACGAAGAAGAGGAAACGGAGTCGAAGCAGGGCCAAAAGGAAATGATGGTGAACAAAGGAGAGGTTAGTTCGGCAATCGAAGATCTTATCCCCAAGGGGAAGGCTAAGAAAACACTCTGGGCACGGGGAATCGACATGCTTGGCTACTCTGTTAATTCTTTTAGGCTAACCAACTTAAAGTTCAAAGATGCAAAATCACCCAGATCTACTCAAGTAGTGAGGCTGCTCGTCAACCCTGATGACACTCATAGGATCTTGGCTGTAAGTAATCTGAACTTTACAAATTTCAAGTTTTTTTTCTTCTTTCATTTAGACTCAAAAAAGAAAATTTTCAGGGTTGCAAAGCAAGAGGGATTAAGCTGTGTGGAGCATTGGGAGCAGCTGGTCTGATTGCTGCACACAGTTCTAAATGCTATGCAGATCATCAAAAGAAGAAGTATGGAGTTGTAACACTCACCGATTGCCGCTCGATTCTCGAACCTCCTCTCTCCGATCACAATTTCGGTAAGCAAATTTCGAATTCGCCTACGAACCGTCTTCAAAATCTTGCTTTTGAATAAGTTTCATGTGATCAGTTCTGTCATCAAAGCTAGTTACGCTCGGAATTCAATCATTAACATTGTCCTGAAATAGATATTTATGTCGGATGTTGGCCTTTGTTTGATAGAAAACCAAGTTAGAAAGTATTTGCTTAATGGAACTCTTGAAATTTTGCAGGATTTTACCATTCAGCTGTTCTAAACACGCATGTCATTAAAGGAGGAGAGAAGCTTTGGGAGTTAGCAAAGAAAATATACACATCGTTTGATACCTATAAGAACTGCAACAAACACTTGTCGGACATGGCAGACTTGAATTTCTTGATGTGCAGGGCCATGGAAAACCCTGGCTTGACTTCCTCCTCATCCTTGAGAACATCTTTAATATCAGTGTTCGAAGACACTGTGATCGATGAGTCCAACGACCAGCAGAAGCTCGTTGGTGTAGACGACTACATGGGGTGCGCTTCCGGTCATGGCATTGCCCCTTCCATCGCAGTTTTCGACACTATCCGCGATGGGTGGCTGGATTGCATTTGTGTTTATCCTTCGCCGTTGCATTCGAGGGAGCAGATGCAGGAGATGGTTGATGCTATGAAGTGCATTCTTGTGGATGCAGGGAAAAACAATGGCGATGAACCAATTACACCATAGACTAGGCTTAGAAATGCCGATTCTATAAAGCCTGAGAACCACCCCTGGCCCTCTACAAATTGGTTACTTAGCTTCTTAAATGTGACTTGCTTGTCTTGTCTCCCATTTACAATTACAATGTTACCATTTATATCAATTACTACCATTAATGTTAATTGAAGAACATTGTATAGAAATCTACTAATTGACCGTGTGGTCAATAATATTTATATTGTTTCACTTTGTGTGGATTCGAATTTTAATATTTACGAATGCAATACCTCTTTATTTAGTGAAAAATATAGATTATTTTAATAAAAGAACATTGTATAGAATCAAGCTTACGTTTTTAGCCAATGATTGAGTTAACTATACACATATTCTTATTATGAGAATTATTATTACTTTTAATTAAAATAAATTATTTTTGACAATTAATTAAAATAAATTATTAACCGGTTTGATTGATTGGTTGGTTTACTTTTATTATACACAAATATAGTTTTAAGATTCATTTGAATCTTTGGCTAAGACATGACATTTTCACTCCTCAATCTCGTGATAATTCAGTATTGTTCACCTTGTTTATCCATCCACTCGAGCACTTGATTTCAGGTCTGACTTCATTCGATTTAGGTTTAGGTCGGATCATGAATGGTTTGGTTTTAATTTTGGCCTATGGTAATTCATATCAGATATCAAGTCGGTTGATATCGTGTCAAATATTTTTGGGTTGGTTGATTTTGGATCGGGTCAATAGGATATCGATCGTTTTTTATTCAGGTCAACCTTTAGATTTCGGGTTGAGTTCAGTATGAGTCCATTCGAAGTATATATAGAATATTAATATATTCTCGTAAAAAAGCACATCTTTTTGTTTGTCAATTATCATTTAGGTTATTTTTTGTTTAAAAAAGAAGAGTTCGATTCTTAAATATAAGTGATACATTGTTGATGTAAAACTCGTTTCAACTCAAAAAATTAATATTTTCCTTGTACCAATTATATATATATATATTATAAATTAATCTTGTAGTAATTTCATATATATATTATTAGGAAAAAACTTTGATATACAAGTTGTGTACATTTTAGTTTACACGAGCCTTTTAGTTTTAAGAGTTAGGGGTTTAGTTTAGGGGTTTAAGTTTTCGAGTTTAGAATTTAAGGTTAGTGTTTAGAATTTAGGATATATGATTTAGAGTTTAGGGTTAGGAATTTAGAATTTAAGTTTTATAGTGTAAATATGCAAGCTTGTTTTACACAACATGTGTATCAAAATTTTACCTATATTATTTGGGTAAAATAAATTTAGGTTATTTTCGGTTCGAGTGAAATCGGTTTGGGTCCATATTGGTTCAACTAAAATTCGTGTCAATTTCAGTTTGAGTCATCATTTTCGTGTCGATTATACTCTCTCCAAAAAACATGCATGATAGAATGTACAACGCATCGATTTTATGGTCTATAATTTCTTTTTTTCTTTTTTTATGTGGGATTAATGTCCCTAAATCTGAGGGTATGGTGATCGCTGGAATTACACGACGACTGGAGAGTGCTCACGCAGCCGAAACTGTGGAAACTCAAACCTTCCTGGCAGGTATATCACTAGCGGCTGAAAAGGGATGTAACTGGGTGATTATGGAAGGTCATGCAATCGCCATCGCGAATCAGCTTGCCAACCCAGACCTTTCAGTAGCAGGAATCCTCCTCTTACGTGATGTTCATCGTCTATTATGCGACACTGACTGCTAACCGAGTTGGACACACACTTGCCCAATGTGACTTCTTGTATTCAACCTTATGAGTTTGATTTTGATTTGCCGGATTTTATTACAAACTATATATTGGATGATTTCATTCACGGCCAATATATAAAATTCGTATTTCCTAAAAAAATGACACTAATATATACAAAAAGCTTTGTGACATCCCAATCTAAGACTTCCACTTTTCTCTCTAACAAAATCCTCTAACCACTTTCTAAATCAAGACCCTAACCTTACCATTTTGTTCGCCTTGGGTGGCGCCGCTCGTGGTCTTTTGAGCGGTGGCCACCCCATCTCCGCTTCTCCTTCCACTCTTTCTCTTCTCTCATTCCTTTTTTTTTCTACTGCTCTTTTTACCTTCGTCTTTCGACTTTCTACTTTCTACATCCATCCAGTGGTCATTTAGTTGTGAACCATCCTTCTCCAGTGACTAGGACTTTGCTTGGGTCGTCGTCCGTGAGAGAAAAAATGAATTCGCATATGAGGGGTAGGTATTGTCCATTGCCTTCGTTTCTACTAGGCTTTCTTGACGGAGGTCATGTCTCAACCTCCTCGCTCGATGGATGGCTCTTCCTTGAGCCTCTGTTTTTTCACCTTCCTCCTATCATTGCTACCTCAGATCTTGAAGCAGCTAACTCTGATGGAGTTTCTTGCTGCATCACCTACTTCCCATCTTTATCCCTCTGCGCCGTCAGAGAAGTTCATGCAAGTCCAAGATCAACGACTGGTTTGGTGTCCTTCTCCTTCCCCATCGGTTATCTTTTCCCCCTCGTGTTGGGTGTGGGGCTTTGTTTTCCTTTTCGTTTCTTTTTTTGCTTTGATGTTTGCATGTTTGTTCCTTTGTTTCTTTTGTTTTCCCCTTAGTTTCCCATTTTTTGGTGTTGTTTTTTGTTTGATGTTGTTTTTTGATTGTGTTGCTTCTCTTTCCTTCCCATTGTATTCACATGTTCTTCTTTGTTTTCTCTGTGTTTTAATGGATGCCGAATTGCTTGTTAAAAAAAAAGCTCTGTGACGATTTTCTTCTAAACTATTTTTCTTATGTCTGTTCTTTACAACTGAAGTTTCTAGGCAACAATTTTAATGTTAGTTAATTAAAGGCTTAATTGTCAAATAAGTACCCAAACTATACATTTTGTTCTATATAGGTGCCTAGAGTATTTTTCGGGCTAAGTAGGTGACTAATGTTTTCACCGTTACCATTTTAAGTTCCTGGCTGTTAATGGACGTTTGAAAAATTCTGTCAGCCAATCAAAATATGACACGTGACATGCTTTATTTTATTTTATTTTATTTTTAAATCAGAATTTTCAAATATCTTAAAATTATCAAAAATTCCCAAAATAGTCTCCAAATCCCCAAAGTCCCAAATCCATATTTGCAGCCTTACCTTTGCCAATCGTCAATGGCGTGCCCACCACTTTTGTCATCAGACCCACAAGATCATTTCCCTCATCCTCCAATTGCCAAAACTTGATGACACGTTCCTAATGTCGAAACAAAGCCGAACGACAAGAGAAAAAAAGAAACGATGAGCGGCAAATGGTGACCGATCAAACGACGAACGGCATGTGGGTCTTGCAGCAACAGAAGAAGGCTTTATTCTATCATCGATAGTGTGATGAACGGCGACGACAGTGGTCGAATTTGGGGATCTAGTGATTTTGAGAAATTTAGGGATTTTTTTAAAAAATAAGTTAAAGGAAAATAAAAATTAAAAAATTAAAATCAAAGCCATGTGTCATGTTTTGATTGGCTAACAAATTTTTTTAAACGGTCGTTAACGGTCAGGCACCTAAATGGTAACAGTGAAAATGTTAGGCACCTACTTGGTCCGAAAAATACTTTAGGCATCTATCTGGGCAAAATGTATCGTTTGGACACTTATTTGACATTTAAGCCTTAATTAAAATGCAACAACTTTGGTTAACACAATTGTTATAGATTTTAGACAGTTGGGTCTAACGATCAAGTATTTGTTTGCTTGTTGGGCATGCATTGTTAGTCAAATTGGTTTTCTTAGTCTTTAGCTATTGGTTATAAATATTGTAATGGCCACTAAACTAAATGGTAAAAGTACACACATGATCATTAAATTTGAGTAAAAATGATTTTTATTATTAAATTAAGTAAAAATATTTTTTATCTCTAAATTAAAGGGTAAACTGATTTTTTACATACTCTACAATAGTTCAATTTGCATTGGGGGACACAATTTATTACAATACAGTTGGCGGAGTTGGAAACTATAATGGAGGGTTTTAGTAATTTTGATCCGAATCTTCTATATTGTGCATATTGTCACGGGGCTAGCATTTCGACCTAGCGAACCGTGCGACCTTAGTCGATATTCCTTAGACAAACGACTAAGTCAACCTAAATTCTTACTCTAGAAGATCAAACTCTTCCAAGGCACTAAGAACGTTGAATCGTTCTAAGCGGAAGCAAACTACAGGGAATGGCCTTACTGAACAAAAGAAGAAAACCAAGAACACTCAAGAACAACACATAGGATTTTAGTGCAAATGCCTTGATTATTCAGAAGATATATGATTTACAAATGAGCTGGGGAGCCTCTATTTATAGTTGAGTTCTTTTACATCCGATGGTCTCTACTAATTTACATCGACGACCTAGATCAAAACCTACGAATCACAATCAGTACAAAATTGGCATATTCCCTATATTCCAATCTCTATCTAAGGAAAATATCTCCTATGTTCACATTGTATGTTCACATAGGTGTGGATGGATAAGTCTTCTAGAATTTCTCCATGGATCGGGCTAGTCTGATGGTCTTTTAAAGCCAGAGTTTGCCTTCGAACCTCTTGGGTAGCTTACTGCGCATGTGACTCAGACCTCAACTCGCGGTCCGTGACATTCTCCCCTACCAAACTTAGCGACGCCCTCGTCGCGTCTCCAGAATAAAGCTGAAAACTATCCTAAGAACTTCTCGATACTTCGGCTTTCCCCCAACTTGAAATTGGGCTTGGTTGTCTGCCCATAAAGACCGTTCTTCCCACAAATAGCACTTGCCTCGTGCTGGGTCGTCCACCCATATAGACTATTTGCTTCAGTAATCACCGCCATGTAACATCACTCGCCATCCCACTTCGTACATTTCTACCGTAGAAACTCCTTCCTACAAGTTGTGATTTGTCGCTACTCAATTCCTCTCGATCCTAAAATAAAGGTTTGGGCACCGACGTTTCTACGCAGAACACTGAGTGATCTCTCAAAACTCTAAAAGGCCTCTTATGTCCTCGCTAAGGCTTTGTAACTCTACCATATGTTGGGTCAGGTTTTTCGCTTCCTACGCCCAACAAACTAGACAAATCAAACTTTAAAACACTATAATTTTGTTCGAGATATACCTCATTTGGACTACTCCGACTGGCATTCACTCTAACTCGCATCAGCCCTTCTTTACACATCACGCATCGGCACTTCTTGAATATTAAAGTCTGAGACATCATCTCGCACTGACACTTTTTTATCTACGAAGTTCAATGCACCATCCACCTTGTACACTGATGGCACATCTTCTGGCAACTCCTTGTACATCGACACTTCTTCTTCATCGAAGATCGATGCCTCATCCACCTTGCCCATTGGTGGCCCTTCACACATTGAACCAAAATCTTTGCTCTCCTCAGGCTTGTCTTGTTCATTAAACTGCTTCGCTCTATATGGGCAATCGAACTAACTATGTGGTCCCTAACAACGAAAACACTTATGCTGTACTTTTTCAACCCTCGGCTTGACTGTCTTGAACAAAACAATCATGCCAAGCTTAGCTTCCCTTCCCACAAACCCATCGTTTACCTTGATGGCTGCAAGGTTAGCTTTCTCCGAGCAATCCCTCGATAGATGCAGGCCCTCACAATATAAACACTTTAACAACTTTCTTTCCCATGGTCGGACTAGCATCTTGGGCTAGTCATCCCACCTCGATGGCTTTTCTTTGCCATACAAAGTCTCATCCATCTTCACAGCCTTCAACTCGACCTCAAGCACATTACCTCTGTTACCCAACTTCTCGAACATATCGTTCAGAAGTTCCTTTATATCTCCCTTGAGATGGCCCCTCTTATTGTCTTTCTCCTCGAAACGTGTATAAACCGCATCAAGTCACTCCCCCAAGTCCTTCGTGATTTCCTTCATAAGGATATCCTTCGAATTCGCCCTCTTGGATTTGTTAACTTGGGTCTCCACACCCTTTTTTGCTGCAACATCTTTCTTTGGTGGTGCCATCTTGATCAGTGCCTTTACTTGAACCTTTACTTTGATACCACTTGTCACAAGGCTAGCGTTTTGACCTAGCGAACCGTGCAACCTTAGTTGATGTTCCTTAAACAAACAACTAAGTCAGCCTGGATTCTCACTCCGGAAGATCAAACCCTTCCAAGGCACTAAGAACGCTGAATCGTTCTAAGGAAAGCAAACTATAAAGAAAGACCTCGCTGAACAAAATAAAAACCAAGAACAACACAGAGGATTTTAGAGTATATGCCTTAATTATTCAGAAGATAGATAATTTACATATGAGGTGGGGAACCTCTATTTATAGTTGAGTCCTCTTACATCTGACGGTCCCTACTGATTTACATCGACAGCCTAGATCAAAACCTACCAACCATAATTAGTACAAAATCGACATATTCCCTATATTCCAATCTCTATCTAAGGAAAGTATCTCATATGTTTACATTGTATGTTCACATAATTGTGGATGGATAAGTCTTCTAGAATTTCTCAATGGATCGGGCCAGTCTGATGGTTTTTCAAGCCAAAGTTTGCCTTCAAACATCTTGAACAGCTTGTTGCGCATGTGACTCAGACCCCAACTCGATGTCCGTGACAATATGCATAATTGTTACGATTCCAATAGAAAGGTAAACAAATGATTAAGAAATAGAGAGAATTTGAGATTGAAGAAAATGATGAATTTTTATTTCATTTAAGGTAAGAGGAGATGGTTACACCATTTCACTATATTCAGTTGGAAATAGAATAAAACAAAATAAAAATGTCCACACAAATTATTTAATAACATATGGTTAACCTTGAAACCAACTAGTCATTAAGGGCTCTATACTTCTAGTCTATGATAGGCAGGCTGATCGGGGATTGGGACTTCCTTGTCTGGTCCAATATCTTTGGCATCGTCTGGTCCATTAAAATTTATCACATAAATGACGTCATTCTCTTCTTCATTAACATGCAGATGAAACCTTTCCAGTTTAGTCATTTCAATCGACCTTTTCTCTTCAATTCTAATCCCTAATTCTCCAATCACAAACCCTAACTTCTCCTATAATTCTTTCATCTTCATGACAATACCCCTTTTCCACTTGATCCTTATCCCCAAGGATCAAAATCCAAAAATTGGACCTTCAACACAGAATAGTCCTCCCACATGTTCTTCTCTGAGATTCGACCATTGTATCAAAAGCTGTGTCACTGCCTTATTGTTACGTTTAACCATACGTTTGTCCAAAATAATGACGTAGTAGACTTTCAATTGACCATCATCACTCAACTCTAATGGATCAAGAGAGGTAATTGTCTTCTCTCAATTTTTTCTTTAACAGACTCCCATGAAAAATAGTTGATTTTTTAATAGAAAGGTAATTCGAGTTTGTAAGGTACTAACCCAATTCGTTTATGAATTTTATAAGGGCCAAAATATCAAATAGCTAGCTTCAAATTCTTGCAGATGGCCAAGAAAAATTGCCTATAAGGATGAAGTTTTAGGTAAACCATATCCCATTTTGCAAACTCTCTATGAGTGCACTTCCTGTCTGCAAACTACTACATACGATTTGTTGCTTTATCTAGATTTTTTTAGTATCTTAGCCAGATTTGTTTGTTTTCCATCAACTTTTGCACACTATTGTTGACTATATCTTGAGACCATTCAAGGATAGGGGTTTATACCCATACATAGCTTCAAAAAGGGTTATTCATAGAGAAGTATGGTAGGTAGTGTTATACCTCCACTCTGCCTAGGAAAACGTTTTTAGCCCAAGTAGTAGGTTTAAGAAAACACATGCTTCTCAAATAGTATTCCAGACACTGATTCAGTCTCTCGGTCTGTCCATCTGTCTCTGGATGGTAGGTATTACTAAAGAGGGTTGAAGTTCTTAACCGGTGCATGAATTCCTCCAGAAATGACTTGTAAATATGGGTGTTCATTTTTTAATATCGAATCCGATCGGAACTAAAAAATTGGATATAGAAGTTTTCGAATAAACTAAATAGTGATTCATATCCGATCTAAAAAAATGAATATTCAACTTTTAGGATATTATATTTTCGGATCGAATATATGATAAATTATTACACAGACAAGTGGAGGCTCTAGGTAATTCAACGAGTAAAAACAAAATCACATGTTGCCTTAGTGCCTACTCTCATTTTTTTTACTTCATAAATCTACATACATTTAAGTACAATCTAATAAGTATTATATCTTGAATTTTATTCAATTAAATTTTAAATCTTTAAAGTTTACAGTATACAAAAACAACAATTTAGATATTTTGTATTTAGATTAAACTCATCAAATTGAAATACCAAAATAAAATTTAACAATTTTAAAGAAAATGTCAAATTAAGCACATGATACATACAATGACCATCTTCACCTGTGGTCCATTTTGTTTAAATTTTATTCTATTTTGGTCACCTAAATTTAAAAAAGATCATTCTTTCTACTTACGTTTTAAAACATTTCTGTTTTGGTCACTGAACCGTCGGTCTCTATTACTTGATTAATGAGTAGTTGATATGGCCTTTTAAAAAATTAAAATGATCCACGTGTAATAGACGGCACAAATATTAAACACCCTTACCCTTTAAAACATGGGTTGCTGGCATAGCCCTTTAAAACACCCTTAACCGTTAACAAGGTCGACTTATCTTCTTCCGCGTTCAAGATCTTCGCCGATTTGAAAACCGTCTTGGTCGACTCAATCATCGTGGCCACCGGGGCCGTGCGAAGTGGCTTAGTTTCCTAGGTTTAGGGGATGGACAAGGGGGATTTTGGAACAGAGGAATCTTGGCGTGCGTGGTGTGTGATGGGGCGGCTCCAATATTCAGGAACAAGCCTCTCACCGTGATCGGCAGAGGCAATTCTGCAATGGAGGAATCCACTTCCTCACCAAGTACGGTTCCAAGGTTTACATCTTTCACCGAAGGAACACATTTAGGGCATTCAAGATCATGCAGAGTAGAATTGTTTTGAACCTTAAGATAGAGGTGATACGGAATTCGGTGGTCGTGAAGGCGTATGGGTATAGAGTATTGGGTGGGCTCAAGGTGAAGAACTTGCTCACCAAGGAAGTTTTCGATTTGCAAGTCGTCGGTTTGTTCTTTGCCATCAGACACGAGCCTGCCACCAAATTCTTGGATGACCAGCTGCAGCTTGACTCAGATGGCTATGTTCTCATTAAGTCAGGTATAACGTAGACCAGCGTGCCTGACATTTTGTTGCCGAAGATGTCCAGGATAAGAAGTACAGGCAATCTGTTACGTCTACCGATACCGGTTATTCTTTTTTCCCCTTCTTTTTATTGTCATCACGCTTCCCTTTGCCCATTTTGCATCACCCTACTAGATTAGAGAACCTACTATGACAATAAAATTAGGCCGTTCTAATTTGGTTCAGTTAATTGAGCACTAATTAGCACTAGTAAAAGCATCAGGATTCGAGTCCTATCGATGGTCTTATTCGTGAGATATTTGTAAGTATCGCTAGCCCTGTATGAAGCCGGCGGCATGCTTGCAACTAGACTTTGTACTGGGATAGCCTCGGTCGCTAACCTTTTACAGAACAAAAAAAAGAAAGATAATGAACTTAGGCCATTCCATCTGCTGTTGCTCTGTTTGTGACTCAGAGATGTAATTGACAAGGGTAAGGGTGTTTACTATTTGTGCCGTCTATTACACGTGGATTATTTTAACTTTTTAAGGCCATGTCAGCTACCTGTTAGCCAAGTAACGGAGACTAACGGTCCAGTAATCAAAACAGAAACGTTTCAAAACGTAAGTGGCAAGAGTGGTCTTTTTTAAACTTGGGTGACCAAAATAGAACAAAACCTAAATAAAAAGGACCACGAGGGAAGATTATCCTACAGACAAAGAAAAAATTATCCATTTCGCAACCGATGTAACTTGGAAACCAATGTTAACAACAATTCAAAATGTTAGTCATGCTGCAAAGAAAGTTAAACCTACACAAAATCATATGGAAAAGTCATTGAGTTAAGAAAAAGGAAATACTAAAATATTTGTCTTTAATAAATGAGTTAGAGTGGATGCAATATCTTCAAATATGACTAAAATAAAGGAAAAACAAGCAGTGAAAAGATGTAAGGTTCATCCAACTTAATAGCATATGCAAGGCAGCAATATTTTACGCAGTGAGACTTTGACAGCAAACCACAATCTTTGGCATCACACAATCTTAATTTGAAAAGAAAAAAACTGCATAGATAGATATAACACCAAAACTAATACAGACTATAATCTCAAAAATTCAGCAAATATTAGAAGTGAAACACTCATAAAGATCACTAGTGAGGAGCAAAACATGGTGCATAACATTTATATATTTAATCTTTAATGTTTAACTTTTAAGTACATCAATTAAATTGAAACTAGACATTAATACTCATCTTAAAATGTTTTACTAAAACATAGTGCATAACAAACATACTACAAAAGTCTCAACAACACAATAGAATAAATACTACGATTACTAAGCACTCCAAACTTTCAATGTCCAAACTTTAGAAATCATCCAAAGTATTAATTGTTTCATCAATTATCATGTCCGGTTGCTCCAAAGTTAGTTCTTTCATGCCTACAAAACAACACATGAACTAAAACAAAATAAGGTTAAAACATGCATTTATGTTTAAATATTGAATAAGCAACAAAAGAAGCAATAAAAACTACACTAACCTTCCTCCAATTCTTCCAAGGCAAACAATTTTTTTCTACTATAAGAGGTGATAGAGAAGTGCGTAACTAATCTTGAGTGCAAACAAGTGCTTCCACCATTTTTGAAGTTAATGAAGTACAAAAAGAAACAAGAACACGGCCTCCTACTAAAAATTGACTCGAAAGCTACCGTAGAAATTGGTATGGCAAGCACATATTTAGTCATTGTAGGATTTTAAAATTTGAAACATAAGGCTCACAAGCATATTCTAAATACTTTTCCAACTTACTTTTTTTGGCACTGATTAATGAACAACCCGTATCCCTTTCATATTTTGAAGTCATGAGTTATTGAAGGTCAATCTTACCCCTACTTTGAGTGAAAGTGGAGGAAGAGATAGAAGTGGATGAATAAGTACCTTTTGTCTTTGAATGAGGCATTGAAGAAGCATATAAGTCAAAAAAAGATTGCAAAACAATCTTAATCTTATGGCATAAGAGAATGGCTTTTGTTTCATCATAAGAATCTCGCATAATCCAATCAACATAATTCAATTTGTGCCTAGGATTAAGGATCACAACCACAAACACTAAAACATTGATATTATCAATGTTCTCATAATATTTATCATACTTTGACATCATTTGTGCTGCTATTTTCCTAACACCATCATCTTCAGAACCTATGTTGTTGGAAATCATTAATCTAGTCTTTTAAATATCATGTACATAAGTATTGGAAGTCATATAAAGGGAACCAGATAACCTCAAAGTTACATCATAGAAAACACTCAAGAAAGGTAAAAAACTATCCACCCTCTTCCAATCATTTTCTTTGGGACCACCATCAAACTTTCTAAGTTCCTTGAAACAAGAAGAGTCTTTCATGTATAAAGTAGCAAATGCCTTTCTAAACTTGTTAGTAGATTCAAGCATTAAAACGATTGAATTTCATAATGTCTTAACATCAAAAGTAACAAGATTTTTTTGATATGAATCCGGTTGTGAAGATAGCCAAATTGATATCCAAGGTTGCCTGATCGTGATTTGAGTAAGAACTTAGAATGTTAGCAAATGATGATAGTATGATATTCAAGATTTGAACCTTGTAAAAATGAAAAGGAAATGAAAGAATGGATATAGTGTTGTGAAGGTGTAAGAGATGATGAAAGTGTGGTGACTGAGGTATTGAGTAGGGTTGTGGTTATAGATATGAAATTGGATGTGAAGATGGTTTGAAAGAATAGTGGATATGGAAGATATGGATGTGTGAATAGTAGGCGTAGAACAAAGATACAATTAGGGTGCGGTGTAAAATAAAGAATGAACCAACACTAAAAAGTGAAGACTCGTTCTTTAAGAGTTCTTAACCGTGTAATTGAGTGAAGAGAAAAATAGATTGTGGCCCACTAGTTATAAGGAACTAGGAACATACAATATAAAAAGATGATTGTGCTGAATGCCACAAGAACAATCTTGTAAGCCGATAAAGTTCAAGAAGAACTATAAAGATAACACTCTCAAGTTTATATTATGATCCAAAAGTTGTTTCTTTACAATGGGAATGGATGCCTATTTATAGGTGTAAAGCATCAGAAAATTGAATATGCTAGACAAAGTTTAAAGTCTCATAATTAAGGTGTTAAGGACTAATGAAAGCTTCAGTTATCCCTTCTCCAATTGGCAGCCGAAAAGCTTGGTGTAGAATGAGTATGAATGTTGACATTTTTAGGATGAATGTAGACATACATATCGTCCATGTGGAAGAAACCCTTGAGTTGCCGAACTTGGTTAAGTGCCATTCATTCTCCTTTAAAGGATGATAATGAAGCATTAAATTCAGTAATTGAATGGCCTCTTGAATTTCTAGAAAAAAACATATTATGATTATTCCCATACTGAATTTCCAGCCCATACTATCTTCAATAATTTGGATCAAAGTGATTCAAGATGCGTTAGAAAGCTAAGAAATAGATGAATAAGTTTGAAGAAGACTTCAAGACTCATATCTGCCTGGATCCTATCCAAAAATGGCGAACAAGTTGATTGAGACTCCTTGAATTTTCTCCTTAAACGTTGTTTTAATTCATGCTTTTACTCGTCCTTAAGTGGTGATAATGAAGGCTTTGATTGCATGTCTTCGTTGATAAAAACTGATCAGCTTCATGAGGTGTTAAAGTAGCTCTTAAGTGGTGTTTAAGTAGCTCTTTAAATGGTGCTTTAAGTGGTTTGAATGCCTTGCTTTAATGATAAAACCGTTCAGCCTTTAAGTGGTGTAAAACTCCCTTGAATGTCTTGAAACTGATCAGCCATCATGATGTGTCATCAAGTGACTTTAATTGGTGATAAACTCTCTCTTGAATGACTTGTCAACTTGGATGAAACCGAAAGCCCTCTTTCAAGTGTCTTCAAGTGGTGTAAATCCCCTTGAATGCTTTGTCAACTTAGAGGAATTTGATCATCCATCTTATCCAGGCTTAAACCTTAACTGAAACACATTAAACAATCTATTAGAAAACAAACTTGAATATAAACAATAAAGGTAAACGCCATACAAACTTAAATGAACCAGTTTAATTAAATGAACCAATTTATATAAATGAACTAGTTAATTAAATGAACTAGCACACTTAATAAACTAACAAGCTTAAATGAACTAAACATGCTTAAATGAACTAAACATGCTTTAGTGATCTGACATGCTTATTTATTAATGTACAATAAATGAACTATCATGCATAGTTAAACATGCACTTCTATTAATGCTCATGCAACTTCATACAACATACTCCTGAGCTAGCACTCAAATGCATGTATTAAAATGTATAAGTAACATGTTGCATTTGTTCAAAAGATGGCCAAGGCTTCAAGCTTATATTCAAGGCTTGAAAAAGCATATTTGAACTGGAATTGTTGGGATCCTCGACTTGGGAACAAGTGTTTAAATCATGCGACTTCTCTTTTGATGTGAGCAAAGCCTCAAGAAGTTTCGCGCTGGCTTGGATAACATTATTCCCCTTCTTGAAAGCGATTTGTCCCCAAATCGACTTTTGCTACAAAGAGGAATAATTTTAACTTCCGTAGGGCTGAGAACTTCTTTATTCGTTTTTTGATCCAAAACCAATCTCATAGTTTGAAGATGGTTCACTTACGCTTCATGCGAATGTTGCTTTCATGCTCATTGACTGGTGCCAAGCAGACTATTTGATGACTTATTGAGTCATGGTTCAAAAAACACTGAAATCCTCTTTTTTTATTTCCCCGCACCTTTCGGTGTAGCTCATTTTCAAACTTGTATTTCCTTTCGACTTCTACAATCAAAATTGTATTAGTTGAAAAAGAAATAAAATGTTGAAGATTAAAAAGATCAAACCTGTCAAGGTTTTCAATTGGTGGTGCTTAGTGGCAGAAGGGGTTGACTATTTGCTAACAAAAAAATCACATGGCAAAAATCCTTCCCACATTTTCAAACTTTTTCGAATAATTGCCCTTGATTGTGCGGACAATTTTTGTTTCAGATCAAAAATTTTAACAATTAACTGAAGGTATGTTGCGAAGAGAATTGGTTTGGTCTTACTCTTCAATGATTTTCCAACAAAACCATAGAGTTCTATGCTTTTGGTTCGCAAATCCTCAAAATTGTTATCTTGGTTAGACAAAATTGACTTCGCAAGTTCAACGTTGTCTCATGCGTACAAAACTTGGTCAATAGGATAAGTAATCAATTCTTTTGAAGATAAGAAATTGAACATGTAGAATTTTTTGAATGGTGGTGATACACTATTCGCCTGAGATTCATTTTACTCCAAAAGATTTTCCAAAAATGACTAAGAAACTTAGCATTTTGGTTTGAATCCAACTCCTTGAGTAATTGATTCATTTCCCTGGAAAACAAATCAAAATTAGTTTTCGGGAAACTTATCACAAAATTAAAAGAAATATCAATCCACGGATAATGTTTGATGCTCCTATCGGGGGGTTGATAATTAAAATCTTCAATGGCCTTAAAACCATATTGGACTTCATCTTGAGATACTTCCTTAAGATTTTGAGACAATAACAAAGTAGAAGACAAATATTCATTAATTTTGTTAGTGCAAAGAAAAGATGGCGTGTCCACTTTTGTACTTGATTTTTCAAATTCTTCCTTGAAATAAAGATCGATAGAAAAATCAAAACATGAAGAGTCTTTGATGATCCGAATTGGTGTCAATTCACTCAGAATGTCTCATGATGAACACTTTCTCTAAATCCTGCAAAAAGCAAAACAAGAGTAGGCAAATTGTTGTCAAGGTTATTAGTGTAAAACAATTTTGTTTCCTCTTATTTTTTCGCAAAAACAATTTCCTTTTCTTTCTCACACTTTCCATTCAATGTTTTCTCACACTCTTGTTTTTCTTTTTTCTCTTGCTTAAACTCTTATCTCTTTTCTTTTTCAAGCCTGTCTTTTTCTCTCTCATTTTCTTTTCGCTCTTCTTCCAAAATTTCTTTTTCATTTTTACAAACTTTTTATTTTCTAGCGATTCTTGAAATTTTGTTTCCTTGATAAAATTGTCAAAACACTTTTGAAACCGTGCTACGCTTTTAGGATTGAAAGAAATTGTGTTAGGCGTGCTGGACTTGGAACTTCGAACACCACCTCTTGATTGGGATGTAGAATTCTTCTCGCTAGATCTTTGACTCCATTTTAAGGTAGAACTAGAAAAAGGATCTCATTTTTAGTTGCCCTTTTTCCTTTGATGGAGGTGTTTGTTTCCGACGAGAAACTTTCTCAAGGCGATCCAATCTCTTGTTAATGGGCTCAAAAGCTTGTTGCATCACCTGCCTCATCTCACGACTAAGATCCTGTAGAGTAAAGTCTGGTGCTTTGTTTCTTTAAAAATATTAGATCTTTGTGACATGGTTAGATAAAAAAATTAAACCTCACTAGCACAAATTCTCACATTTCCACTCCAAGGAAATGCACTCACACTCTTGTTTCACTCAGGTTAGGCTTTTCCCCTTAATGCACACTCTTGCCTTTTACCACTCTTGCTCACTTTTTAAGTCCTAAAAGAACTTACTCAAGGCTCAACAAGCAGTCTTTATGGAATTCGGCTGAAACAAAGTGGTTAGGAAAGGAAAACAAGAGATATATAGAAGACAAGATGGGTTAACAAAATAAAAGGTGAAATAACAATCTGAAATGAGTGATGACAAAAGTAACGACCAAACTTTTTTTTAATATAAGACGAGATCTCTCCCTCTTTGATCTTATCTTCTTTCTGGAATTCTATTTTTTTGTTTTTTTGAATATTCAGGAAGATGAATCGAACAACTTACTGAATCGACAATGCCCCGATACCAATTGATATGAATCCGGTTGTAAAGATAGCCAAATTGATATCCAAGTTTGCCGATTGTGATTAAAGTAAGAACTTAGAATGTTAGCAAATGCTGATAGTATGGTATTCAAGATTTGAACCTTGTAGAAATGAAAAGGAAATGAAAGAATGGATATAGTGTTGTGAAGGTGTAAGAGATGATGAAAATGTGGTGATTGAGTAGGGTTGTGGTTATAGATGTGAATTGGATGTGAAGACTGTTTGAAATAATAGTGGATATGGAAGTTATGGATGTATGAATAGTGGGCGTGGAACAAAGATGCAATTAGGGTGCGGTGTAAAACAAAGGATGAACCAACACTAAAAAGTGAAGACCCGTTCCTTAAGAGTTCTGAACAGTGTAATTGGGTGGAGGGAAAAATAGATTGTGATCCACTAGTTATAAGAAACTAGAAACCTACAATATAAAAAGATGATTGGATTGAATGTCACAAGAACAATCTTGTAAGTTGATAAAGTTCAAGAAAAACTATAAAGAGAACACTCTCAAGTGTATAATATGATCCAAAAGTTGTTTCTTTACAATGGGAATGGATGCCTATTTATAGGTGTAAAACATCAAAAAATTGAATATGATAGACAAAGTTTAAAGTCTCATATTAAGGTGTTAAAGACCAATGAAAGCTTCGATTATCCCTTCTCCAATTGACAGCCAAAAAGCTTGGTGTACAATGAGGATGAATGTGGACATTCTTAGGATGAATGTAGACATACATATCGTCCGCATGGAAGAAATCCTTGAGCTGCCGAACTTGGTTGAGTGTCATTCATTCTCCTTTAAAGAATGATAATGAAGAATTGAATTCAACAATTGAATGCCCTCTTTAATTTATGGAAAAAAACATCTTATGATTATTCTCGTATTGAATTTCTAGCCTGGACTGTCTTCAATAATCTAGTCATATGTTAAGCTCCCTATATCGGATTGAGGTGATTCAAAGTGTGTTGGAAAGCTAAGAAATATATGAATAAGTTTGAAGATAACTCAAGACTCATATCTGCCTGGATCCTATCCAAAAATGCGAACAAGTTGACTGAGACTCATTGAATTCCCTCCTTAAGTGTTTTTTAATTTATGCTTTTACTCTCCCTTAAGTGCTGATAATGAAGTCTTTGATTGTATGTCTTCCTTGATAAAAACTGATTAGCTTTATAGGGTGTTAAAGTAGCTCTTAAGTGGTGTTTAAGTATCACTTTAAGTGGTGTTTTAAGTGGCTTGAATGCCTTGCTTCATTGCTGAAACCATTCAGCCTTTGAGTGGTGTAAAACTCCCTTGAATGTCTTGAAACTGATCAGCCATCATGATGTGTCTTCAAATGACTTCAATTGGTGATAAACTCTCTCTTGAATGCCTTATCAACTTGGATGAAACCGAAATCCCTCTTTCAAGTGTCTTCAAGTGGTGTAAATCCTCTTGAATGCTTTTTCAACTTAGAGGAATGTGATCAACCATTTTATCCATGCTAAGACCTTAATCGAAACATATTAAACAATCCATTAGAAAACAAACTTGATTCTTAACAATAAAGGTAAATGCCATACAAACTTAAATGAACTATTTTAATTAAATGAACCAATTTATATAAATGAACTAGTTAATTAAATGAACTATCACACTTAATGAACTAACAAGCTTAAATGAACTAACATGCTTAAATGAACTAAACATGCTTTAATGAACTGACATGCTTATTTATTCATGTGCAATAAATGAACTATCATGCATAGTTAAACATGCACTTTTATTAATGCAACTTCATGCAACACACTCCTAAGTTAGCACTCAAATGCATGTATTAAAATGCACAAGTAACATGTTGTATTTATTCAAAAGATGGCCAAGGCTCCAAGCTTATATTCAAGGCTTGAAAAAGCATATTTGAACTGGAATTGTTGAGATCATCGGCTGTGAAACAAGTGTTTAAATCATGCGACTTCTCCTTTGATGTGAGTAAGGCCCCAAGAAGTTTGGTGCTGGCTTGGATCACATCACTTTTGCTGTCATCTTTCTCTTCTTCTATGCAAGTCTTAAATTTCAATATGAATGAAGTTAACAAATCATTGCCCCAGTTTCTTGGTCTATTAAGAACAGTAGAGAACAACATGAAAAAGGTTGGCTGTAAGCCCATTCTGATGGTCTGAAAGGATAACAGAAAAGGAAAGCCCAACACCAAGGCAAAGCCAAAGCCCAAAAAAGGAAAGGCATCATTGAAACCCAAAGGAAGAGTTGCAAAAGAAGGAAAATGTTTTCATGGCAACAATGCTGAGCATTGGAAGAGAAATTGCCATGTCTATCTTGAGGACATCAAGAAGGCAAGAGAAAATGGACAGTCCAGATCAGGTATTTATGTTATTGATATAAATATATCAACGTCTACTTCTTGGGTATTAGATACCGGTTGTGGTTCTCACATTTTTACTTTTGTACATGGACTAAAAAGGAGTAGAAAATTAGCAAAAGGAGATGTGGACCTACGAGTGGGAAATGAATCAAGAGTTGTTTCATTAGCTATAGGAATATATACTTTGTCATTACCTAGTGGACTTGTTTTAGATTTAGAGGATTGTTATTTTGTACCTAGTTTGACTAAGAACATTATTTCAATTTCTTGTTTGGACAAGATTGGTTTTGAGATTATTATTAAGAATAATAGTTTTTCCTTTTATCTCAATAATGGTTTTTATGGTGCGGCTTAGGGGAAAAATAATGGCAGTCGGTTGATGTTTTTTGGATTGTGTAGAGTGGTGTAGTGTATGGGTGAAGCATTAGGGGCATGGTGCAAAGCATAGGAGGTGGCGTGAATGGCAGGGCATGGGTCGGTGCAGTAGACCATGGCCTGTTTTGCTTTTTTTAATTAGAATTTAGTTTAAATAGGGTAAATGGTTCAAATTTAATTTGAGGCCCGGACGAAAAATGGGTATTACAGTTACCCCTCTTTGCTCATTGTTGTATAACAGGAATAGAGCAAAGACAAAAAGATAACCATTTTTGTCCTATCCGACTGAGTTTATCCCCTTTTTGTCTGGTCCGACTATGACACTGACGAAGAGGCGGAGTCTTCAAAATATGATCCAGCTACAACACTAATGAAGAGGCATGATCGATGGATGGAGATTCAAATGTCTGATCCGGCTACAATTCTGATATAGAGGCATGATCGAAGGATTGAAAGTTAACTTTGATTTTTCTTTTTTCTTTTTTTCTTTCGTTTTTTGCTTTTTTGAATTTTTTTTGCTTTTTTTACTTTTACTTTTTTTGATTTTTTACTTTTTTTCTTCATTTTTTAATTTTTTTAGCTACAACATTGATAAAAAACTTAAAAGTCAGTAAATTTGGATCTAACCATACCATCAACAGAGGGGTAAGATTTGATAACAACTTGGACCCCACTGCACTATCAACGGAGGAGTAGGATCGGATGATAGTAAGTTGGACCTAACCACACCATCAATGGAGGGACAAGATCGGATAACAATTTGGATTCTACTACACCATTAACGGAGAGGCAGAACACCAACTCGAACCCTACTACACTATCAACAGAAAAACAGGATTGGATATCAGCAACTTGGACCCAGCCACACCATCAATGAAGGGACAAGATTGGATGATAATTTGGATTCTACCACGCCATCAATGGAGATGAAGAACACCAACTTGAATCATACTACACAATCAACGAAGGAGCATGATTGGATAGCAACTTGGACCCAGCCACACTATCAACGGAGGGACATGATCGGATGATAATTTGGATTCTACCATGCCATCAACGGAGAAGCAAAACACCAACTTGAACCATACTACGCCATCGATGGAGGAGCATGATTAGATAGCAACTTAGACCCAGCCACACCATCAACGGAGGGGCAAGATCGGACGATAATTTGGATTCTACCACGCCATCAACGAAGAAGCAGAACACCAATTTAAACCCTACTACACCATTAATGAAGGAGCATGATTGGATTTCAGCAACTTGGACCCTAGCCACACCATCAACAAAGGGACAAGATCGGATAATTTGGCAACTTGAAACTAGCCTTACCATCAACGGAAGGGCTAGATCGAATAACAACAACTTGAATCTTACTACACCATCAACGGAAGAGCAAGATCGACGAATAATAGTAACTTAGACCCATCTACACCTGTTAAGTGTCTAAAAGTACTATTTTATTCACCCTTTTTGTTCATATTATTGCTAGACTTAGGCTCATATTAGTTGTATTATAGCTATTCATGCATGTTTATTGTTTCCTTGGTGGTTAAGCTTGATTTCATATTTTGCTTAATTTTGTGGAAAAATGGTGCTGCTGATAGTTGTTTTTGTGTGTGTGCAGAATCACTTGCCTAAACAAGGCTAGAACCAGTTGCCAGTGCAATGTATGAAGGAGATGCCGAGCTAGTTGCCAAGGCAATTGTCGATAAGGGATAAGATGATATGGCAGTCGAAATTGATGACTAGATAAGCCCAAGATGATGTGGAGCAAAGTTAAATCCCAAAGGAGTTTGATTTCCATGAAGATGTCAAAGAGAAATTAAATCCCAAGAAGATAGGAGAAGATCTAGAATGAATTTAAATATAATAAAGAATTATATTCTTTTAAAGTATTTAATTCCAACTTAACTTCTTCCTCAAGAGAGAATTTGACCTAGCCATCTCCTATTTAAAGGAGACCAAGTCGTCAACTCCAAAGGAGAGAAAAGGGGAGAGTTCGATTGAAGAGAGAACAAAAGATGAGAGATTTCGATAAGGGCTTTCAACCATTCTTCATCTTTTTCTTTCTTGTTCGATTAGGTTTATGTTAGGGATTCTTTGTTTTGTGTTTCTTTGGAACCTAGCCATGTACTAAATCTATTTGGCTAAGGTTATTGTGTTTTGTGGTTGTGAGAAACAATTGGATTTTGTTTAGGTAATAAGAGTTTGCACTTTCAATTCAAGGTTTACTCGTTCTTGGTTTTTATTCTTGTTTGCGAGTGAAATGGGAGAGGATCTCGTAACTCTATCTATTTATCTAATATCGGGGGAGTTAGATTCAAGAAACGAATGAGTATGGTCTTTATTCAATCTATTAATGGTGAAGATTAATCCGACTTAGGAATAAGTTAAGGATTTCAATGGCTAAGAGGAGCGTAAGATTGGTTGTTGTTCACCCTTGATTTACGCAAGGATGTATTGTTAAGGCATGCACATTTAGCTAGAGTTTCGGCTTAGGGATAAGAAGAAACCATTGAAGAACGCTCTGCCGAAACTTGAAGTTGCTGCCCAGCCGCCCAAACAGTTTACTAGCCAGTTGCCCAGGAAACCGTCAATTAGTTGCCAAGGCAACCCCGCTGTGCAAGTTGCCACGACAACTGAGTTGCCCTTGCACCCTTTTACCAAGACGATCCAATTGGCTATCACACCTCAACTCACGATAACCTAACATATTCTCTCTCATTTGATTACATCTTCTTTTACTTTATTGCTCTCTAGTTTAGTTGTTAGTTAAACTCCTACAATTTTCTACTTGTGTTCTTTTACTTTTTACAGTGCAAAAGATTAGATTATTGAAGTGGCACCAATCCTTGTGGAGGCGATATCTTCTATACTATAACTTGCGATATGTACACTTGCACAATTGCGGAGCACTTATTATGCGCAACAAGTTTTTGGCGCCGTTGCCGGGGATTGGCAATAGCGATTTTGTTCTTGTTTTCTTGCACTTCTATTTTTATTGTTTAAGATTCGAAGGGTTAACAAACTTTGGTTTTGCATTAGTATATGACTAGGGCGAGACCGATTACACCGGAATATCCCTTTGATCCAGAAATTAAATGAACCTTGCAAAGAGTCAGGCAAAGGTTAAGAGTAGCAATGGCTAATCAAGACGGCAATATGAGTCAGGATGTCCCAGCAGAAGGAGGAGTGATTCTTGCACGAAACAGAACTATTCGAGACTATCTTGAAGAAGATATTGAAGGACTCAATCCAGGAGTTGTCACACCTGAAATTGAAGCTGGCCACTTTGAGTTGAAACCGGTGACGTTCAATATGATCAACACAATTGGTCAATTTGGCGGCTCAGCAACTGAAGATGCATGGAAACATCTTAAATCTTTCCTTGAGATTTGCAATTAATTCAAAATACAATGAGTCACCCCTGATGTTTTACGACTAAGATTATTTCCCCTTTTCACTGAGGGATAAGGTGAAAGCATGGTTGAATAGTATTCCTACCAGATCAATAGGATCTTGTACCGATCTTTGTCGTGATTTCCTTGCTCGATTTAATCCTACAAATTTGACTGATAAGCTTCGTAAAGAAATTACTTCTTTTCAGCAGACAGATGATGAATCCATGTACGAGGCTTGGGAGCGATATAGAGAACTTCTACACAAATGCCCCCTATACAGATTCCCAGTGTGGACACAATTAACAATGTTTTACAACGCTATGAATACACCAACAAGGATGATGCTAGATGCCTCGGCAAACAGCATACTCCTAGATAAGTCGCCGGAGGAAGCAATGCAAATTCTAAACAGGCTTACCAAGAATGATTATCAGTTGTCATCTGCTAGAAGATGAGGAGTTAGACGCCAAGCTACAATACATAAACTCGGATAATTAGATTCAATTTCGGCACAGTTGGACACTCTAACCAAGATGGCCCAGATCATGCAGAAACCAAACAACACACAGGAGGTCAAGGTAATGGATTCTTTTTGTAAGTTATGTGGTGGTAACCATAATTCTTCTGAATGTATACAGGATCCGAAATCTAGCTTTTATGTGGGGAATTACAATCGGAACAACAATGTGATGTCCAATACATACAATCCAGCTTGGAAGAAGCACCCAAATTTTTCATGGAGTAATCCCAACAATGCTCTAAACCAGAACAATCAGAATGCACAAGCATCGGAATTCCAGCAGAATATGCCACGGCAACAGTTGCCACAACAACAACCGATAACATCTAGTTCTTTGGAAAATTCTCTCAATGCTTTTATGTTGAAAACTGAATCTTATATGGCTAAGAATAGTAACTTCATAAAAAGAACTGATGCTTTTATTAACAGGATCGAGATGAGATTGCAAAACTAAGAGGCGACAATCAAATCATTGGAAAATCAAGTCAGACAATTTGCTCAAAACCTGAATACTAGACCACAAGGAGGTTTACCTAGCGATACTGAAGTCGCAAGAGGAAGTGGCCATGAGCAATGTAAGGCGATCACCACTAGAAGTGGCCAACAACTTAAAGAGGCTCAAGCTTACACATCAAGCAAAACTCCACAAAAAGAACAAGATGAACTCAATGGTAAAACCTCAGATGCTGAACCAGGAATTGTTGCGGCAACTAGCGATAAGCATGCCTCGGCAACCAACGATAGGCACGCCACGACAACCCCAGTTGATGATGCCTCAGCAACTCCAGTTGCCCTGGCAATACCATCAATCAGGTTCTAGACCAATGAAATGATCAAAGATATCCGACTTCCACCACCATTCCCACAAAGGTTGAAGCGACAAAAGCAAGAATATCAATTCAAGAAGTTTTTTGATATCCTAAAGCAAGTCCACATCAACTTTCCATTGGTTGAAGCAATTGAACAAATGCAAAACTATCCCAAGTTTCTTAAAGACATTGTGTCCAAGAGAACAAGGCTAGGAGAGTTTGAAACAGTTGCCGCAACAGAGGGATGCATGGCCATGTTGTACAATCGCATGCCACCCAAGTTGAAGGATCCCAGAAGTTTCACAATACCTTGTTCCATTGGAAACCACTATGTCGGGAAAGCATTATGTGACCCTGGAGCAAGCATAAACTTGATGCCTAAATCGATTTTCCAGAAACTAGGAATCGGGAAGGCAAGACCTACAACGGTTATGCTACAACTAGCCGACAAATCCTATGTGCATCCAGAGGGAAAAATCGAAGACATACTGGTAAAAGTTGATAAATTTACTTTTCTCGCTGACTTTATTGTTTTGGATTGTGAAGCAGATGAACATGCACCTATCATTCTCGGGAGACCCTTTCTAGCAGCAAGGAGAACCTTGATCGATGTTGAAAAGGGAGAACTCACAATGAGGGTGAATGACTTGCAAGTTAAACTAAATGTGTTCCAAACACTAAGGAATGCCGATGATCTAGAAGTATGCCAACTTCTTCATGCCACGATAGAGTTTAACTTCGACGAGGAATTTAGTTGCCTCGGCAACTACATTGCCGATTTGGAAAACCTGAGGAGTATAAAGAACCGATCGATGAAGAACAACAAGAAGAGGCAAATTGGTTAGTCAATCGACCAGGTACATACTTTGAACCACTGGATTACTTAGGTAAGAAAGGTAAACTCGAAAAGCCCTCCATTGAACAACCACCGATTCTTGAGTTGAAACAGTTGCAAGGGCTACTAAAATATGCTTACTTGGGAACCGATAATACATTGCCTATAATTATTTCGTCTAAGTTACAGCCTGAGCAGGAAAAGAAGCTGATCAAAATGTTGATGCTACACAAGAAGACAATAGGGTGGACAATTGCCGACTTGAAGAGAATTAGCTCGGTAGTGTGCATGTACAAGATTTTGTTGGAAGATGATCACAAACCTTCGATTGAGGCACATAAGAGACTGAATCATGGCATGAAAGGGGTAATGAAAGAAATCATCAAGTGGCTTGACATCGACATTATATACCCTATCTCTAATAGAGCATGGGTAGGTCCGGTATAATGTATGCCGAAAAGGGAGGTATAACGGTGCTAAGTAATGAAAACAATAAACTCATTCCAACAAGGACTATGACCGGTTGGAGGGTTTGTATGGACTATCGAAAGCTAAACAAAGCGACTAGGAAAGATCACTGATAAGTGTTCAAAAGTACTATTTTTCTTACCCTTTTTACTCATATTCTTGTTAGACTTAGGCTCATATTAGTTGCATAATTAGCCATTCATGCATTAATCCATGTTTTCTTCCATCGTTGAGCTTGATTACATAACTTGGTAGTTTTTGTGGGAAAAAATGCTGCTTTGGTGTGTTTTGTGTGTATGTGCAGGATCACTTGCCAAAGCAAGACTAGAGCTAGTTGCCAGGGCAATGCATGAAGGAGACGCCGAGCCAGTTGCCATGGCAATTGTCGACAAGAGCAAAGGTGATATGGTAGTCGAAATTGATGACTAAACAAGCCCAAGATGACGTGGAGCAAAGCCCAAACCCAAAGGAATTTGATTTCCATGCAGAGATTAAAGAAGAATTAAATTCCAAGAAGATATGAGAAGTTCTAGTAGGAATACAATTATAATAAAGAATTATATTCTTTAAAGATAATTTAATTCCAACTTAACTTCCTCCTCAAAGAAGGACTTTGGCCTAGCCCTATAAATAATATGGAGATTTCGACAATTGGAGGGAAGCAAAGAGAGGAGAATTTCGACAAGTCCAAGGGGAGCAAAGAGAGGAGAATTTCGACAAGAATCTAGGGCAAGGAGGATTTCGACAAGCCTCCTTCTTCATCCTTTTCTTTCTTGTTCGATTGGGTTCATGCTAGGGATTATTCATCTTGTGTTTCTTTGGAACCTAGACATGAACTAAATCTATTTGGCTATGGTTATTGTGTTTTGTGGTTGTGAGAAACTATTGGTTTTTGTTTAGGTAATAAGAGTTTGCACTTTTCTATTTCAAGGTTTATTCATTCTTGGTTCTTATTCTTGTTTGCGAGTGAATTGGGAGAGGATCTCGTGATTTCATCTATTTATCTAATATCGGGAGAGTTAGATTCAAGAAACGAATGAATATGATCTTTATTCAATCTATTGATGATGAAGATTAATCCTGCTTAGGAATAAGTTAAGGATTTCAACGGCTAAGAGGAGCGCAAGATTGGTTGTTGTTCACCCTTGATTCACGCAGGGATGTATTATCAAGGCATGCACAAGTAGCTAGAGTTTCAACTTAGGGATAAGAAGAAACCATTGAAGAACGCTCTGCCGAACCTTGAAGATTGCTGCCCAGACGCCCAAGTAGTTGCCCAACTAGTTGCCCAGGCAACCATCGATTAGTTGCCAAGGCAACCCCACAGCAAGTTGCCACGGCAACTGAGTTGCCCGTGCACTCTTTTACCAAAACAATCCAATCGGCTATCACACCTCAACTCACGATAGCCTGGCCTATCTCTCTCTCAATTGATCTCATCTATTCATTTACTTTATTGCTTTCTAGATTAGTTATTAGTTAAAACTCTTATAATCCTTTACTTGTGTTTTTACTTTTTACAGTGCAAGAGACTAGATTCTTGAAGTGGCACCAATCCCTGTGGAGACGATATCTTTTATACTATAACTTGCGACGTGTATACTTGCACAATTGCGTAGCACTTATTACGCGCAACAAGTTTTTGGCGTCTTTGCCGGGGATTGGCAATAGCGACTTTGTTTTTATTTTCTTGCACTTTCTTTTTATTTTTCTTGTTTAAAATTCAAAGGGCTAACAAACTTTGGTTTTGCATTGGTATATGACCAGGGCGAGACCGACTTCACCAGAATATCCCTTTGATCCAAAAACCGAACGAACCTTACAAAGACTTAGACGAAGGATAAGAGTAGCGATGGCTAATCAAGACGGCAATATGAATCAAGATGCTTAGCAGGAGGATGAGTGATTCTTGCACGAAACAAAACTATTCGAGACTATCTTGAAGAAGATCTTGATGGACTTAATCCAGGAGTTGTCGCACCTGAAATTGAAGCCGACCACTTTGAGTTAAAACCGGTAATGTTTAATATGATCAACACAATTGGTCAATTTGGCGGCTCAGCAACTGAAGATGCACGACAACATCTGAAATCTTTCCTCGAGATTTGCAACTCGTTCAAGATACACGGAGTCACCCCCGATGTATTACGATTAAGATTATTCCCCTATTCACTGAGGGATAGGGCGAAAGCATGGTTGAATAGCATTCCTGCCGGATCCATAGCATCTTGGACCGATCTTTGTCGTGATTTCCTTGCTCGATTTAATCCTACAAATTTGACTGATAAGCTTCGTAACGACATTACTTCTTTTCGGTAGGCAGATGATGAATCCATGTACGAGGCTTGGGAGAGATATAGAGAACTTCTACACAAATGCCCCCTACACGGATTCCCGGTGTGGACTCAAGTAACAATGTTTTACAACGCCGTGAATACACCAACAAGGATGATGCTAGATGTCTCGGCAAACGGCATACTCCTAGATAAGTCGTCGGAGGAAGCAATGCAAATTTTAAACAGGCTGGCCAAGAATGATTATCAATTCCCATCTACTAGAAGAGGAGGAGTTATATGCCAAGCCATAATACATGAACTAGGATCATCAGATTCAATTTCGGCACAATTGGCCACTTTAACCAAGATGGTCCAGAACATGCAAAAACCAAACAACACACATGAAGTCAAGGTAATGGATTCTTTTTGTGAGTTATGTGGTGATAACCATAATTCTTCTGAATGTATGCAGAATTCAGAATCCAGCTTCTATGTGGGGAATTACAATCGGAGCAACAACGTGATGTCCAATACACACAATCCAGCTTGGAAGAAGCACCCAAATTTTTCATAGAGTAATCCCAACAATGTTCTAAACCAGAACAATCAGAATGCACAAGCATTGGGATTCCAGCAAAATATGTCACGGAAACAGTTGCCGCAGCAACAACCGATGACATCTAGTTCTTTGGAAAATTCTCTAAATGCTTTTATGATGAAAACTGAATCTTATATGGCTGAGAATAGTAATTTCATAAAAAGAACTGATGTTTTTATTAACAGGACCGAGATGAGATTGCAAAACCAAGAGGCGGCAATCAAATCATTGGAAAATCAAGTCGGACAATTTGCTCAAAATCTGAATACTAGACCGCAATGAGGTTTACCTAGCGATACTGAAGTCGCAAAAGGAACTAGCCATGAGCAATGTAAGGCGATCACCACTAGAAGTGGCCAACAACTTAGAGAGGTTCAAACCCGCTCGTTAAACAAAACTCCACAAAAAGATCAAGACAAACCTAGCGGCAAAGCCTCAGATGCTGAACCAGGAATTGCCGCGGCAACCGGCAATAAGCATGCCTCGGCAACTGACGATAAAGCTGCCTCAGCAACTGGCGATGAGCATGCCTCGGCAACCCCAGTTGATAACGCTTCGGCAACTCCAGATGTCCCGGCAATACCGTCAATCAGATTTCAAACCAATGAAAGAATCGAAGATATCCGACTTCCACCACCATTCCCACAAAGGTTGAAGCGACAAAAGCAAGAATACCAATTCAAGAAGTTTCTTGATATCCTAAAGCAAGTCCACATCAACTTGCCATTGGTGGAAGCAATTGAACAAATGCCAAACTATGCCAAGTTTCTTAAAGACATTGTGTCCAAAAGAACAAGGCTATGAGAGTTTGAAACAGTTGCCGCAACAGAGGGATGCATGGCAATGTTGCACAATCGTATGCCACCCAAGTTGAAGGATCCCGGAAGTTTCACAATACCCTGTTCCATTGGAAATCACTATGTCGGGAAAGCATTATGCGACCTTGGGGCTAGCATAAACTTGATGCCTAAATCGGTTTTCCAGAAACTAGGAATCGGGAAGGCAAGACCTACAACAGTCATGCTGCAGCTAGCCGACAGATCCTATGTGCATCCAGAGGGAAAAATCGAGGACATACTGGTAAAAGTTGATAAATTTATTTTTCCCGCTGACTTTATTGTTTTGGATTGTGAAGCAGATGAGCATAAACCTATCATTCTCGGGAGACCATTCCTAGCAACAGGGAGAACCTTGATCGATGTTGAAAAGGGAGAACTCACAATGAGGGTGAATGACCAGCAAGTTAAACTAAATGTGTTCCAAACACTAAGGCATGCCGATGATCCAGAAGAATGCCAACTTCTTCATGCTACGACAGAGTTTAACTTCGACGAGGAATTTAGTTACCTCGGCAACTACATTGCCGATCAAGAGGAACCTGAGGAGTACGAAGAACCGGTCGATGATGAACAACAAGAAGAGGCAAATTGGCTAGTCAATCGACCAGGTACATACTTTGAACCACTGGATTACTCAGGTAAGGAATGTAAGCTCGAAAAATCCTCTATTGAACAACCACCGACTCTTGAGTTGAAACAATTGCCAGAGCAACTAAAATATGCATATTTAGGAACCGATAATACATTGCCTATAATTATTTCTTCTAAGTTACAGTCTGAGCAGGAAAAGAAGCTGATCAAGATGTTGAAGCTACATAAAAAGGCAATACGGTGGACAATTGCCGACTTGAAGGGAATTAGCCCAGCAGTGTGCATGCACAAGATTCTGTTGGAAGATAATCACAAACCTTCAATTGAGGCCCAGAGGAGACTGAATCATGCCATGAAAGGGGTTGTAATGAAAGAAATCATCAAGTGGCTTGACGCCGGCATTATATACCTTATCTCTGATAGTACGTGGGTAAGTCCGGTACAATGTGTACCGAAAAAAGGAGGTATAACGGTGGTAAGTAATGAAAATAATGAACTCATTCCAACCAGGACTGTGACCGGTTGGAGGGTTTGTATGGATTATCGAAAGCTAAACAAAGCCACTAGGAAAGATCACTTCCCATTACCCTTTATTGATCAAATGCTTGACCGTCTTGTAGGTAAACCCTTTTATTTCTTTCTTGATGGTTATTCAGGTTACAATCAAATTGCCATAGCACCAGAAGATCAAGAAAAGACAACCTTCACATGCCCATACGGTACTTGTGCCTTCCGAAGGATGCCGTTCGGATTGTGTAACGCCCCGACAACCTTCCAAAGATGCATGATGGCGCTCTTTTCAGACATGGTCGAAGACTTCCTTGAGATCTTCATGGATGATTTTTCTATTTTTGGTAATGATTTCGACAGCTGTCTCGGCAATTTAGAGAGGGTGTTGGCAAGATGTGAAGAAACAGATTTAGTCCTCAATTGGGAGAAATGCCATTTTATGGTAGACGAAGGAATAGTGATCGGCCACAAGATTTCATCCAAAGGAATTGAAGTAGACAAAGCCAAAGTGGACGTGATCGAGAGATAACCCCCACCAAGTTCGGTTAAAGGAATTCAAAGTTTTCTCAAACATGCAGGTTTTTACAGGAGGTTCATTCATAATTTTTCTAAAATCACTAAACCCTTGTGTAATCTGCTTGAACAGGATAAAGTCTTCGATTTTGATGATTCTTGCAACCAAGCATTCGAAACCCTAAAGAAAAAGCTTGCCTCGGCACCCATTGTCGTTCCACCAGATTGGACGCTACCTTTTGAGCTCATGTGTGATGCAAGTGATTTCGCGGTAGGAGCAGTCCTAGGCCAACGTACAGGTAAGACCTTCCATGTGATATACTACGCTAGTTGTAGCGATGTCCCTCTTCTTTTTTCATCGCTAAATAAAACGAGGATTTTTGAAGGTGTTTTTGAAAGGTGATTGAAAGGTGTTTGTGATTCTTTTGGATATAAAATGTTTATTCCGTGGGTTTTTTTAAAAAAACCGCATTTAAAAAAATGGAGTCGCCACCGGCCACTTAGGTAGGCCGGACACCATAAAACCAGAGATTCAAAAAGATTGGGTTCGGGAGTCGGTTACGGATGGGGAAGGATTAGCACCCCCACACCGCCCAAAATTGGTACTTTAATAATTACCGCTTTATTAATATTGGATTTTCCGGATTAAAGTGACAATTATTTTAAAATTCGGTCATAATTGCGAATAAATTTTAAGGGCCCCGTTATCCGAGAATAAATGCTCAACCACTATCACTACGCCTGATACTGGCCCCGTTTACGCTCGGATAAAAGGGCACCGCATTGACAATTTATATATCATATGCAATCTTAGTGGCAAAAATATAAAACATGGCAAAATATTTAAATGCAATAAATATTGACATAACAGAATACTAATCTAGCATAAATAATATACTAGACTAAAACATGCATATATACATATTAATCTAAATAATAGATAAAAATAACTTTAACATGTCAGAATAACAAGGCAGGGATAAGTGCGTAAAGACGAACGAATATTTCAAAAAGACATGCATACTAGTAATAAGACATATTTCTACATATATGGGACAATATATCATACAAAAAGGTAAATATACTAGCATGCAATCCTTAAAAAAAATATATACACATACAAAAATACAAAATATACCATGTACGAATCAACTAAAACATAACATGCTTAATATGAATAACCGGATAAAAAGATGCATGACTATTATAAACTTAATACACATATACATGTAAACATAAAATATGAGGCATATACGAGGGAAATAAAATAAAACAATAGAATACATCAACATATACGATTATAATACGAACATGTATTTACAAAGAAAACAGGACTGAAATGAAAGAAAAATAAAAGTCAGTGGCAGAAATTAAAGAACAATAATATGTAATTTAGGGACGAAAATGCGAAACAAACATAACCTGAAAGGATCAAAACCGTAATTAGACCAAGGGGCAGACCCAAAATGAAAAGTTCAAAAATGCGGGATGGCTAAAGGCGTAATTTTACCATTTAAAAACTGATTCGGTGTAATTTAGAGACTGGATTGTAAGCTTTTGAAATATCAGGGGGACTGGGATTGTAATTATACCATGCGGCGAGACAAATATGAAAATATTGGAAACGCAGGGGGATTTAGTGTGTAATTTACCCATTTAACGAAATAACAACAATTATATAAACCCTCTTTTTAGGCCGAAATCAAATTTTTGGCCATTCGTTTCATTTCCTCAGTTTTGTAATAACCCTTGTTCTTCATTTTCTCTCAACCGATCCTATGAAACCCAGAATCCGGCGGCCGGCCGCCGTGTTCTCCGCCTCCGGCCGCCACTAACCGGCGCCGGCGAGCCTCCAAAACACACCGAAATGACCCCCGTTTCACCCTCGATATGAATCTGTGGTTGGATTCAGAGGATACACCCCTATTTGCCCTAGATCTAGAAAATACGAACCAAAAAAACACTTTTAACCAAAAAAAAACTACAAAGGGGGCCTTCCCCTTCCTCCAGTTCACCATATCCGGCTTGGGGAAGCCGAAAGGCTTATCACTAAGGAGGGGAGACCCACAAACGGTGACGGTAACGACCTCTAACTCTCTCTCTCTTTTTTTTTACTACGTATCTTTTGTATGCATGCGATAAAAGTAACAAGAAATGTACCACTGGACTTGCGTTGCCTTTTTTTTGTATTTCTGAAAAAACTTGTTACAATACACTCTCTGTTTTTTTTTTGTTACCACCCCTCTATTACAACTCTCCTCTGTTACAAAAGTCCCCGTTTCATCTCTATGCTTCTTTGTTTTGTACAAGTTGTATACTTGCTTTTTCAGATCTGGACTGACAACTTGTTGCTTGTTGTATTTGGCATGTTCTGAGCACGGTGGTTGAATATCGGCATGGTGGCGGTATGGGTGTTCTGCCAGCGGCCAGACGCGTTCTCGGCCGTTAGATCATATCTGATCTAACGGTCGAGATGGCTTAAAGGACGAACGGCCTGGATGAAGCCTCGATTTGGTGAGACGGCTCCAGATCTTGCCACGTGGAGCTCCGCGGTCGAGGAGTCAGAACGCGTGGGGCTCACGCGCGCGTGGGATATCAAAGCGTCCGCGCGTGGACCACACGCGCGCGTGGCACTTGAACGGTCCATACGTGTGGAACATGCGGCTGGCAGATATTTTGGCTTCTTGGTTGGATCGTGGTCGTTGGATCAGATCTTGATCCAACGACCCACAGTCACCTGCACACAATAATTGTAATTAAATAGGGTTTGGGTTTGGGCCTTGTAATGATATTTGGACTTGGACTGTAATTTTTATTTGGGTTTAATATATTTAATTTTTTGGATTTCATTTTATATCAGCCCATTAATAATATTATAATTAGTATTATAATAGCAATACACATACATACGCAAACGTATACTTATATTATACAAACATTAATTAATATAACATTCTAGCATACGTACGTATAATCATACACATAATTGACTTAACATCTATACACATTAAACAAATACACTCGTACTAAATAGAAACGTACGCGACATACATACACCCTTAATACGTATACATACATAGCTTATAATATACATGCACACACCACACCTTATATATATATTAGTAATACTCATGCAAACAATAAACATATAATATAATAAATATACATGCAACACTAATATGTATTTACAGGTAAAAATGAGTGATTACAGTTGCCCCTCTTTGCTTGTTCTCATCGAATGGGAAACAAAGAAAAGATTCATAAGCACTCATTTTTATCAGACTTTCCTGTTTGTAGCTTTGGAAAAACGTGTTCTTTTGGACATCTCCGCTCTTCCTTAGCTGAATCTTCGGGCTTGTAAGTTCTTCCTATATAGAGCTTCGTCACCTTCCGATCTTGGAGCTACAGGCTCTTCCTCTATATAGAACCCTTCACTCTAAAGCCTCAAGTTATGAGTCCTTCCTATATAGAACCTTTCACTTCGAGACTGTAAAGCTTGGAGTCCTTCCTATATAGAACTCTTTGCCTTCAACGCTGGTTTCTCCTATATAAAACCTTTTTGCGCCGCTTGATGGATTCTTCCGACTTGGAGTTCCTCCTATATAGAATTGTTAGTCTTCAAACCCTGGAGCCGTCAGTCCTTCCTATATAGAACTTTTGGCGTCTAAAATCTCATAGCTACAGGTTCTTCCTATATAGAACCTTTCACTCTAAGATAGTGAAACTCGGAGCCTTTCCTATATAAGACTCTTCGCTTTCGATACAACAGGTTTCCTATATAACCCTGCGTCATAGGTGAATTCCTTCGACTGAGAGTTTTTTTTGAGATTTTGGATTTAGGGTTCTCCCTATATGAAACCTTTCACTGGGGCTTGAAAATGTAGGTTCTTTTTTTTTATCGAGGCTGTGGCCGTTTTTGGACCTACGCTACTAAGGCTGCCGCATCATGCCCGAAGGACTTATTGATGGCCCGAAGGACTTATCATCATGCTCGAAAGACTTACTGATGGCCCGAGGGACTTAACATCGTGCCCGAAGGACTTACCGATGACCCGAAGGATTTAACATCTGGATCTAACGCCGCTATGGCTATTGTTCTTTAGGGACTCACGCTGATATGCTGCCGCATCATGCCCGAAGGACTTACTGATGGCCCGAAAGACTTATCATCGTGCCCGAAGGACTTACCATCGTGCCCGAAGGACTTATCGATGACCCGAAGGATTTAACATCTGGATCTGGCGCCGATATGGCTATTGTTCTATGGGGACTCACGCTGATATGCTGCCGCATCATGCCCAAAGGACTTACTGATTGCCCGAAGGACTTATCACCACGCTCAAAAGACTTATTGGTGGCCCGAAGGACTTAACATCGTGCCCGAAGGACTTATCGATGACCCGAAGGATTTAACATCTGGATCTAATGCCGATATAGCTATTGTTCTATGGGGACTCACGCTGATATGCTGCCGCATCATGCCCAAAGGACTTACTGATGGCCCGAAGGACTTATCACCACGCTCAAAAGACTTATTGGTGGCCCGAAGGACTTAACATCGTGCCCGAAGGACTTATCGATGACCCGAAGGATTTAATATCTGGATCTGACGCCGATATGGCTATTGTTCTATAGGGACTCACGCTGATATGCTGCCAATTAATCCCGAAGGACTTACTGATGGCCCGAAGGACTTATCACCACGCTCAAAAGACTTATTGGTGGCCCGAAGGACTTAACATCGTGCCCGAAGGACTTATCGATGACCCGAAGGATTTAATATCTCGGATCGACGCCGATATGGCTATTGTTCTATGGGGACTCACGCCGATATCTTTGCCGCATCATGCGAAGGACTTCTTGGCCGAAGGACTTATCACCATGCTCAAAAGACTTATTGGTGGCCCGAAGGACTTAACATCGTGCCCGAAGGACTTATCGATGACCCGAAGGATTTAATATCTGGATCTGACGCCGATATGGCTATTGTTCTATGGGGACTCACGCTGATATGCTGCCGCATCATGCCCGAAGGACTTACTGATGGCCCGAAGGACTTATCACCACGCTCAAAAGACTTATTGGTGGCCCGAAGGACTTAACATCGTGCCCGAAGGACTTATCGATGACCCGAAGGACTTATCGATGACCCGAAGGATTTAACATCTGGATATCACGCCGCCATGGCTGTGGTTCTTTCGGGACTTTGGTAAATTCTTCGATAATTCTTCAAATACCTGTTTAGGAACAAGCAAAATTGACATGCCCCTATCTATATGATGTATGTAATGTTGTGATTTCTTTCTCCTCTTTTTCTTTTTTCTTTGTTTCTTTTTCTCCCTTTTTTTTCTTTTTATTGTTAATCTTATGTCCTGAAAAGTCATTCTTCGGATTTCTCTATTTCCTTTCCTTTTGCTATGTGCTTCATTTCTGTCAAATTCTGTTCAATGAGCACCCGCTCTTGTTCTTTTGCACGGCACTGTCTTTCTTCTTGGGGTCTCTGCCGCTTCACCAACAAACACTATACCATGCGTGTGCAGAGATTCTTACTATTCTTTCATTCGCATTCCCATTCGATCGTGCTCGGCTACCTTCCAGTTCTTTTGACCCAATATTCTGAGTATTTGTTAATTTCGTCATCGGGGTGAGCGGAATGCTTCTTAACCTCAATTTTCTTGTTGCCTCTTGATGGAAACCATTCATCGATCTCTGTGCTTTAATTCTTTGGAGACTCACTGATTACTTTTTACCGTCCCCTCACTTTGTAAGCTCATTCTTGTCATGTTTCGTCCTTCATTTTCTTGAACCAAACAAGGCATCGTGGCTGGAATTCGCTTCTTGTTCTTGAGCTGTCTGACACCTATACCTCTGTTATCATCTTCATTCTATGCATTGTGAGGTCATTTCTGGTTAGGGGCTCTAATAGTATCCGCAACCTTGTGTCCTGGATCTTACCCCTGAAGTAATACATGGAAATTTTTGTTGCTTTAACTTGTCAATTTGCTGATTGGTGTTCCACTGAAGGGTATCATTTAGATTAACATACAAGATTTTGAAAAACAAAGATAGAGCTCTGGATATCATGTGCAAGAGTGACTTAGATTCAATCACTTGGTAATTCAAAGATGTGAAGTCTTCCCTGGTGACTCGGTTCATCCTCATGATTACCGCGTTGCTGCAGAGTGCTACTCTTTCTCAATTCTCATTATCTACTCCGCCCCCAAAAGGGTAGGCTTGTATAACCACTTGAGCGCAGAAATATTACTCTAGGAATAGAGTTCTGGGTGGTGCGAGTCTTAATTTTTCCTACGATATCGCCTATTTTCTTTCTTTTCTTTTTCTTCTTTTTTTTCATCTTTTCATCATTTTTTCCTTTTTTGTTTTGTTGTTTTTTTTTTCATTATTTGAGGAAATCAATTCGTCACAGTCCTTTGTCTTGAGGACAACGATGGAGCAAACAACATTGCCCCAAGTTACTCGGCATAGTCACGATTTGAAAATATTACCATCACTCATGAAGCTAAGGTTTCTTGAATTGGATGATATATCTCCACCCTATCGCTTCAGCGGAGTTCCCCAAAATTTCCATACTCTTATCCGAACAAGCCTATTACCAGGTTTCGAACATAGGAGTACTTTATTATTATTATTTTCTCCTTCTTTATTTTTATTTCTTTTTTCTTTCTTTTCTTTTTCTCTTCTTTTTTTTGTTTTATTTCTTCTTTACTACCTAGAAGATTATGCCTAGAGTTTCAATTTCAAGCAACTCTACATGGTTGACATTTAAAGCTTTTTTATCCTTGAATATCATCGAAAGAGTAATAATCTCGCTTTGCTGACCAGAGTCCGGTGGGGAAGATTACACATCATCGTTGTCACGACATTTATCTAATGTCACATCTTGCAATTGATATCCAGCGTCCTACAACGGCGAGAAAATATCTATGTGCTTTCAAAAACATTATATGTTAAGCGAAATGTGTTCTCTTTTTATTGAAAATAAAAATCAACAAACATGCCCCATCACAAAAGATCTTTGGCACATGGGGCCACATAGAGTTGATTCCTTGTATTACTTCAGGAAGGTATTTTAACGTAGAGACATCTATGGCTTCTTCAGCACTATGTAGATTTGCTTCTCATCCTTGGTCTTCTATTGCTTGATCAGCTATTGTGTCAGGGTTCCATCATTGACCAGCTTCTTGATTTCCTCCAGTAAAGGTCTACATTTTCTGGTGGGATGCCCCGGTGCCCCCATATGGAATTCGCATGTGATACTCGAGCCAAAACTATGGGCATACAGATCAGGTGCACTCTTCATCGGCCTAGGAACAAGATAGTGACCCTCTACCAGATGAGGCCAAATGTCTGAGATAGATATTCCAAACACTTCCAAATTTGCGCTCGTCCGAGGAATTTTCTTTGATGACCCCAATTTGTCAGTCTGTCTCATTCTTTTACGGCCACGCGAACCCTGGAGATGACTTTCATTTACCTCTCTATCCTTATCTATCTTATCTTCGCTTCGGTCCTTAGACTTTAGGCCCAATTTTCCTTCTTTGATTGCATATTCTATTCTCTCTCCAATCGTCATGAAATCTTCGAATCCGTTTCTCGATTTCTCCAACATCAAATCGAAGAAGGGAGAGGGAAGCGTTGCATGAAATAAGGGAGTCAACTCTTCTTCTGCTATAGGAGGCTAGACTTGGGTCGCCAAACATCGCCACCTTAATGCATATTCCCTGAAGCTTTCACTTGGTCTCATTTTCTCATTCTGAAGAAACTGTTGACAGGGTGCTAAATCTAAAGCATATTTGTATTGATCCAAGAAGGCATTAGCGAGGTCACCCCATGACCTAACTTGGTTTCTGTTCAAACGGTTATACCACACTACTGTTGGTCCCGTCAGGCTATCATGGAAATGGTGGATCAACAATTCTTCGTTCTTCATGTATCCTTCCATTTTTCTACAAAACATGGTTAAGTGAATCTTCGGGCAGCTGGTTTCGTCATACTGCACAAATCCGGTAACCTTAAAATCTGGAGGAATGACCAAATTAGGGACTAGGCAGAATTCCCTCGTATTGAAAACATTTATCTTTTCTTTCTTCTTAAGCTCTTTCTCGATTTTTTCTTCTAACTAGTCAAGCCTCGACTCTTCAATTCGTTCCATTTTCCGATTAATTCTGCCATCGAACCCCAAGTATTAAATGATGAAGTGCCATGCGATGATAAAACAATGCAAAGAACGTGATGCAAATGCAATGCATGAATGCAATAAAGCATCGATTCCGCAAGTGATTTGTCCTTATAGAACATTTTTCATTCAGACCAAAAGGCTTCGTTACATCCGGTATTAGGGTTTTACAAATAGTGGTGAGCCCTGGCACCTAATGTCTTGACCTCATTCAAGAGTCCTGTCAGCTTTCCTTCTCGGTCCAATGTTGGATCCATATTTTGGCTTATTGGTGCTGCTGCATCGGCTAAATCTGCTACCTGTTGAGCTACTTGTCGGGCTTGAGTCGCGACCATCTTCATGTCCCGGTCTTTCTCCCGTATTGTTTGCTCGGCCTTTTGTAGCTTAACGGTCATTGCCCCAGCACGGATCTCACTGGTACGTAAAGCAGTCTCGAGCCTCGCTATCTGTTCTTTGAGTGTTGCGTTTTCCATTTGAAAGGCTTGTGATTCATTCCTTTCCTGTTGCAGACTTGATTTCAGGATATCTTCCATGGCCAGACTGCTTTCCAACTCATTTTGGAGAAAGTCGCGTTGGCCCTCAGCTTCTTCCAGCTTCTGTGATAATGATCTAACTTTATTCTTACTATTCTTGCATTTCTGCTTCCAGCGTTCTAAACCGTTCCTCACCTGAATCATACCATTGACCCACTCTTCCGCGGTGTCACCCATACCGAAACTCTTGAATTCAAAGTGCAGCTTCTGGTACTCGTCTTGTACGTTCTTTAATTTCATGCTCAGATTGTGCCTCTCATGCTCGAGCTGGCCGCGCTTGCGTGCAAGTTCACCTTCTGAGACGCTTTTATTCTTGACTCCTAATTTTATCCCGCTTGAGTGACCCACTTCTGTGTTATCCGAACCTTGGGCTGGGTATTGACCTTCTTTCGACTTTCCCCCTCGGGCAACGGCTGGCTGGTTGAAGAATCGGGGTTGTCCGTCTTCGAAATCCAAAATTCCCATTCTGAAAAGATCTCGAACTCTGTCCTTCAGGGCCCTACAATTTTCAGTGTGATGACTCGGATCGCCTATGTGGTAGCTGCACCAGACACGACTGTTGTAATCTTTCAGATAATGAGGTTTTCTTGGTACAGACTTCACTGGTATGATAAGGTTCCTTTCGACAAGCAACGTAAGTAACTCGGTGTATCTCATGGGTATTGGATAATGTCTTCTGATGTCATTAGATTCTCGAACTTCCCCTGGTTTTGCCTCTGTTCCCTGGGTATCTACCCCAGATGTGCTACTTGTCTGCTTCTTGAGATTGATCACAAAGGGATTCGATTTGTCATATTTAACGGTGTTGTCTATTTTGACATTCTGACCATTCTGTTCCGCATTCTGCTCCCTGATCGAATCTTTTCTGAGTTCGACATGCTGCTTGCCTTTCATCATGGCATTCATCCGGTCCATCATCTCGGACATCTGCTTCTTTAGTTCTTGTATTTCATCTTGTTTGTCACCAGGATTGACACTGCTTACCGAATCTGTTCTGGTGTCCTTGAATGGTTCTTCTTCGGCTGTCACTGTCCTAGTCTTGGGATGGAACTCTGGAATTGGACCCCCTTCCTTCAGGTCAAAGAACCTTTGGTCCATCATGAACAATCTTCTATTATGGGAGAAATCACTCGGGAATCAATGCCCATGTGTAATGCGAATGCTATGATATGCAAAAACAAAGCAAAAGAAAACAAGTCAGTACCAGACAAAAATGATAAGTACATAATAAAAGGGCAAATTAAATGCGATAAGCAAACAAGGCAATCCTATTTACATTCCATCTAAGACACCTAGGTTATCCGCATGGCTCCAACAATGTGGGTTTCTATGTGTTCTCTATATGCAGTTTTGGTGCTAGGAGGTACCCAAATTGTCCTCGCTGTCCTCTACTAAGAGTAGCAAGGCCCCCGATCATCACCCATTATAGGCTCCTTTCAACCGGGTTCAATTCAGGGGGACCCATTCGCTTATGCCCGTACGAAGGAACGATATCCTTACGAAAGCATAAGGTACTCGAGCCCCGAAGGTACTTGCTAGGCCCATACGGGAGAACGATATCTCCACGAAAGCATTAGCGTTTTCCCCCACTTAAAAAAGACGGGTTTATATGCCATATTTTAAATACGTTAAAATAAACGCGCAATTATGAATGAATGTTAATTTAATAGTCACTTTAATCCGGAACTTCCAATATTAGTAAAGCGGTAATTATTTTAAAAGCTTGACTCTCATTTGTTTTAAAAAAACAAAAAATTGTCCCCAGCGGAGTCGTCATCTGTAGCGATGTCCCTATTCTTTTTTCATCGCTAAATAAAACGAGGATTTTTGAAGGTGTTTTTGAAAGGTGTTTGAAAGGTGTTTGTGATTCTTTTGGATATAAAATGTTTATTCCGTGGGGTTTTTAAAAAAACCGCATTTAAAAAAAATGGAGTCGCCACCGGCCACTTAGGTAGGCCGGACACCATAAAACCAGAGATTCAAAAAGATTGGGTTCGGGAGTCGGTTACGGATGGGGAAGGATTAGCACCCCCACACCGCCCAAAATTGGTACTTTAATAATTACCGCTTTATTAATATTGGATTTTCCGGATTAAAGTGACAATTATTTTAAAATTCGGTCATAATTGCGAATAAAATTTAAGGGCCCCGTTATCTGAGAATAAACGCTCAACCACTATCACTACGCCTGATACTGGCCCCGTTTACGCTCGGATAAAAGGGCACCGCATTGGCAATTTATATATCATATGCAATCTTAGTGGCAAAAATATAAAACATGGCAAAATATTTAAATGCAATAAATATTGACATAACAGAATACTAATCTAACATAAATAATATACTAGACTAAAACATGCATATATACATATTAATCTAAATAATAGATAAAAACAACTTTAACATGTCAGAATAACAAGGCATGGATAAGTGCGTAAAGACGAACGAATATTTCAAAAAGACATGCATACTAGTAATAAGACATATTTCTACATATATGGGACAGTATATCATACAAAAAGGTAAATATACTAGCATGCAATCCTTAAAAAAACATATACACATACAAAAATACAAAATATACCATGTACGAATCAACTAAAACATAACATGCTTAATATGAATAACCGGATAAAAAGATGCATGACTATTATAAACTTAATACACATATACATGTAAACATAAAATACGAGGCATATACGAGGGACATAAAATAAAACAATAGAATACATCAACATATACGATTATAATACGAACATGTATTTACAAAGAAAACATGACTGAAATGAAAGAAAAATAAAAGTCAGTGGCAGAAATTAAAGAACAATAATATGTAATTTAGGGACGAAAATGCGAAACAAACATAACCTGAAAGGATCAAAACCGTAATTAGACCAAGGGGCAGACCCAAAATGAAAAGTTCAAAAATGCGGGATGGCTAAAGGCGTAATTTTACCATTTAAAAACTGATTCGGTGTAATTTAGGGACTGGATTGTAAGCTTTTGAAATATCAGGGGGACTGGGATTGTAATTATACCATGCGGCGAGACAAAATATGAAAATATTGGAAACGCGGGGGGATTTAGTGTGTAATTTACCCATTTAACGAAATAACAACAATTATATAAACCCTCTTTTTAGGCCGAAATCAAATTTTTGGCCATTCGTTTCATTTCCTCAGTTTTGTAATAACCCTTGTTCTTCATTTTCTCTCAACCGATCCTATGAAACCCAGAATCCGGCGGCTGGCCGCCGTGTTCTCCACCGCCGGCCGCCGCTAACCGGCACCGGCGAGCCTCCAAAACACACCGAAATGACCTCCGTTTCACCCTCGACATGAATCTGTGGTTGGATTCAGAGGATACACCCCTATTTGCCCTAGATCTAGAAAATACGAACCAAAAAAAAACACTTTTAACCAAAAACAAAACTACAAAGGGGGCCTTCCCCTTCCTCCAGTTCACCATATCTGGCTTGGGGAAGCCGAAAGGCTTATCACTGAGGAGGGGAGACCCACAAACGGTGACGGTAACGACCTCTAACTCTCTCTCTTTTTTTACTACGTATCTTTTGTATGCATGCGATAAAAGTAACAAGAAATGTACCACTGGACTTGTGTTGCCTTTTTTTTGTATTTCTGAAAAAAACTTGTTACAATACACTCTCTGTTTTTTTTTGTTACCACCCCTCTGTTACAACTCTCATCTGTTACAAAAGTCCCCGTTTCATCTCTATGCTTCTTTGTTTTGTACAAGTTGTATACTTGCTTTTTCAGATCTGGACTGACAACTTGTTGCTTGTTGTATTTGGCATGTTCTGAGCACGGTGGTTGAATATCGGCATGGTGGCGGTATGGGTGTTCTGCCAGTGGCCAGACGAGTTCTCGGCCGTTAGATCAGATATGATCTAAGGGTCGAGATGGCTTGAAGGAAGAACGACCTGGATGAAGCCTCGATTTTGTGAGACGGCTCCTGATCTTGCCACGTGGAGCTCCGCAGTCGAGGAGTCAGAACGCGTGGGGCTCACGCGCGCGTGGGATATCAAAGCGTCCGCGCGTGGCACTTGAATGGTCCATACGTGTGGAACACGCGGCTGGCAGATATTTTGGCTTCTTGGTTGGATCGTGGCCGTTGGATCAGATCTTGATCCAACGACCCACAGTCACATGCACACAATAATTATAATTAAATAGGGTTTGGGTTTGGGCCTTGTAATGATGTTTGGACTTGGACTGTAATTTTTATTTGGGTTTAATATATTTAATTTTTTGGATTTCATTTTATATCAGCCCATTAATAATATTATAATTAGTATTATAATAGCAATACACATACATATGCAAACGTATACTTATATTATACAAACATTAATTAATATAACATTCTAGCATACGTACGTATAATCATACACATAATTGACTTAACATCTATACACATTAAACAAATACACTCGTACTAAATAGATACGTACGCGACATACATACACCCTTAATACGTATACATACATAGCTTATAATATACATGCACACACCACACCTTATATATATATTAGTAATACTCATGCAAACAATAAACATATAATATAATAAATATACATGCAACACTAATATGTATTTACAGGTAAAAATGAGTGATTACACTAGTAAAACTCTTAATAGTGCTCAAGTAAATTACACAACAACGGAGAAAGAGTTACTAGCTGTAGTTTTCGTATTTGACAAGTTCCGATCCTATTTGATTGGTACAAAGGTAATTGTTCATACGGACCATTCGGCAATCAAATACTTATTTGCTAAAAAGGATGCTAAACCTCGTTTGATTCATTGGATATTACTTTTACAAGAATTTGATATTGAAATTAAGGACAGGAAATGAATAGAAAATCAAGTGGCCGATCACTTATCATGTTTGGAACGCAATAGGGAGGAGGACGCGGATCTAGAGATATGCGATGCATTCCCGGATGAACAAATTTTAGTTGCCTTGGCAACCCTCGACGCCTCGACAACCATGGATGCACACGCCTCGGCAACTCTCGACGCTGCAGCAGCCTTTGACGCGCATACCTCGACAATTTTGGGAGCAGTCACCACGGCAGCACATGCCTCGGCAATACCCTGGTACGCGGATTTAGTTAATTTCCTTGTTTGTGGTATTTTACCTTATGGCATTACTCACCAAGGGAAGAAGCGGTTCCGCCATGATGCTAAGCATTACTTTTGGGATAAGCCTCTTTTATTTAAACAATGTGCAGATCAGGTTATACGCCGATGTGTCCCTGAAGAAGAGCAACAGAATGTACTCCGGCAATGCCATTCTTCACCCTATGGAGGACATTTTGGAGGAACTTGTACCGCGGCCAAAGTTTTGCAATCCGGGTTGTATTGGCCAACATTGTACAAAGATGCCCAAGACTTTTACAAGCAATGTGATCGTTGCCAGAGGACGGGCAATATCTCTAGACGACATGAGATGCCACTCCAGAACATCATCGAGGTGGAATTGTTCGATGTGTGGGGGATCGATTTTATGGGAACTTTCCCATCTTCATTTGGCAACCTCTACATCTTACTTGCCGTTGACTATGTGTCTAAATGGGTGGAGGCAGCTGCAGTTCCCAACAACGATTCCAAGACCGTGCAACGATTCCTGTAGAAAAACATATTTACACGGTTTGGGATGCCAAGAGCAATTATCAGCGACGAAGGCAAGCATTTTGACAACAGACTAATTGCCAAGATGTTGCAACGCTTCGGCATATCACACAAGATCACCACGGCATATCACCCACACACCAACGGGCAAGCAGAAATTTCCAACCGAGAGTTGAAGGGAATACTCGAGAAAGTCGTAAATCCCTCTAGGAAGGATTGGTCATTAAGACTAGATGACGTATTTTGGGCATATCGCACTGCATTCAAAACACCCTTAGGTATGTCCCCTTCCGTCTTGTCTATGGCAAAACATGCCATCTACCGGTGGAAATCGAGCACAAGGCATACTGGGCAATCAAGACCGTGAATATGGATTGGGAAAGTGCTGGACAAAAGCGTTTGATAGATCTCAACGATATAGAAGAATTTCGTGCACTCGCCTATAACAATGCACGAATCTACAAGGAGAAAACAAAGCGATGGCACGACAAGAAACTATTGCCACGGCAATTCACGCCAGGGCAACTAGTTCTCCTATTCAATTCTCGGCTAAAACTTTTCCCGGGAAAGCTGAAATCAAGATGGTCGGGACCATTCGAAGTCGTCAAACCATTTTCCCATGGTGCCGTGATAATCAAGTCCATCTCTGACAACCATGAATTCAAAGTTAATGGACAAAGATTGAAGCACTATAATGCTGCCCATGTAGAACGTAACAAGGAAGTGGTCAATTTAGGAGATGCATGAGCATGCTCTCCCTTTTGATATTAGTAGTTTTATTTTTATTTATTTATTTTTATTTTTCGATTAATTATTTATTTTATTTTTTTGAATTTTTATTTTTTTATATTTCCGATTATTAGTAATTTTTAGGATAGATTTTTTATTTAAGTTTAAGAATCCTATTACACATCTTTATTTATTTTCTTTATTAGTTTATCTTTAAGTTTAATCCTTATTTGATTTGTCTTTGAATTGTAGGAAAAAAAGTTCAAGATAAAGAGGAATTCTAATCCAAGTAGGAAAACATCTTCAACAAGGAAACTAAGGGCTGAATCTAAGGCTTATATAAAGCCTCCAATTCACCCTAACCACAACCCCTTGTCGACAACTTCTCCCCCACCCTAAACCCTTTTTCGTTTTCCCCTAATCCCACCTATCTTTTCTATAAAACCCATCACCCTTAACCTATTCCTACTTTCTATCTTGAAACTTTTTAGTTTATTTTCTTTTCTTTTCTTTGTTTTTATAAAACTCACAACCAAGATCATCCATGGCATCCAAGATTAAACTTTTAGTTCATCCAAGTTCCTCCAAAGAACCAAGATACAAGAAGTTTGCTACACTGGTGGTTCAAGAAAGATTTCAATCCAAGTTTGAAAGCCGGAAGATTCATGAAGAACAAGGCTTTGAATACTCCAACTCTCATCAAGATTTCAGCCTTGAACCATTCATCTTCGAGAGGATTGCACATCAAAAGTGGCAAATCTTTTGCCATCAACCGGAACTGGGTAACATCTCATGGGTAAGAGAATTCTATGCTCACTCACCTAACCCGGATAATCCTTATGTTTTTGTTCGTGACAAGGCCATACTCATAAGTTCCGAAAGCCTCAACACCTTTTACGGGCTTTACATTGAGAAGGACGAGCATCAAGCCTTCGTTGATCAAATCACTCCCAAGCAACTCGACAAGGTACTTCAAGAACTCACTCAACCGGGAACTCATTGGAACGACGCTCAAAATATAAGGGTTCTCTTTTCTTCCCTTGCTTAATTTCTAATCTTTGCAAGGAGATGCACATCCCAAGTGAATCCACTGATGAAAAGGCCCTACCCAAGTCTGGTTGGAATCAAGCACTAATCTGAAAGCTAATGGGAGAGGCACCGAGAAAATCTTCAAGGCCTCAAATTGCCGCGGCAACTCCTGCCGCCCCGGCAATCCATAATGCCCAAGCACCTAACGCCAGGGCAACTCGGCCATTAATCTCGGGACACTTTGAAGCACTTTTGCACCCATTGGCAAGCCACCTAAGGCAAATTGAAGACCGGCAACTAATGTTCATGCGGTACATGAAGGAGCACAACAATGCCATCACCCAAGTCATCCTAGAAAAGTACCCGAACAATGAAGCAGTCGCCACGACAACCTACATCGTGCACTCTCAAGCTGATGCCACGGCAACCAACCCTGAAGATGCCACGACAACCAAAGCTAAAGACATCCCGGCAACCACTGCAAAAGCCAAAGGTAAAGCACCTATGCCCGAATCAACTCCTACGGAATCATTTTTTGATTTTTCAGATTCGGATGAGTCCTCCATTGCACCAACAAAGATCGCACCAATTGAATCCTCCAAGCGAAAAGCCAATGACATTGATGAAGAGGACGATGAGGACAACCTCGTACGAGGATCTATTCCATCACCGGCAACAAGAAAACAACCATCGCGTTCAAGCAAGAGAATCAAGACACCGACCAAAAGGAAACTAATCATCTACGATGATGAACTCTCGGAGTAAGTCCTCGTATGCATTTTTATGTTTATTTTTCGTTATTTTTATGCATGCATTGAGGACAATGCCTCACTCGAGTTTGGGGGGAGATTGTTAATTGGAACAAGAATTGCTTAGATTTGATGAATATCCGAAGATGAGTTTGCCAATGCACTTAATTGATAGAATTTTTATTCTAGGATAACCATGGAAAAACTTAGAATTTTACTATGATGCTAAATCTGATGAAACACTGTTGTGGTTTGATTGATTTAAGGAATTCTAGTAAACTTAGGTTGGTAATTAACAAATTGGGGGATTAGAATAAAAATTGGATGAATGCTAGAGGTACCCGAAATTGGCTCTAGTATGTGCTAAAAATTATTCACTAGAGGTGCCCGAAGCTGGCTCTAGTATGTGTAAAAAAAATTTATAACTAGAGGTGCCCGAAACCGGCTCTAGTCGAATAAATTAACTTAAGAAAACTAAAAACAAAACACTAGAGGTGCCCAAAACTGGATCTAGTTAAAACATGTTAAAAAGAACCCAATGAAGTAATTTGAAAACCTATTGTTTGCATAGAATCCGAAAAATCAACTTGCACACAACTCCGCACACACTCACAAGAATTATAGTTTGATTCCGAGTAATTTCTAAGTTTTCCGAAAAATAAAAAGCCAATCATAATTTGTGCCCCGGTTCAGAGAATTGAAATCAAGTTCAAAGTTAAGTTTGTGAAAATTGAAGTCTTGGCAGGTAATTATGAGTTTGCATTGCTTGAGGACAAGCAATAGTTCGAGTTTGGGGGTGTGATAAGTGTTCAAAAGTACTATTTTTCTTACCCTTTTTACTCATATTCTTGTTAGACTTAGGCTCATATTAGTTGCATAATTAGCCATTCATGCATTAATCCATGTTTCCTTCCATCGTTGAGCTTGATTACATAACTTGGTAGTTTTTGTGGGAAAAGATGTTGCTTTGGTGTGTTTTGTGTGTATGTGCAGGATCACTTGCCAAAGCAAGACTAGAGCTAGTTGCCAGGGCAATACAAGAAGGATATGCCGAGCTAGTTGCCAGGGCAATGCATGAAGGAGACGCCGAGCCAGTTGCCATGGCAATTGTCGACAAGAGCAAAGGTGATATGGTAGTCGAAATTGATGACTAAACAAGCCCAAGATGACGTGGAGCAAAGCCCAAACCCAAAGGAATTTGATTTCCATGCAGAGATTAAAGAAGAATTAAATTCCAAGAAGATAGGAGAAGTTCTAGTAGGAATACAATTATAATAAAGAATTATATTCTTTAAAGATAATTTAATTCCAACTTAACTTCCTCCTCAAAGAAGGACTTTGGCCTAGCCCTATAAATAAGATGGAGATTTCGACAATTGGAGGGGAGCAAAGAGAGGAGAATTTCGACAAGTCCAAGGGGAGCAAAGAGTGGAGAATTTTGACAAGTCCAAGGAGGGCAAGAGGAGAGAATTTTCGACAAGAATCTAGGGCAAGGAGGATTTCGACAAGCCTCCTTCTTCATCCTTTTCTTTCTTGTTCGATTGGGTTCATGCTAGGGATTATTCATCTTGTGTTTCTTTGGAACCTAGCCATGAACTAAATCTATTTGGCTATGGTTATTGTGTTTTGTGGTTGTGAGAAACTATTGGTTTTTGTTTAGGTAATAAGAGTTTGCACTTTTCTATTTCAAGTTTTATTCATTCTTGGTTTTTATTCTTGTTTGCGAGTGAATTGGGAGAGGATCTCGTGATTACATCTATTTATCTAATATCGGGAGAGTTAGATTCAAGAAACGAATGAATATGATCTTTATTCAATCTATTAATGGTGAAGATTAATCCGGCTTAGGAATAAGTTAAGGATTTCAACGGCTAAGAGGAGCGCAAGATTGGTTGTTGTTCACCCTTGATTCACGCAGGGATGTATTATCAAGGAATGCACAAGTAGCTAGAGTTTCGACTTAGGGATAAGAAGAAACCATTGAAGAACGCTCTGCCGATCCTTGAAGATTGCTGCCCAGACGCCCAAGTAGTTGCCCAACTAGTTGCCCAAGCAACCATCGATTAGTTGCCAAGGCAACCCCGTTGTGCAAGTTGCCACGGCAACTGAGTTGTCCGTGCACTCTTTTACCAAAACAATCCAATCGGCTATCACACCTCAACTCACGATAACCTGGCCTATCTCTCTCTCAATTGATCTCATCTATTCATTTACTTTATTGCTTTCTAGATTAGTTATTAGTTAAAACTCCTATAATCTTTTACTTGTGTTTTTACTTTTTACAGTGCAAGAGACTAGATTCTTGAAGTGGCACCAATCCCTGTGGAGACGATATCTTTTATACAATAACTTGCGACGTGTATACTTGCACAATTGCGTAACACTTATTACGCGCAACAATCACTTCCCATTACCCTTTATTGATAAAATGCTTGACCTTCTTGCAGGTAAACCCTTTTATTATTTTTTTATGGTTATTCAGGTTATAATCAAATTGTCATAGCACCAGAAGATCAAGAAAAGACAACTTTCACATGCCCATACGGTACTTATGCTGTCCGAAGGATGCCGTTCGGATTGTGTAATGCCCTGACAACCTTCCAAAGATGCATGATGGCACTCTTTTTAGACATGGTCGAAGACTTCCTTGAGATCTTCATGGATGATTTTTCTGTTTTGGGTAATTACTTCGACAGTTGCCTCGGCAATTTAGAGAAGGTGTTGGCAAGATGTGAAGAAACCGATTTAGTCCTTAATTGGGAGAAATGCCATTTTATGGTAGATGAAAGAATAGTGCTTGACCACAAGATTTCATCCAAGGGAATTGAAGTAGACAAAGCCAAGGTGGACGTGATTGAAAGATTACCCCCACCAAGTTCGGTTAAAGGAATCTGAAGCTTTCTTAGACATGCAGGTTTTTATAGGAGGTTTATTCATAATTTTTCTAAAATTACTAAACCCTTGTGCAGTTTGCTTGAACAAGATAAAGTCTTCAATTTTGATGATTCTTGCGCAACCCTAAAAGAAAAGCTTACCTCAGTACCCATTGTCGTTCCACCCGATTAGACGCTACCTTTTGAGCTCATGTGTGATGCAAGTGATTTTACGGTAGGAGCAGTCCTAGGCCAACGCACAGGTAAGACCTTTCATGTGATATACTACGCTAGTAAAACTCTTAATAACGCTAAAGTGAATTACACAACAATGGAGAAAGAGTTACTAGCCGTAGTTTTCGCATTTGACAAGTTCCAATCCTATTTGATTGGTACAAAGGTAATTGTCCATACGGACCATTCAACAATTAAGTATCTATTTGCTAAAAAAGATGCCAAACCTCGTTTGATTCGTTGGATATTGCTTTTACAAGAGTTTGACATTGAAATTAAGGACATAAAAAGAGTAAAAAATCAAGTGGCTGATCACTTATCACGCTTAGAACGCAATAGGGAGGAGGACGTGAATTTAGAGATATGCGATGCATTCCCGAATGAGCAACTGTTAGTTACCTCGGCAACCATGGATGTGCATGCCTCGGCAACCCTTGATGCCTCGGCAACTATGGATGTACATACCTCGACGCCTCGACAGCTCTTGATGCGTATGCCTCGGCAACCCTCGACGCCTCAGTAACTCTTGACGTGTATGCCTCGGCAACCCTTTACGCGCACGCCTCGACAACTCCAGACGTGTATGCCTCAGATACCACTGATGCGCATGCCTCGACAACCCTTGATGCGCATGCCGCAATAACTCTAGACGCACATGCCTTGACAACTATGGAAGCAGTTGCCATGGCAACACATGCCTCGACAATACCCTGGTACGTAGATTTAGTTAATTTCCTTGTTTGTGGTATTTTACCTTATGGCCTTACTCACCAAGGGAAGAAGCGGTTCCGCTATGATGCTAAGCATTACTTTTGGGATGAGCCTCTTTTGTTTAAACAATGTGCAGATTAGGTTATACGCCGATGTGTTCCTGAAGAGGAACAGAAGAACGTACTCCGAAAATGCCATTCTTCACCCTATAGAGGACATTTTGGAGGAACACGTACAACGGCCAAAGTTTTGCAATTCAGTTTGTATTGGCCAACACTGTACAAAGATGCCCAAGAGTTTTACAAACAATATGATCGTTGCTAGAGAACATGCAATATCTCTAGAAGACATGAGATGCCGCTCTAAAACATCATTGAGGTGGAATTTTTCGATGTGTGGGGGATCGATTTTATGAGACCTTTCCCATCTTCATTCGACAATCTCTACATTCTACTTGTCGTCGACTACGTGTCTAAATGGGTTGAGGCAGCTGCAGTTCCCACCAACGATTCCAAGAAAGTGCAACGATTCTTGCAAAAAAAATATTTACACGGTTTGGGATACCGAGAGCAATTATCAGTGATGAAGGCAAGCACTTTGATAACAGACTTATTGCCAAGATGTTGCAATGCTTCGGCGTGTCACACAAAATTGCCACGACATATCACCCACAAACCAATGGGCAAGCAAAATTTTCCAACCGAGAATTGAAGGGTATACTCGAGAAAGTTATAAATCCCTCTAGGAAGGATTGGTCAGTAAGACTAGATGATGCACTTTAGGCATATCGCACAGTATTCAAAACACCCTTAGGTATGTCTCCCTTCCGACTTGTCTATGGCAAAACATGCCATCTACCGGTGGAAATCGAACGCAAGGCATATTGGGCAATCAAGACCATGAATATGGATTGGGAAAGTGCCAGGCAAAAGCGTTTGTTGGACCTCAACAAGATAGAAGAATTTTGTGCACTCGCTTATAACAATGCACGAATCTACAAGGAGAAAACAAAGCAATGGCATGGCAAGAAACTATTGTCGCGGCAATTCATGCCAGGGCAACTAGTTCTCTTATTCAATTCTCGGCTGAAACTTTTCCCATGAAAACTGAAATCAAGATGGTCGGGACTATTCGAAGTTGTCAAACCATTCTCCCATGGTGCCGTGATAATCAAGTTTATCACTGACGAACATGAATTCAAAGTCAACGGACAAAGATTGAAGCACTACAACGGTGCCCATGTGGAACGTAACAAAGAAGTGGTCACCTTAGGAGATGCATGAGCATGCTCTCCTTTCGATATTTTATTTTTATTTTTATTTTTTCGAACTATTTATTTTTTATTCATTTATTAATTTTAGTTATTTTTATTTTTAGGATAAATTTATATATTTTTTTAATATTAAGACTACATCTTTCTTTCATATTTATCTAGTTGTTTTTAAATTTTAGGTTTAAGAATTTCTTTACACATATTTATTTATTTTCTTTTATTAGTTTATCTTTAATTTTAATCCTTATTTTATTTGTTTTTGAATTGTAGGAAAAGAGTTCAATATAAAGAGGAATTTGATTCAAGAAGGAAACTTCTTCAACAAGGAAATTAATGGGCTAAATCTAAGGCTTATATTAAGCCTCCAATTTACCCTACATAGCCGGCCAAACCCTTCCCCTTCCCCAAATCCCTAGTCGTCCCCTTCCCCTAACCAAAACCCTTGTTTTATTTCTTTCCAATTAATCTCACCCACCATATTTACTACCTATCTTTTCTATTTAACCCATCACCCTTAACTTCCAAGAAACTTATTCCTACTTTTCATCTTGCAACTCTTTAGTTTTTTTTCTTTCTTTTCTTTGTTTCTACCAAACTCACAACCAAGATCATCCATGGCATCCAAAATCGAATTTTTGGTTCATCCAAGTTCCTCCAAAGAACCAAGATACAAGAAGTTTGTTACACCAGTGGTTCAAGAAAGATTTCACACCAAGTTTGAAAGCCGAAAGATTTGCGAAGAACAAGGCTCCGAATACTCCAACTCTCATCAAGATTTCGGCCTTGAACCATTCATCTTTGAAAGAATTGCACATCAAAAGTGGCAAATCTTTTGCCATCAATCGGAACCGGGTAACATCTCATGGGTAAGAGAATTCTATGCTCACTCACCTAACTCAGATAATCCTTATATTTTTGTTCGTGACAAGGCTATACTCATAAGCCCCGAAAACATCAACACCTTTTACGGGCTCTACGTTGAGAATGACGAGCATCAAGCCTTTGTTGATCAACTCACGCCCAAGCAACTCGACGAGGTACTTCAAGAACTCACTCTACCGAGAACTCATTGGAACGACAGTAAATACAAGGGCACGGTAATTCACCTTCAGCTTAAACCCGAGGTAAAATTATGGAATAAGTTTGTTAAAACTTCTTTAATGCCCACAACACACAATACCACCGTTGATACACCTCGTCTTTTGCTCATACATTCTATCGTGCATAATCGCGTCATTAACATTGGAAAAATTATTTGTGATGAGATTTTTGTATGTAGCACAAAAGACAAGGGTTCTCTTTTCTTCACTTTCTTAATTTCCAATCTTTGCAAGGAGATGCATGTCCCAAGTGAGTCCACTGATGAAAAGGCCCTACCAAAGTCCGGTTGGAATCGAGCACAAATCTGAAAGCTAATAGGAGAGGCACCGGTAAAATCTCCAACGCCTTCAATTGCCGCGACAACTCCTGCTGCCTCGGTAACTCCTAATGCCTAAGCAACTGATGCTGGGGCAACTCGGACAGTAACCCCAGGATAACTTGAAGCACTCTTACAACTGTTGGAGAACCACCTTAGGCAAATTGAAGACCGAAAACTAATTTTCATGCGGTACATGAAGGATCACAACAATGCCATCACCCAAGTCATCCTGGAAAAGTACCGAACATCCGTGTGCCGTTCCCCATATTTCCAGCCGAAATTCTTGCCACGGAAACCGCAACAGATGATACCGCGGCAACCTACACTGCTCATGCCCAAGCAGTTGCCACGACAACCAACACTAAAGATGTCGTGGCAACCAAAGCTAAAGATGCCCAAGCAATCACTGTAAAAGCCAAAGGTAAAGCGCCTATGCCTGAATCAACTGTTACTGAATCATTGTCTGATTTTTTAGATTCGGACGAGTCCTCTATTGCACCAACAAAGACCGCACCAATCGAATCCTCCAAGCCCAAGTGAAAGGCCAATGACATTGACGATGATGACAACCCCGTACAAGGATCGATTCCACCATCGACAATAAGGAAGTAACCACCGCGTTCAAGCAAAAGAATCAAGACACAGGCCAAAAGGAAACTAATCATCTACGACGATGAACTCTCAAAGTAAGTCCTCGTTTGCATTTTACTTTTCTTTATTATTATTTTTATTTTTATTTTTATTTTTCTTTGTTGCATGCATTGAGGACAATGCCTCACTCGAGTTTAGGGGGGATTGCTATTAGTTAGTTACCATGTTTAGTTGCATTCATCTTAAGTATTGCATTTATAATACATAAATTGATTGCCATCCCTTTAGTTGGAACAAGAATTGCCTATATTTGATGAATATCTGCTGATAACTTTGCCAATGTACTTAATTGATGGAAATTTTTATTTTAGGATAACCATGGAAACACTTAGAATCTTACTATGATGTTAAACTTGATGAAACACTGTTATGGCTTGATTGATTTAAGGAATTCTAGCAAACTTAGGTTGATAGTTAAAAAAATCGGGGATTAGAATAAAAATTGGATGAATGCTAGAGGTGCCCGAAATTGGCTCTAGTGTGTGCTAAAAATTGATCGCTAGAGGTGCCCGAAATTGGCGCTAGTATATGCTAAAAATTGATCGCTAGAGGTGCCCGAAACCGGCTCTAGTCGAATAAATTAATTAACTTAAGAAAACTAAAAACAAAACAGTATAGGTGCCCGAAACTGGCTCTAGTTAAAACATGTTAAAAGAATCCAATGAAATAATTTGAAAACCTCTTGTTTGCATAGAATCTGAAAAATCAACTTGCACACAACTCCGCACACACTCACAAGCATTATAGTTTGATTCCAAGTAACTCCTAAGTTTTCCAAAAAAAATGAAAAGCCAATCATACTTTGTGCTACGGTTCTGAGAATTGAAATCAAGTTCAAAGCTAAGTTTGTGAAAATTGAAGTTTTGGCGTGTAATTATTAGTTTGCATTGCTTGAGGACAAGCAATAGTTCGACTTTGGGGGTATGTTAAGTGTCTAAAAGTACTATTTTATTCATCCTTTTTTGTTCATATTATTGCTAGACTTAGGCTCATATTAGTTGCATTATAGCCATTCATGCATGTTTGCATTGTTTCCTTGGTGGTTAAACTTGATTTAATATTTTGCTTAATTTTTTGGAAAAAGGGTGCTGCCGCTAGTTATTTTTGTGTGTGTGCAAAATCACTTGCCTAAACAAGGCTGGAACCAGTTGCCAGGGCAATGCATGAAGGAGATGCCGAGCTAGTTGCCAGGGCAATTGTCGATAAGGGATAAGATGATATGGCAGTCGAAATTGATGACTAGATAAGCCCAAGATGACGTGGAGCAAAGTTAAATCCCAAAGGAGTTTGATTTCCATGAAGTGGTCAAAGAGAAATTAAATCCCAAGAAGATAGGAGAAGATCTAAAAGGAATTTAAATATATAAAGAATTATATTCTTTTAAAGTATTTAATTCTAACTTAACTTCTTCCTCAAGAAAGACTTTGACCTAGCCACTCCTATTTAAAGGAAACCAAGCCATCAACTCCAAAGGAGAGCAAAGGGAGAGAGATTTCGACAAGGTCTTTCAACCATTCTTCATCTTTTTCTTTCCTGTTCGATTAGGTTTATGTTAAGGATTCTTTATTTTGTGTTTCTTTGGAACCTAGCTATGAACTAAATCTATTTGGATAAGGCTATTGTGTTTTGTAGTTGTGAGAAACAATTGGATTTTGTTTAGGTAATAAGAGTTTGCACTTTCAATTCAACGTTTACTCATTCTTGGTTTTTATTCTTGTTTGCGAGTGAATTGGGAGAGGATCTCGTAACTCTATCTATTTATATAATATCAGGAAAGTTAGATTCAAGAAACGAATGAGTATGGTCTTTATTCAATCTATTGATGGTGAAGATTAATCCGGCTTAGGAATAAGTTAAGGATTTCAACGGCTAAGAGGAGCGCAAGATTGGTTATTGCTCACCCTTGATTCACGCAGGGATGTATTGTTAAGGCATGCACAATTAGCTAGAGTTTCGACTTAGGGATAAGAAGAAACCATTGAAGAACGCTCTGCCGAGCCTTGAAGTTGCTGCCCAGCTGCCCAAATAGTTGCCCAAGCAACCGTCGATTAGTTGCCAAGGCAACCCCGCTGCGCAAGTTGCCACAGCAACTGAGTTGCCCTTGCACCCTTTTACCAAGACGATCCAATTGGCTATCACACTTTAACTCACGATAACATGGTCTATTCTCTCTCATTTGATTACATCTTCTTTTACTTTATTGTTTTCTAGTTTAGTTGTTAGTTAAACTCCTACAATCTTCTACTTGAGTTCTTTTACTTTTTACAGTGCAAGAGATTAGATTCTTGAAGTGGCATCAATCCCTGTGGAGTCGATATCTTTTATACTATAACTTGCGACGTGTACACTTGCACAATTGCGGAGCACTTATTACGCACAACAACACCATCAACGGAGAGACGAGATCGGATGCTGAAAGTTGATTAACTATTTTTTTATTTTTTTTATTTTTTATTTGTTTGATTTGTTTGATTTTTTCTTTTTTCTTTTTTGACTTTTTTGTTTCTTTTGATTTTTTTTCATTTTTTCATTTTTTTGCCTAACTATAATTCTAAAGAAGAAATCCGAGGGAAATATTCGGTCTAATTGTACCATCAACGGAGAAATAAGACCTTGACAAAAATTTAATCTGTTACACCATCAACGGAAAAGAAAGATCTGGAAAATACAAGATCTACTACATCACTAGCGAAGAGACGAGATTCGAAAGAAAAATTAGATCTATTGCACCATCAACGGAGAAATAAGCTCTTTAAAATTTTATATGCTACACCGTCAACAATAAAGCGAGGTCTGGAAAATGCAGGATTTGCTACATCACTGCGAAGAGTCAAGATCTGTAGGAAAACTTTGATCTATTGCACCATCAACGGAGAAACGAGATCTTCAAAAATTTAATATGCTATACCATCAACGACAAAGTGAGATCTAGAATAAAGTTTGGATCTGTTGCACTATCAATGGAGAAACGTGATTTTCAAAATGTCTAATATGTTACACCATCAACGGCAAAGCGGGATCTATAAGAAAGTTTCTATCTGTTGCACCATCAACGGAGAAACAAGATCTTCAAAATGTTAGATCTACTACACCACCGATAGAGAGACAAGATCTGCAAAATATGGGATCCGCTACACCACTGACAGGGAGACGGGATCTGAAAAGAAAATTAGATCAACAACACCACTGGTGGCAAGACAAGATTTGCAAATGTGGGGTCCACTACACCACTAACGGAGAAACGAGATTTGAAAAGAAAATTGGATCTGCGACACCACCGGTGGCGAGACAAGATCTCCCTAAAGACTGAAAGTCGACCATTGTGTCTTTGCCCCATATGGTGAGGATATTCGGTCTCTTCTTTGAACCTGTTTGTATGTACAAAAAAATTGAATGCATCTAGCATGAATGCATCTCAATTTTATGCCTAATGTATGTATCTAAACTGAATGTGTGACGACTTTGGTGTAAGCACCTAATCTAATTACATGATGTTTTCAGTGTTTGCAAAGATGATTTAATGTACATATTTATCCTACACGCAAGATGATTTCATGAATGCATCTAAATGTATAAACGCGGTATGATTAATTTTTTATTTTTTGCCCGCAAAGGGATGCCCCTAACTTCTACTGGTCAGATCAAGTTTCTGGTCTTTTGTGTGTGATGGTTGCCCAACCTCTTTCGGGTTTGATCACCTTTTTGTGGATCAATTCTCACCCGGGTGCATACTTTAAAATTTTTTGTTTATTCTGTACCATCGTTTGAGACTGCTCTTGTAGCAAAATTTGACTTGCATGTTCGCCTTTTTTGAGGGGGCTTTCATTGTCCTCATGAAGGTATTATGTTGCCCTTAGGTTAGGTTCACAAATTTGTTGTGTTGGTTCATGGCATCTCATCTTTTTCAGATCAATGTGGAGCGGTGCAGATAAAGATTGATGTAGCCATCGAAGGCTTGCTTCCGAACCTTGATGGAAAATGCCACCAAATTGAGGCCTTGTCGGAGGTATGGTGTTTTTATAAATGCAGCAAGCGCTTTCGGACATTCCCCAAGATCGGGCTCTTGTAGAGGTTCTATAAGGTGCTAGATCAACTAACTTTGTTGTATCTAATGTGGTAACCCGATGACCGATTTCAAAATTTCAAAATGTATGCATGTAAATGCGAGGTGCATGTCCTAGATACGAAAGTACTGAATCAAAAATGGTTCTCATGGCACAAATTTCTGAACTCACGGGATTCATTTGTAACTTTGAATATTGCATTGATATCTAGAGTACTAGATTTTCTCCCGATGATAATTCCAAATTGAGAACCAGTCGTGAATCAGCATTTCATGCTGGTAAAATACAAAAATTAAAATGTTATGATAATGTCATGCAATTAATGCCAAAATAAATAGATTTAATATTATGTGATCACAAAGAAAAAAATGGGTCAGTTTGGATTAAAAATAATCGAATGTATAAATTAAACGGTAAATAAAGTAAAAATAGATAATAAAAAAAACTGTACATAAAAAACAAAGGCATCAAAGCCTAAAAAGGGTGACCGCTAAACGGGCAGAATTTCTTATGGCTCTAAAAAGCTGGCTCCTACGACTTACTATATGCGGGTTTGGTCCTAGGGTGACAGTACCCGAACTGTCACTATGACATCAATTTGGGGGAATACAACCCTTATACCATACGGGGGTGAATACCCCACGAAATATAAGGACCGAATTTTGAAAGTGAATTACAACACTATACGAATGTGAACACCCCACGAAGCGAAGTAATCACTCCCACTTAACAAGGTAAGGAGCCCGGTTAGAAAGCTCATGCATGAATGACAATATATAACAAACACAGTGCAAATAAAAGCGGTAAACAAACAAGGATAGGGATTAAAAATTAAATTAAACCAAGTTTAGATTTTTCTTCGTAAATACAATATGAACCCAACTAAGGCTTGACTCTTTTTTTGTAAAAAAAAAAATTTCCCCCAATGGAGTCGTCATGATGTAGCGACTAAAAAACTCAAAAAGTTTCCCGGTGTCACTTGGAAGAACCGATTTGATTTTGAAATAAAATTTGTGGAGTCGACACCAGTCACTTGGATAAGATAGACCAGACACCAAAAATAAAACAAGAGATTTAATGGGTTCGGGAGTCGGTTACGAGTGGACAAGGGTTAACACCCTCACCGCACCCGAAAATCGGTACCTAAAGATTCGTATCGTATTTGCAAAGAAAGGTATAAATTTGGTCTAATTTAATTAATAATCCCTAAAAATGCATGCATACATGGTCATACGATTCAAATATAAAAAATCACGCAATCTACGGTACTCAAAGAAGATGACGCCCAGAGACCCGGGACAATACTCCCAATAGGACACCAAAATTTTGAAGACTAGATCTAAATGCAAGAATATATAATGCATGAACAAATGTAATATTACAAGTAAATATTCATATACAAATAAATAAAGGTAAGAACATATGACATAAATAAATACAAACATACATATATAAAAAGCGAGTCATAATATATAATAGAAATAACATATAAAATATAAATGATATATAATAGCATACGATATAGAAAATAACACAACTTTTATATGTATATAGTATTATGTATACGTACATAACAAAGAAATGTAATGGGTAAGGACATGTACCCACACGCCAATTGTTTGGCTAAATTTACTTGGGCCATTGAAGCTGGTGACCCAGTCTGCTGTTCGAAATTAAAAACAAAACATTTCCCTTCTTATTTCATTTGTCTTCTTCCTCTAGAACAAATAGACCCACAATTATCGTGGCTTTTGACCGTCATTGTCGCTGCTGCTCTGGTGGTCGTCCCGGCCGACCAACACCACTGCATTGCAACTGGTATTCTCCTCTTCCTCTTCTCGGTCGGATTTTGATCAAAATAGCCACCAACGCCCCTAAATCGGGATTGAATTCAAGCGACCTTGGAGGTATGGTTCACCGCCGTCCATCGTTAGATCGTGTTTTTGAGATATGTGGCACTCTCTATCGAGTAGAACATCCCCGCCGTTGGGATGGTCAAGATGAGACTCCGGTCGCCGAAAATCCCCTTGGCCGAGTGTGGTGAGTTTTTCCTTCGTTTCCTTTCTTCTTTGATTGAGTTATTGAGGCTTTAATAATTTGGTTTATTTGGACAGAAGGGAGTTTGATTGATTGGTTGGGTACGTAATAGTTCGGGTTAAGGGTGAAGAAGCTTGAAGAGTGATGGGAGTTGGTTCGGTGATAGAGTTGGGGAGCTTAGTTTCGATTATTCACTAGTGGTTTAGGGACTGGTTTTGATGAAGGGTTGCTTCGATGGTGAAGGGAGATGAGGATTGGGTGAATTTTAAAAAATGGTAGTGTGATTTGTGGTGGTAATCAATGGAGAATGGGGCTGTTATTTTATGGGCAGTGGGTGATTGATAATGGGGAAGGAAGGTGGAGGTATTGAGTAATGAACGGCTTAGGGGAAAAATAATGGCAGTCGGTTTTTTTTTTCTTTTTGGGATTGTGTAGAGTGGTGTAGGGTATGGGTGAAGCATTAGGGGCATGGTGCAAAGCATGGGAGGTGGCGTGAATGGCAGGGCATGGGTCGGTGCAGGAGACCATGCCCTGCTTTGCTTTTTTTTAATTAAAATTTGGTTTAAATAGGTAAATGGTTTGAATTTAATTTTAGGTCCGGACGAAAAATGAGTATTACAGACTCGATAACGATAATAGTTATACAACTCTCGATGATTGTTATGATATTGATGTGTGCCATGTGGACACTCGTTTGATAGAATCACCTTGATTTATGGGATAACATGGATTAAATAGAGATAATTAATGAGAATAATTATGTACTCTTTCATAATGTATTAATAACTCGGTAATGTAAAATAAATAATGTGTTGACGATTAATAATGATAGGAAGATCCTTTGGATCACGTTGTTTGTATGTCGTGTAGGCGAGAGTGTTGCAACACTATAGTCAGAGATGTCGAATATACGTTCTTGACGCTATGTGGCACCGAGTTTTATTTAAAGATACTCGTAGGAGGATTCTGAGTATAGAGTGTATGTTCCCGATGCTGTGTGGCCCTGAGTCTCACTCAGTTATTGCAGAGTTTAGAGCATACGTTCCTAATGTTGTGTGGCCCCGAGTCTCACTCAGCTATTGCAGAGTCTAGAGCATACGTTCCAGATGCTGTGTGGCCCCGGGTCTCGTTTAGAATGTACGTTCTCGATTCTGCGTGGCCTTTGGGTCTTACTTTGGGTTTGTGTTCTACTTTGTGTGTTTCGTCTTAATGATCTGATGAGATCTTGGGTATAGTTGGTCGTGTGTGCCATGTATGATAGCCTATGGATGTATTAACCCCGAGCGGCTGAGTGACCTCTAGTATTTTGAAGCCTTGTAGAGCATGTAGGACTTCTCAGAGATTTAAGGATGCCTTGAGATAGATGATCTAAGAACTCTAGTTAGTGTAGGCTAAATGATAACTCATAGATAGTGAAACTTATCTATGCTCTATAGACTATATTTATCTCGCATGCTTATGTTATGATATTCAGGAATTGTGGCAGAGTAGAGATATGTCACTAAGTTTTGTAAGCTCAGCGTTCGAAATTGTTGTTTCCGTTCGCAGGTTAGTAGGTTGATTGTGATCGAAGAGCACATTGTGAAAGGATTTTCCAGCATCACATCGCTTTAGAGTACAATACTTAATGTTTAGTTTTGGGCTATTGTATTCATAGGACCTTACAGTGATTGAGTCTGTAAACTCTATTTGAAATATTATTTTAATATACGGTATTTTAAAATTGGAGCTCTTGTTTTATAAACTTATTTATGATGCTTATTTAATTACATAGAATTGTGGATGATTGATGCTTGAAAATGACTAAATCTAAAATTTTAAAATGGGAATTTTGTTGGGTCAGATTTGGGTGACCTAGATATAACGCTTCGGATTCGGATTGGGAGCGAAGTGTTACACATGATCTGTTTTTATCACAAAGGAGTTGCCCTCAAAATAATGCCTCCACTTAGTCACTGCCATCAAAACAGCTAGGTACTCTTTATCATATATAGATAAGTCAGCATGTCTAGGTCCCAAAGTCTTGCTTAGATAAATTAAAGGTCTTATATTTTAGGATAACATATCTCACATACCTCTGGAGCTTGCAGTAGTTTCTAAATAAAAACTTTTACTTAAATCTGGCTGTTCAAGTACATAGGCCTGGCACATGGCCTTTTTGAGTCTATTAAAAATTATTCTTGTTTCTGGAGTCTGTCAATGGTCTGCTTATCTCTCTAAACCCTTTAATGAACTTTCTATAATAACCTATGAGCCCTAGAAACCCTCTTAAAGACTTGAGGTTTTTTGGTAAAGGTCATTTTTTAATGCTGGTATAATAACTGCAAAATCCGAGTAGTAGCACTGACAAGCAAGTAAATAAGAAAAAATCAAAAAATAAAATTTGAAACGTGTCGTGATGAACACTGTTGCCTTAAAAACAAATTCGCTCCAACCGGTATAGTTGCTGCTACAGGCGGATTGTCCTCTGAGGTTGGCACGGACTCTCTAAAATTTGTACACGCAAACTTCAGAGTGGAGATTAGTGGTATTGCTCTTCTTGATTAGGAAAATAGTATGAAACTCAAGAAAACATAGAGAACTTTTGAAGGTGTTGTTGTATGATTTTCGGATAATAAAAATGAGCTGAGAAAGCTCCTATTTATAGGTAAAAATATAGGGTTAAAATCGTAAATTTATTTTAAGGATAAGACAGCTTTAACCCTGTATTTAAAGCATTTAAAACACGTTTTAAAACTCAATTTTATTATCCGAAAATCATGCAACACATTCAAAAGTTCTCTTTGTTTCTTGAGTTTCATACCATTTTCCTAATCAAGAAGAGCAATACCACCGATAATAAAAATAAGTTGAGAAAGCTCCTATTTATAGGTGAAAATATAGGGTTAAAATCGTAAATTCATTTTAAGGATAAGACAGATTTATCCCCGTATTTAAAACACGTTTTAAAACTGCTTTAAAATAGTTGTAACAACTGCTCCAGTGATGAACGAATCTGAACGTGAAACAGTCCAGGTTCAACACGTTTTAAACACGTTAAAAAAAATTAACGGGCAGCTTGTAAAATGTGTCAAACGTAATTAGCAGTCTATGTTTATCCACAGTTGATAAACTTATCCAACGAACAGTTGGTAAACCTTATAAAAAATCTGCTAATTATTCTCTTAATTATCCGTTTATAATCTCATAAAACAATGTTGTAATTATTCTCTTAATTATCCGTTTATAATCTCATAAAACAATGTTGTAATTATTCTCTTAATAAATGTATTAGCGTTTAGAATTTCAAACCATTCAAAAGTATTATAAATACACTGTTCTTAGAGAGAATAATTTTTCCAATGTTTAGCATTTTTGAAAATAATTCTTTCGAATTTTTTATAAAAAGATAGAACGCACGCGAACGTATCAAAATGTTAATACAAACCAAATGGCAGCGACGCGCATGCAGGGGCTTAGTCCATCACTTTTCAACAAAGAAGGCCAACAAGATTCCTTTATAAACCAAGCCGACTATATTTTCCCACCCAATATGGGATAAGCATTGTCTAACACTTCATAGCTTTAATTTTAGAATAATCAGTAGAGATCCTTGGGAATAAATCACATATCCCAAGTATTTTACTTGTTTCTGACCAAAGAAATATTTAAACAACATATTCTTCTATAATACTTCAAATACCGCTCTTAGCTGATCAATATGAGTCTTCAGTGTTGCACTGTAAACCAAAATGGCATAAAAAAAATCAGCACAAACTTCCTTAGGTTCAAATATTTGATTCATGAGTGACTAAAAAGTTGTAGGAACATTTTTCAACCCAAAAGACATCACTATAAACTCAAAATGCCTCGAAGTGTCCTAAAAGTAGTTTTCTATACGTTCTCTCTTTCAATCTTGTTCTGCCAATAACCAAATCTGAGATCAATCTTTAAAAAAATACATAGTCCCAACTAATTCATCCAGCAAGTCTTCGATAACTAGTATTGAAAATTTATTCTTATAGTCATTGAATTTAGTTGCTTATAGTTCATACAGAGTCTCCATGATCCATTCTTATTTTTACTAAAAGACAAGGAGAAGCAAAGGGTTTGAATGATAAAAGAAGACAATATTTCTTTGATCCGTCTTTTTACCTCTACTTTTTGATGATGGAAAAATTTGTAGGGTTTTAAATTCATTGCTTGTGCTCTAGATTTCAGTACAATGGCATGATCATGAGTTCTCTGAGGTGGCATACCTTTAGGTTCTTCAAACACCACTTTATACTTTTCTAGCAAGGGTTGTATTAGTTCGGGAACAATCACCACATTCATTTCAGCACCCATTAGAAAAATTTCTCCTACTACTTTAGGATTTTTTCAATCAATTTCTCTTCTAATATCAGCTTGATTTTTTTGTAAATTTTCTTCCTCTGTAAGACTATAGTTTTCCCTCCAGTTTGAAAACTTAGAGTCATTTCTTTGAAGTCCATTACAATAGGATTATTTATTTTCATCCAATCAACTCTAAGAACTATGTCACTTTCTCCCTTTGAAAAGACTCTAAAGTCATGCTCAAATTGTTGCCCTTGTATCTTCCAGCTCAATGAATTACTTTTAGCTGTGCTATACAACTTCTCACCATTATCCACTATAATGGTCAAGGATTTGGTTTGCATTACTTTCACACTCTCCTTAGCTTATCTAGGAATGATGAAGCTATGAGTGATGCCATTGTCCACCAATATGTTCAGTGGTTTCCCTTTTATGAAGCCTTGTATTGTCATTTTGCTATACCCTGTGTTACCAGTCAAGGCATTAATGGATATCTCAAGATTTTCTCCTTCAATTTGTGTTTTTGTTTCCTCCAACTCTTCTTCCTTTTCTACTTTCTCTTCGTAATTATCTTCTTCTTTCATTCAGTTCAATTGTTTAACCCTGCATTGATGACCATGGTTAACTTTTCTCTACACTTAAAACACAAATTATAAGCTCTTCTATAATGCTTGTTGTTTTGGTTGAAAACAATAGGTTTCTGAAGTACAATATAAGTCTTTTGTGGAGGATTCTGGTTGTTGTGAGAGGTACTTCTGGGAATACATGTTTTTGCTTCCTGGTCTCAATCTCTAAAGCTAACTCATACAGTTTAGCTTGCATGCATCAGATACTGTTCTAAATTGCACCACCTTAACTTTGTGTTTCACCTCACCACATATAAGGTGATTTCACTTTTTTTCTTCTTCCATATCATCATTTTTTCAAAGATAAATCTTCATTTTTCATGTAAATTTAAAATGGATAATTGTTTAAAAGTTAATTTTAGGTAGATTAATAACAAGGAGGAAAAAAAAAGATAAAATTAATAGTTTTTATTGGTCGAAACTATAGATGACGTAATAAAACTAATCTATAAAATATTTTTTCCTTTAAACTTTGTAGTATTACAGTTTATATGAAGAATACGGAGCACTGCATACAAATATTCGATTATAATTAGTTCATACTATAATTTGAATGTTGTTTAGTTAAAGGAAGATATTTCTCAAAAGTTAGGCGTTAAAATTTTAAGTATGAACACACCTTATTAGAAAAATGTTTAGTAATCTTAGATCATAGATTCTAGACCCGCTAGGAACATTCCGTTTTCTTTCCCTAAAGTCCACTTTCTCTTCTCTCTAAGTAGGATTAAGATTAAATTTAAGATTTATAAAAAAAAAGAAAAAAATTGATCTTTAAATGAGTTAATTATTTATCTAAGTTCATTTTTTAGACCTAACATTTTTATCTAAATCCTCAAACAATATTTCCAACTTGTACAATTATACTTACTCTTAAGTAGATCACTGTTGATTATAAAAAAAATAAAATTAACTTAATTTTATTTTTAATAATATATCATTTTTATCAAAATTAATAACATATAATTTGATTTATACTAGTGCATAAAATTACATGAGTTACTACTTTATTTACTGGCACTAAAAACTACTCTACAAGCTGACGGACATACTAAATTCTGCTTAAAAAGTTAAAATTTAAATTTATAATTTTAAATTTTAATATCTAAATTTTAACTTTGAATTTTAATTATAAACTCTAAATTTTAAACAATAAATCCTAAATATTAATTCTAAAACTAAATCTGCATATGAAAAATAAAATTTTCACGGTTATTGAGTCGAATATTAATAAAATTTTATCCATAAAAATCAGACAAATAAAACAAAATTCCATTTTGCTTCCCTTAGCATGACAAAATTGAAATTAAAGCAGTTTTCACTCTTCACTCCACTGGCCTAATCCATTAATTTCTTCCTTAATTTTTCAATCGTAATCCATTCATTTCTCTGTTCCGTCGACTAAAATGTCTGAATCTGACCCATCCCAACCCCAAAACCCAGACCCCAAATCACCGGAGCCCAAGGTTCGAGCCGCCGGTGGCACCGAGTATAGCTGGTGTCGAGCCGTGCCCGGTGGCACTGGCATCACAGTCATGTCCCTCCTCCTCTCTAATGACCCTTACATCTCAGTTCTTGAAGCAGCCCTTTCCAGGCTCCAAGTTTCCCATCCCATTCTTCGTTCAAGGATCCACCTTGATGCTTCCTGCAACACTTTTTACTTCTTAACACCATGTAATCCCCATGTTAAAATCCAGCCCTTTGATCTTCAATCAACTTCCCACATTCTCCAAAGCTTCTCAGGGGATTCCCACATCGACCCACACCACATTTTACTCGAGCATGAGCTGAATAGAAACTCATGGAACCGTATTGATGGTGATAATGGTGGGGGTGAAGAACAAGCCGACGACAGGGATGTTTTTTTCGTCAGTCTTTACACTATAAGCGAGACTAGATGGGTGTTGGTGTTCCGGCTGCACACGTCGGCTTGTGACCGAGCTGCGGCGGTGGGTCTGTCGAGGGAATTGTTGGAGATGGTGGGTGGAGGGAGAACCAAGATGGAGGAGGAGATGGAGAAGGGAAATGGAGAGAAACAACTGGGGATTGAAGATTTGATTCCCAGTGGCAAAGCTAACAAGTCTCTTTGGGTGCGTGGGGTCGACTTGCTTGGCTACTCCTTGAACTCTTTCAGGCTGGCCAATCTCAACTTCATTGATGCCGATTCAGCTCGACGTTCTCAGGTCGTGAGGTTGACGATGAGCCAAGATGAGACCGACAGGCTTGTTGCTGTAAGTCACGAATTGTTGTTCTCAAAATTGTCTCTGGTCGTTTTTGTTTCTTAATTGATCTGCTTGTCTGATTCACAAATTATGCCTGTAATAATTCATCAACAAATTCATGTCTATCATTATTTTGAACCAGTGATTGTTCTTTAGTTTGAAAAAAAAATTATGAATTATGTTGTTAAATTGTTTTGAACTTTGAAGTTGCATTATATACATACAACTTACAGGGTTGCAAATCAAGGGGTATTAAGCTCTGTGGAGCCCTGGTAGCTGCTGGTTTGATTGCAGCTCGATCCACCAAACCTTTCCCTGATCATCAAAGGGAAAAGTACTCTGTTGTAACCCTCACCGACTGTCGATCTATTCTCGAGCCAGCACTCGATAGAAATCATTTCGGTACGTACTAGTTCATCCCTGTCCCATTGATGTTTGAGGAGAAAAAATCACAGCCTGTTCTTGGGGCCAATATCATCTTATTTTATCATCTTTTTATCAGGATTTTACCATTCTGCAATCGTGAATTCGCATGATGTGACCGCCCGTGACGATGTATGGGAGCTAGCAAACAGATGTTATACATCGTTTTCGGTTGCCAAGAGCAACAACAAGCATTTCACTGATATGAATGACCTAAATTTCCTCATGTGTAAGGCCATTGACAATCCTGGATTGACTCCATCATCATCTATGAGAACTGCCTTCATATCTGTTTTCGAAGACCCCGTGATCGATGAATCCGACAAACTGCACGAAGAAATTGGCCTGGTTGACTACGTTGGGTGTTCTTCGGTTCACGGCATTGGTCCAACCATTGCCATTTTCGACACCATACGAGATGGATGTTTGGATTGCGCGTGTGTGTATCCGGCGCCACTGCATTCAAGAGAACAAATGCAACAACTGATAGAGTCGATGAAAAGAATTCTTGCAGACGGCAGTATCACTCTGCAAAATAATAACTAGATTTGTTTTGATTCACTGAACAATGTTTTCTCCATGAACAATTTCTTTACTGGTTTTGTCACCATGAATGACAATAGAATAAGCTAGTAAATTGTCAATTCTCATATTTTGGGCTTATATAACTTGTATTTATCCCACTATTTCTTGAGGCTGACCTGGTAAACAAAGTCATAAGCATGTAGGTCCAGAACCAGACCAACTATTCCAAGAACACTCATCCATGAACAATCTCTTTGCATCACATTATGAACTCTTGTTGCAAATACATTTACAAGAAGAAAAAACTCAGAATTTTAGGAATAAATTCACCTCTTGATTTTTCGAACTTGATTTGAATCTAATCTACCTAGAAACAAACTCAAAAAGTGATTGACATGATCAAAATCAGCACTGCAGCAGAGCTGCATGTGTATGATACAAGAGAAAACTACGAGTGTAACGCATTAATGGAACTATAAGCTCCAAGCATGTGAGCTTTGGAAGGAAGCTACTTTGTTTAAAGAAACTCCTCAACTAGTTTTCCAAAATCAAACTTCCCATTACAACATTCTACAGCATTGACAACTTCTCGGAACGTCTCGACACTGCACGGAACAAGTTTATCCCTTTGTTCAAAACCATATTCATTGTAAGACTTCTCCTACAACATCTTGAAGAGTGGATGAGACAAGTAGCTCGTCGGCACTATGAATCTTTGTTCGTCCTCTCCAACATAGATAGCGAAAGACCCGTACAGCGTCAAGGCTGCCGTAGGCGAAGACATTTGCTCAAATTCCCTCAGCAAGCATTCATACTTTGATTCCTCACCATCTCCTCCACCTATGCCCTTCACCTTCTTGGCTAGCTTCTTCAAGGAACCCATCTTTTCCCCAACATGTTTCTGCTTTTGTTCTTTTGGTGTTTGGAACTCGAAAGAGAGGGGAAGCAGTCAAGGAAGATAAAGAACTGGGCAGTGAGTGGGGGTGGCTAAAGAAGGGAATGTCTCAGAAAAATTTCATCTTTTTGACTTATCAATAATTGGGGAATATATGAACATATGTAAGAAAATGTTTAGCATTTACTTTAACTCATCAATAGTTAGATGGGAGCCAATGAATCCAACTTTAGACTTCAAACAATATTAAAAGATGAATGATGATGTTGAGATTCCACCCATTGTTTGAAATTTGATTGGTTACACATTATGCACCAGAGTTGTTGGCTAAGACTCCTAAAGAAGGGTTTCAACTTTCAATCTCTAAATGCATAGAATCCATTAACATTGGATGGAATAAAAACCCATTTAAAAAAAAAGATGTAAACTAATCAACTGCTAAAGAATCATTTCTGTATTTGAAATCAAATGCCAACCACTAATCATTGTTTTATGGCTCTTTTTATTGTCAACCAGAAAACAGGAAAAGAAAGACAGTATCAAAATCTTAAAGAAAACAAATGAACCAGTTCTGTCTTATTCAATTTCTGTTTTTATAAGGTGGGAATCTCAATTCAGTTTCTGCCAAGTGGAGCATGATGAATATCTATAACTCATTCATTAAACATTAGATTCAGATATTCTTTGTAACAAAAGAAAACATAAGAGTAAATAATTTAATATTGAGAAGTAGAAAAGTTGGTGAGCTCCATGAAGTGGGGATTGAGGTAATTAATGTAATAATCAACCCTCTTTTCTTCTTTTGCTTAGTTTGAAATGTCAACTGAGAGACAAGAGGGTTGACAAATGGTCGATAGGCATGGTTTTATCTAGAAATAAAGAAGAAGAAAAAGACACGGTTTTAAGCCAGGCGAGAAAAAGAAAGGGGTGGCCTAGTTTGACCAACACTTTGCTGAAAATAATGATCATCCATAGATGACAAATTGAGTTGACTCAACAAAGGGCTGAAAGCAAGGCCATACATTAAGCTTAATGAATTCTTTTGGTATAATTATCAGTATTTGATTCATCGCTCGATTAATTTAAATTGAATAATGTATAAATATTAAGTATGGGGCAACTCTCTTAATCTAGTTCATTTCATTCATACGTTTAAAAGACCTAACGTCTTGTTTCACTATACCAACTAGTTGTTAATTATAAAATGAAAAATGGAATTGACTGATATTATACAACCATCCCACAAAAAGATGAAGGTTTGACAACTTTTAAGGGAAATTAAGATGTGGTCCGGTGGGTCGTCTTTTGAGAACATACGAGCACCGATACAAATGGGAAAGTAAACATTTCAGCAAATGCTTTCTCAACCCTCTCCCAAGTTGATTGATATTTGGAACATTTTTATAAATACTGGTGGCTTAAGTGGTTGTCTCAACGTCTGTAATAGTGAACTGGAATAAGCATGTGTGTGTGTCCACCGATAGGAATAGGATCAATCGAGATTTGTTTTGGGGGACTTGGAACTAGGCAAATGATTCTCATTCTCCATAGGTAATCCTGTTCTAACTCCAAAACAGCTTCCTTAAAAGCAAATAGGGACTTCCTTGGAGCATTTTATCTTCCACTTCAAGAGTCACTACGTTTTCTAAACTCTTCATTAGCTTTGGTTTCTTGTTTTCATTTACTGTACCCGAAACTTCTGGTTGCATAGGAATCATGTTGTTTCTCTAAACAAAAACAAATGAGCCCATAGTTATCAACTTATCATCAAACGTCTGCTCACAGTTATGCATTGACATTTGACATGGATTTGTTTAGGAAATGAGCCCATGGTTATCATCAAAGGGTGCTTGGTCTAGTGATATGATTCTCGGAGCACCCCTTTTTTTAATTTATTTTCCACCCTATGTGGGCTTTATCCGGATAAATCTCTACTAGATTTTCACAACTTTTCTTGTTCGCTAAAACCCTACTCCCCTCCTTTTTTTCTGCTCTCGCGCTTCCACTCCCCACTACACCTAACTTCCGTCACAATGAGCAGATCAGGCCAGCCTCCAGATCTCAAAAAGCACGTTCTTTCTTTTCCCCACTCTTTTCAATTCTTCTTCTTCTTCCTCTCTCTTTTCTCTATTTTCTTTTATTGGCAGGTACATGGACAAGAAACTCCAAAGTAAGTTCCTTTTTTTTTCTTCTTTGCTCTTATTTCAGTTTCCATGTAAACCTAGTTAATATTCCTTGTTTCTTTCTTCGAGTGGTCACTTGCTCAAGCCAAAATTGCATAATGATTGATTCCTCTTTATGATGATCTATGTTGGTGGATGTTCAATTTTAATAGTAAAGCTGATATCCACTGTTAAAATCTGCTCCTAAAATGTGGTTTACATCATTTTCTTTACTGCGCCTTTTAAGGTTTACAAGAATAGAGAGTTTTTCCCTTTTATATTATCAAACTTTTAGATTCTCATGGATGTTAATTATTATCCAAGAATCTATTTTGTGTGTCATGGATGTCAGTAGTTACGTTCGATGGTAACTTTAGTTATGCATTCTTATTGGTTTTGCTAATAGGTCGTTGCGTTAGTTAATTTGAGTTGATGCTGATAGTAGTAGAGGATCTAAGAATTGTTCAAAACAATTTTTTCTCTCAAATAAAGATGTAGATTTTCATTTTTTTTCCTCTACCCACTCTAAATTAATTTTTTATAAGAATAAGTTTAACACTAAAAGAATTCTCCAAAAAGGGGTGCATTTGCTTCCCTCCAAAGCTTTGTAGATCCGCCACTGGCTATTAGTCTTGTAAATTGCATCTTTTAAGCTGACAAATCTTAAATTAAAGATACGGTGGGGCGGGGATAGTTTTACATTTTTCATTTCTTCTCTAACACTTATTGGTACGATTTTAGGAATCTCATTAAATGTTTTTGGGATTTTTCTGTCTTCATACTTATCTCTTATGAATCTCCGTAGTTTTCGGTTAATCCCATACCAAAAAAAATAAACAAAACTTAACATATTAAAACAAATACTCAAGTTAAATCTCTAAAATTATAAACATAAATGATAAATTTAGCTTTACCAACAACAAACAAATCATTTCAAAACTATAAAACATGACTAAAATATTAACTATTGAAACATAGCAATCTACACTACCTTTAAAAGAAAATATGTAACTAATAATCTACAGTTCCAAAGCATGATCTGTTTGTTCTGAAAGGAAGTAGATTTGATAATCTTTTAACCATATAAATTATCTCTTCTAATTTTACTCATACGATTTATGACAAATTTTTGAAGTCATTGTCATTGTTGTTTTTAGAAATATTCTTTTCTTCTAACATTCGCTCACTCAAAAAATAATAACTCCTAATATATAACTTAAAATCAAGAACCGTTTGTTTTAAACGAATCTAGACTTTCGTATGGTTATCGAAATATAAGGCTCACTTTCTAACTTATCTTGTAGAATTTTTGGTGATTTTTCAAAGTCATTGCTAAAACTATTTTCAAAGAGTTCTACTGCCAAATTTTTTATGACCTTTCAACATTCAAATATTATTTTTTTAAAATACGTATCGAAATTGATCATTGTGTATTTAAAAAAAATAGACTGAATCATGTTTACAACGATGCAAAGACCACTTTCTAATTATTTTTTATAAAATTTATAGATAATTTTCAAACTTATTCCAGCCGGCCATACTCAGATTATGAGAGATTAGATTTTGTAGTAAATTACCCTTATGGTTATCCAATTTTGTAAATATTGGGATTCCATGCGGATATTTTTCGAGGATCCCACGGTAATTTATACGGGTACAGTTCGGTTATTCGCATGGTTCGGATATAGCAATCCACGTCCCCTTCCCCATTTGAGCTTCGATGATAAAATTTCTTCCGTCTCCGTCCTCGTTAGGGGTGAGCAAAACTCGACTCTACTCGAAAAAATTGATTTTTTTCAATTTTGAGTTATTCGAGTCGAGTTATTCGAGTCAAATTGAATAACTCAAAAAAAATTTCAATTTCGAGTCTAGTTCAAGTTTTCAAATTTTGAGTTATTCGATTTTTCGAATAACTTGAAAATATCCCCTTTAAATTACAGGGGCTAATTGCGCATTTAGCCCCTGTAATTTTATTTTCAGTTTTTATTTCAATCTTGTCTTCTCTTTTTTTTATTTCTGCCTTTTAATTTTCTTTTCTTTACAATCGGGTCACTTTCTAGATTCATTTTTTATTTTATTTAATGAAAATTTTTTTTGTATCTTTTATATTATGCTATTTATTTTATGTTTTTTTAATTTTCATATTTAATTTATCGCTTTTAATTTTATGCACTTTTAATTTTTCGCATTTAAATTTTTGCAATTTAATTTGTATATTTTATTTTATTCGTCCCGATCCACTTCCGGAATTTTAATTTATGCATTTTATTTCCGTTAATCCGGTCCTTTCCGGATATTTTAATTTACGCATTTATTTTTCCTAAACATTTTCAAAATGTATTTGAAACAAAAAAACCCTTATACCTCAAAATTTAGTTATTACAACGGTGTATTTTAAATTTATCAAATATTTCCCTAAACTAGAAAATACATTTTGAGGCACTATTTTTCCCCTTCCGCTATTTTTGGTCTCACCTTGGCCTTGCCTAGATAAGAAGGAGGTTTTTAATAAGGCCAGTAATTTAATAAAATGACTCAAACTTATATGTATGTAGATTTTATATTATTATAGAAAGTCATTTAAATTTGAACCAAACCATACTATAATATTATAAATAGTTACAATTAAGATTTGTACATAAACGCGAAAAATCGAATCGACTCGAACTCGCTAAACTCGACTCGAATCGAAAAAATTTCAAATAAAGTTTGAGTTGTAAAATTAGACTTGTCAACTCGAATATATTAATTTTTTTTGTCTCGACTCGCTCGAACGCTCACCCCTAGTCCCCGTAGGTGATGATTTAGATTATTCTCCATACCCATCGGTTTGTATTTCCACATTTTTCGATTATTCCCCACCCGATTGCGACCCTTACTTGTAATATGTATGTATGTGGCATATGAGCTTGCAGATGGTTATCTACATACACTGTAATGTACACCAATGGAACCAATTTAATTGTGTGAATTTTGTTGGTCTGTGAATTCTGTAGTCAAGCTGAATGCAAATCGGATGGTTGTTGGTACACTTCGTGGGTTTGATCAGTTTATGAATCTGGTGGTTGACAACACGGTGGAAGTGAATGGCAGCGAGAAAACTGATATTGGCATGGTAGTGAGTATCATAATACTTTCTTTTCTTTCTTTCTTTTAGGTACTTCTTAAGTGCTTAAATTGTCATTCCGGTATATCCTTGAATCATTAGCTCATTGTGATGGCCACTGCAGGTGATCAGAGGAAATATTGTCGTTACCGTTGAAGCCCTTGAACCTGTCGGCAGAATGCAGTGATTCTAGATATCAGTTGATGTACCTATTCACTCTGTTGTTTCGATAACATCACTGCTAGTCTGCTAGTTTGGTATTGGGACTTGTTATGTAATTGAAAACTTGTAGGAAGTTACATGGATTCTGCTCTTTCATTTCCAAACTTTACCTGATGGATTGCCCTTCTGCATTTCTGTAGCGATGTCATTTTTTATGTTCGCTAAAAAACCGGGTTTCGAGAGGTGTTTGTTGTCTTTCGGATATAAAAATATTTATTCCGTGGGGTTTAAAAAAAACGCATTTTATTTTAAAAATGGAGTCGCCACCGGCCACATAGGTAGGCCAGACACCATAAAACCAGAAATTTAAAAACTGTTGGGTTCGGGAGTCGGTTACGGATGGGGAATGATTAGCACCTACACCGCCTAAAATTGATACTTTAATAATTACCGCTTTACTAATATTAAACTTTTCGGATTAAAGTAACGATTAAATTAAAATTTGGTTATAAGTGCGAGTAAATTTTAAAAGCCCCGTTATCCGAGAGTAAACGCCCAACCACCATCATTAGGCCTGATACTGGCCCCGTTTACGCTTGGATAAAAGGGCACCTCATTGACAATTTATATCTCTCGATATACAATCTTAGTGAGCAAAATATAAAATATGGCAAATAATTTAAATATAATAAAAATACAAATAAATATTAACATAATAAAATACTAATCTAACATAAATAAAATACTAATCTAAAACATACATACATAAATATTAATCTAACTCATAAATAAAAACAAATCTAACATAAATAAAATACTAACATTCATAAATATTAATCTAACACATAAAAACAAATTTAACAATAAAATATTAATATAAAACATAAATTTAAAACATGATAAATACTAGTCTAAAACATAAAAAAACATACAAACTAAAAAAACACAATTTTAAATTAACTACTACTTTATTAAATCATAAAAATTACAACACAAATAAAAAGGAAAGAAAATATACCTAACTAGGAGCTTGAATGACGAACCCCGACTGAACCCCACCGAGATCTACCACGACCTCTCCAAAAATTAACTAGATCGGATCCAAAATAGGACTCCGATCGAACCGGTTAGGACTGAGGGGACTGCCTCAGTCCTTGGCTAGCCGGGAGCCTAAGCTCCCTTATTTGGCTTGCCCTTGACCGATTCCTTCTCTATTGCTCCTCATTTCATGCCTTTATATAGGCATTGAAGGAAAGGTGGCGGGTGACGTGGGCAAATGTGCTCCACGCACATTTGCATTATTTTCCCCATTTTTTTACACTTTAATCAAAATTTTTACAATTTAAATTAATAATATTACTATTACAATAATACTAAAAATACTAAAAACTCGGGCAAAAGTGAGTGATTACAGTTGCCCCTCTTTGCTTGTTCTTGTGAAACGAGAACAAAGCAAAGAGCAAAAGTACTCATTTTTGTCCTACTTCATTGTTTGTAGCTTTGGAGTCACGTGTTCTTTTGGAACTCTGCTTTTCCTTGGCCGAATCTTCAAGCTCGTAAGTCCTTCCTATATAGAACTTCTTCGTCTTCCTATCTTGGAGCTACAGGCTCTTCCTATATAGAACCTTTCGCTTTCTCAGGCAAATCCTTCGGACTAAAAGTTCTTCCTATATAGAACTTTTACATTGAAATCCTGGAGTTAGGGCTCTTCCTATATAGAACCTTTCACTCTGAGACAGTAAAGCTTGGAGTCCTTCCTATATAGAACTCTTCGCCTTCAACATGGGTATTCCGTTCTTGGGTGACGCAAGTATCAATGATCTCACTGCTTATTTATCCGATACCTTGGAATCACGTGTTCTTCTAGAATCTTCCGCTCTTCCTCGGCCGAATTCTTCGAGTTTCCTGTTTGTAGTCTCAGAATCACGAGCTCTTCTGGAACTCTTCGCTCTTCCTCGACCACCTCTTTGACCTGTATGCACTTAGATATTAGTCTTGAGAAGACATTCTTACGAAAAGATTATATTAAGAAATTTGTTAAAAATAAATCATCCTTATGGAAGGGTCAAAATAAAAATAAAAATAAAATTGAATTTTAAGAGAAATATCCTTATGAAAGGATAAAATTAGAGATTTAAGAAAATCATCCTTATGGAAGGATAAAATTGAGAAATTTAATTTTAAGAAAAACATCCTTATGAAAGGATCAGACTAAGAAATTTAGTTTTAAGCAAAACATCCTTAAGAAAGGATTAAATTAAGAAACTGATTTTAAGAAAAATATCCTTATGAAAGGATAAAATTGAGAAATTTAGTTTTAAGAAAAACATCTTTATGGAAGGATCAGATTAAGAAATCTAAGTTTTAAGAAAAAAAACATCCTTAAGAAATGATTAGATTAAAAAGTCTAAGTTTTAAGAAAAACATCCTTATGAAAGGATAAAATTAAGAAATTCATTTTAAAGAAAACATCCTTAAGAAATGATTAAATTAAGAAATTGGTTTTAAGAAAATATCCTTATGAGAGGATAAAATTGAGAAATTGATTTTAAGAAAAACATCCTTATGAAAGGATCCGATTAAGAAATCTAAGTTTAAGCAAAGCATCCTTAAGAAATGATTAAATTAAGAAACTGGTTTTAAGAAAAATATCCTTATGAAAGGATAAAATTGAGAAATTTAGTTTTAAGAAAAACATCCTTATGAAAGGATCAGATTAAGAAATCTAAGTTTAAGCAAAACATCCTTAAGAAATGATTAGATTAAGAAATCAAGTTTTAAGAAAAACATCCTTATGAAAGGATAAAATTAAGAAATTTAGTTTTAAGGAAAACATCCTTAGGAAAGGATCAAATTAAGAAATTGATTTTAAAGAAAACATCCTTAAGAAATGATTAAATTAAGAAACTGATTTTAAGAAAAATATCCTTATGGAATGATAAAATTGAGAAAATTAATTTTAATAAAAACATCCTTATGAAAGGATCAGATTAAGAAATCTAAGTTTTAAGAAAAAACATCCTTAAGAAATGATTAGATTAAGAAATCTAAGTTTTAAGAAAAACATCCTTAAGAAAGGATTAGATTAAGAAATCTAAGTTTTAAGAAAAACATCCTTATGAAAGGATAAAATTAAGAAATTGATTTTAAGCAAAACATCCTTAAGAAAGGATTAAATTAAGAAACTAGTTTTAAGAAAAATATCCTTATGAAAGGATAAAATTGAGAAATTTAGTTTTAAGAAAAACATCCTTATGGAATGATCAGATTAAGCAATCTAAGTTTTAAGAAAAAACATCCTTAAGAAAGTATTAGATTAAGAAATCTAAGTTTTAAGAAAAACATTCTTATGAAAGGATAAAATTAAGAAATTGATTTTAAGAAAAATATCCTTAAGAAAAGATTAAATTAAAAAACTGGTTTTAAGAAAAATATTCTTTTGAAAGGATAAAATTGAGAAATTTAGTTTTAAGAAAAACATCCTTATGGAATGATCAGATTAAGAAATCTAAGTTTTAAGAAGAAAAAAACATCCTTAAGAAAGGATTAGATTAAGAAATCTAAGTTTTAAGAAAAACATCCTTAAGAAAGGATTAGATTAAGAAATCTAAGTTTTAAGAAAAACATCCTTATAAAATGATAAAAATGAGAAATTGATTTTAAGAAAAATATCTTTTAAAATGATGCCTGCCTGGTTCTATCCGACTTGACATCAAAAGAAATCCATCAAATGTGATGGCTCGAGAATTCAAAATCTTGATTTGAAATCGTGAGGTAATCTCTCATTATTCTTCTTTTTCTTTTCTTTTTTTCTTCTAACACTCGAGTGCGTGTCTTCTTAACAGGTGCAAAGGTGCACGAAGTCCTATGATACAGATGATGCATGAGCACATTTTATGATGCAAAGGTGCAAATTTTTCTTTTTCTTCTTTCTTTTCTTCGGGGTAGGTAGGCTTCATCTTGTGACTACAACCATTCATCATCCTTATGCCCCGATAAAACTTGCCTTTAAAACTTTATTGTCCCTTCTCTGTTTGAACCTTCCAGCCAAGTGACCTCGGTCGATATCAACCCTTCGCTTAAGAAAATCCTTTAACTTTTTTCACTAGTCAAATCCTCTCATCTCTGTGTCACTTCTGGTCTCTTCTAATTTGAACTCCCATACGCATGAGATATTTGCTATTTTATGGGCAATGATGCCCCACTCGCATTGGATTCTTGTGAACAAAATATCTTGATTTTTCACGGACAATGATGTCTCACTCAATCTTGATTCAACTCATTGTCATTTTTTTGACCCTACATGATGAGTCTTCATCTATCTTATCATTAGGACTAGCAAAATGCCCCCACGCCCTGAACTCATCTTTAATCTTCTTGCAGCACCTCGGCGAGAACTAACTCTAGGTCCCTATAATAAAAAGGTTAGTATTTTGGAAATAAACTGAGAAATTTAGGAAAAAATGCCAAACATTTTTAAAAATTGATGTTTAGACGAAATGGTAAAGAGGAAAATACGAAACCTTTATTAAACAATTTGAAATTCGAAATCTGTCAAACATTTTTGAAAAACTAATGTTTGGAATAAATAATAAAGATTAAAAGAATCGACAAAAATGTCAATTAATGTTCGGTCCTAAAATAACAAATGCACTAGAAAATTTGTCTAAAAAATCTTGCCTATTTTGGCGATATAAGCACATGTATGGTCTCCCCTAGTCCATTTAGGCTTTCGAGAGGAACGTTTCCCATACCTAATTTCTAACCCATTCAAAGTGGCTCTCTTGATCTCACCACTCACTATGCCCCACATCATCTCCTTATTTGGGTGTCGATCAAGCACTTCAAGGTTTGATGTTCCTTGAAGAAAGGTTAACTCTTATAGGTGGAATGTAATCTGAAGACAAACTTATCAAACTTAGATATCCACATATGATCTGAATGGTCTTTGTAGGCTTATAATGTAGGCTATGGTTCATGGTTATGAAATAAATGATATATAGGCCCAAAATGAGTATTTAAGGGTGATGAAACCAATGATCATTTCTTTCTGGTTAAAACATCTAAAGTAGAGAGCTTCTTAGAGTCCCAAAGCTCGTTTGCTTGAACCAAATTAGCAAACTGAACATTATCCGAAATCTGAGGTGATGGGCGCAACCAAGGACGCAATGGCCCTAAGGACGAAACCCAAGAATCATTCTAAATATTAATAGTAGCACCGTCACCCACAACCCAGAAAGTATTGCTGGTCACCATGTCCCACACATTAGACAAAGAGTGCCAGAGGGGGGAGCAATTTGTACGGGAAATAGAGCGAGGACAAGGAAAAACCATCTTGTATTTCTGACGTAAAGCTTGAACCTAGAGGACCTTCGGGGAGCTGACCAAAGAATAAGCAAGTTTGTGCATGAATGCCATATTACGTTTATTCATACGAGGGATACACAGGCCTCCCCGGTTTCGAGGTTGAGAAACAGCAGTCCAATTAACTAAAGACATCTTTTGCGTAGTAGTAGAGGAGCCCCAAATAAAGCCTCAGATGACTTTGTCAATTTTGTTACAAACAAGCGATGTCGGTGGCAAATGAAATACGAAGGGATATGAAACACTGAAGGGATAGCTGCCAACACAGGTATGGCTAAAGTGACCAACCTACAAAGTTTGAGGGTACTACTGTCAAGAAGAAAATAAGGGTACTAGCTGAAAAAAAAGGTAACCGTTAAGTTTGCCCTTATCCGATCAAGAAGAAAATAAAAGTCAGAAACCCACAAGCGCTGATGAAGAACAGGCACCCCCAAATAGGTACCAAGACAATTCGTTTGACGAAATCTAAGGGCAGCACTAATAGCTCCAGCAAGAACAAGATCAGTGTTGGGAATAAAGTAAATCTGAGATTTGTTGGCACTAACACGGTGGCATAAATAAAACCCAAACTCAAAGAGAATACTAGAAATGGTACGGGCTTGGTTAAGATCCGCTCGCGCATAGAAAATAAGATCATCCACGAAGAACAAATGTAAGAGAGTGAGGCTACGACGAGCCATACAGAAAGGAACCCATTGCTCATTTTTAACAGCCCGGCGAATTGTATGACCAAGGTGTTCCATCGTCAAAACAAATAAGTACGGGGAAAAAGGATCACCTTGACGAACCCCTCTTTCAGGACGAAAAGTAAGCGATATGACCCCATTCTATTGAATCTGGATCAGCAATGACGAAACACAATGCATAATAATACGGATGAGAGTAGGAGGAAAGCCGGCATCATGCATAGTGTCACTTAGAAACTCCCACCTGACACGTGTAGCGATATCTGTGTCGCTAAAAAAATAGTGTTTTCAAAGTATTTGTTGTCTTTCGGGTATTAAAATATTTATTCTGTGGGGTTTTAAAAATACCGTATTTTATTTAAGAAATTGGAGTCGTCACCGGCCACTTAGGTAGGCCGGACACCATAAAAACCAGAGATTTTGAAAACTTTGGGTTCGGGAGTCGGTTACGGATGGGGAAGGATTAGCACCCCCGCACCGCCCAAAATTGGCACTTTAATAATTACCGCTTTATTAATATTAAACTTTCCGGATTAAAGTAACGATTAATTTAAAATTTGGTTATGAGTGCGGGTAAATTTTAAAGGCCTCGTTATCCGAGAGTAAACGCCCAACCACTATCATTCTGGGCACGATCATCGCCCCCCGTTTACGCTTGGATAAAAGGGCACCGCGTTGACAAATATTATTCCATTATACAACCTTAGAAAGCAAAATATAAAATATACAAAACATAACAAATAATTTTGATACTAAAAAATAAATATAATAAAATTTAAACAAAAATAATAAAATACATTAGCAAAAAAATAAAATATCATAAATAAATAAAAATAAACAAGTATAAACATGAACAAGAAAAAACATACTTCCTAAACTAAAATTAATTAATCTAACATACTTAAACAAATAAAAATGAACCATAAATAAAATACTAACATGGATAAAATGATGCCAAACTAACAAGTTAAAACAAATTTAATATATAATAAAATATATATATATAAAACATAATATTTAAAACATGATAAATACTAGTCTAAAATTAAAAAAACACGACATTAACTAAAAAATATCACCCATTTTAAATATAACTACTAAAATTTATTAAAAAATAAAAAATTACAACACAAATAAAAATGATAAGAAAATATACCTAACTATGAGCTTAAAAACAAGTATGCAACATGAACAAACAAACTAAAAGATCTAACATGAACTCCAAAAATTAACTAGATCGGATCCAAAATAGGACACCGATATAATACTAACATAACAAACAAAACCATTAACATGATCAATCAACTAAAGATCTTACCTTATTTGGCTTATAAATGACCGATTCCTTCTAAATTGCTATATTTCATTTATGCCTTAATATAGGCATTTAGTAAAAACATAAAAGATGGCGTGGGCAGCATGAAAAGCAAACCACCATACACATTTGCATTATTTTCCCAATTTTTTTACACTTTAATCAAAATTTTTACAATTTAAATTTTTTTGTTATTACTATTACAATAATACTAAAAAACATCTTAAAAATTCGGGCAAAAGTTTCATTGATTCTAATATTTTTTTAGCTTTTTTGTAAAGAACAAGAAACGAGAACAAATTGGGGCAAAAAAGTACTAAATTTTTGTCTTTTTACTTCATTGTTTGATTTTATTTGTTCTTTTGGAACTCGAGAAAGCTTAATAATCTTCAAACGTAAGTCCTTCCTATATAGAACTTCTTTCATCTTCCTATCTTGGATATTTAAGCTCTTCCTATATAGAACCTTTTTGCTTTCTTTGCAAATCTATTTTTTCCTTTTTTAAAAAGTTCTTCCTATATAGAACTTTTACATTGAAATCCTGGAGTTAGGGCTCTTCCTATATAGAACCTTTCACTCTTTCTTTAAAAGCTTGGAGTCCTTCCTATATAGAACTCTTCGCCTTCAACATGGGTATTCCGTTCTTGGGTGACGCAAGTATCAATGATCTCACCGCTTATTTATCCGATACCTTGGAATCACGTGTTCTTCTAGAATCTTCCGCTCTTCCTCGGCCGAACAAGGGGAGTTTCTGTTTGTAGTCTCGATAATCACAAGCTGGGTGGAACTCTTCAATGCTCTTCCTTTTATTTTTTTGATATTAAAGATATGCACTTAGATATTAGTCTTGAGAAGACATTCTTACGAAAAGATTATATTAAGAAATTTGTTAAAAATAAATCATCCTTATGGAAGGGTCAAAATAAAAATAAAAATAAAATTGAATTTTAAGAGAAATATCCTTATGAAAGGATAAAATTAGAGATTTAAGAAAATCATCCTTATGGAAGGATAAAATTGAGAAATTTAATTTTAAGAAAACATCCTTATGAAAGGATCAGATTAAGAAATTTAGTTTTAAGCAAAACATCCTTAAGAAAGGATTAAATTAAGAAACTGATTTTAAGAAAAATATCCTTATGAAAGGATAAAATTCTTGAAATTTAGTTTTAAGAAAAACATCTTTATGGAAGGATCAGATTAAGAAATCTAAGTTTTAAGAAAAAAACATCCTTAAGAAATGATTAGATTAAAAGTCTAAGTTTTAAGAAAAACATCCTTATGAAAGGATAAAATTAAGAAATTCATTTTAAAGAAAAACATCCTAAGAAATGATTAAATTAAGAAATTGGTTTTAAGAAAATATCCTTATGAAAGGATAAAATTAAGAAATTGATTTTAAGAAAAACATCCTTATGAAAGGATTAAATTAAGAAATCTAAGTTTAAGAAAAGCATCCTTAAGAAATGATTAAATTAAGAAACTGGTTTTAAGAAAAATATCCTTATGAAAGGATAAAATTGAGAAATTTAGTTTTAAGAAAAAACATCCTTATGAAAGGATAAAATTAAGAAATCTAATTTTAAGCAAAACATCCTTAAGAAATGATTAGATTAAGAAATCAAGTTTTAAGAAAAACATCCTTATGAAAGGATAAAATTAAGAAATTTAGTTTTAAGGAAAACATCCTTAGGAAAGGATCAAATTAAGAAATTGATTTTAAGAAAAACATCCTTAAGAAATGATTAAATTAAGAAACTGAGTTTTAAGAAAAATATCCTTATGGAATGATAAAATTGAGAAAATTAATTTTAATAAAAACATCCTTATGAAAGGATCAGATTAAGAAATCTAAGTTTTAAGAAAAAACATCCTTAAGAAATGATTAGATTAAGAAATCTAAGTTTTAAGAAAAACATCCTTAAGAAAGGATTAGATTAAGAAATCTAAGTTTTAAGAAAAACATCCTTATGAAAGGATAAAATTAAGAAATTGATTTTAAGCAAAACATCCTTAAGAAAGGATTAAATTAAGAAACTAGTTTTAAGAAAAATATCCTTATGAAAGGATAAAATTGAGAAATTTAGTTTTAAGAAAAACATCCTTATGGAATGATTAAATTAAGCAATCTAAGTTTTAAGAAAAAACATCCTTAAGAAAGTATTAGATTAAGAAATCTAAGTTTTAAGAAAAACATTCTTATGAAAGGATAAAATTAAGAAATTGATTTTAAGAAAAATATCCTTAAGAAAAGATTAAATTAAAAAACTGGTTTTAAGAAAAATATTCTTTTGAAAGGATAAAATTGAGAAATTTAGTTTTAAGAAAAACATCCTTATGGAATGATCAGATTAAGAAATCTAAGTTTTAAGAAGAAAAAAACATCCTTAAGAAAGGATTAGATTAAGAAATCTAAGTTTTAAGAAAAACATCCTTAAGAAAGGATTAGATTAAGAAATCTAAGTTTTAAGAAAAACATCCTTATAAAATGATAAAAATGAGAAATTGATTTTAAGAAAAATATCTTTTAAAATGATGCCTCGGTTCTATCCGACTTGACATCAAAAGAAATCCATCAAATGTGATGGCTCGAGAATTCAAAATCTTGATTTGAAATCGTGAGGTAATCTCTCATTATTCTTCTTTTTCTTTTCTTTTTTTCTTCTAACACTCGAGTGCGTGTCTTCTTAACAGGTGCAAAGGTGCACGAAGTCCTATGATACAGATGATGCATGAGCACATTTTATGATGCAAAGGTGCAAATTTTTCTTTTTCTTCTTTCTTTTCTTCGGGGTAGGTAGGCTTCATCTTGTGACTACAACCATTCATCATCCTTATGCCCCGATAAAACTTGCCTTTAAAACTTTATTGTCCCTTCTCTGTTTGAACCTTCCAGCCAAGTGACCTCGGTCGATATCAACCCCTTCGCTTAAGAAAATCCTTTAACTTTTTCACTAGTCAAATCCTCTCATCTCTGTGTCACTTCTGGTCTCTTCTAATTTGAACTCCCATACGCATGAGATATTTGCTATTTTATGGGCAATGATGCCCCACTCGCATTGGATTCTTGTGAACAAAATATCTTGATTTTTCACGGACAATGATGTCTCACTCAATCTTGATTCAACTCATTGTCATTTTTTTTGACCCTACATGATGAGTCTTCATCTATCTTATCATTAGGACTAGCAAAATGCCCCCACGCCCTGAACTCATCTTTAATCTTCTTGCAAGACCTCTACGAGAACTAACTCTAGGTCCCTATAATAAAAGGTTAGTATTTTGGAAATAAACTGAGAAATTTAGGAAAAAATGCCAAACATTTTTAAAAATTGATGTTTAGACGAAATGGTAAAGAGGAAAATACGAAACCTTTATTAAACAATTTGAAATTGAAATCATCAAACATTTTTGAAAAACTAATGTTTGGAATAAATAATAAAGATTAAAAGAATCGACAAAAATGTCAATTAATGTTCGGTCCTAAAATAACAAATGCACTAGAAAATTTGTCTAAAAAATCTTGCCTATTTTGGCGATATAAGCACATGTATGGTCTCCCCTAGTCCATTTAGGCTTTCGAGAGGAACGTTTCCCATACCTAATTTCTAACCCATTCAAAGTGGCTCTCTTGATCTCACCACTCACTATGCCCCACATCATCTCCTTATTTGGGTGTCGATCAAGCACTTCAAGGTTTGATGTTCCTTGAAGAAAGGTTAACTCTTATAGGTGGAATGTAATCTGAAGACAAACTTATCAAACTTAGATATCCACATATGATCTGAATGGTCTTTGTAGGCTTATAATGTAGGCTATGGTTCATGGTTATGAAATAAATGATATATAGGCCCAAAATGAGTATTTAAGGGTGATGAAACCAATGATCATTTCTTCTGGTTAAAACATCTTCTATGCGTTTGTTGATCAAAATGTGCTCAAATAAAAAGCTTATTTGATTTATTTCTTGGATCGCTCTAGACTGCCCATTTCTGGGTTCTCACCCTAGTGTTCATTTCTTTCTTTGTAGCTTTGGAATCTGTATGTTGATGCGTTTCTTATTCACATGTAATCGAATCTTCTCTTGTTATCGTTTATTGCACTTTATGATGGTGTTTTTAATCTTTATTGTTTCAAACTTCTTGTTGGCACACTTTCAATTTGGTTTAGCCAGTCCTTTTGAGCAAAAATTTCTTTTACTGGCTTATTCTGATATTTCTCTTGGTCTTCGTGTTTAGAACATTAATTCTCATTTCTTGCGCTTATTCATGGAGTGCCATCTTTGTAATACGGTCAAAACTGGACGATTTGAACAAAATCCTCTTCTTCTTTGCCCCAGGTGGGGTGATCCTTGGTTTGAGTTCAAATGAAAAGAAACGAACAAGCTCAAAGGGGGACAACAAATGAATATTTTCTATTACTTGCGAAGGGGATTGAAGGAATGCCATTCATCATCCCATACATGGATATCAAAATAGTCTTCAGAGGGTAGAAGTTTAGGGTCAACACTCGATTCAAGGATCTTAAACAACAAGTGCCTGAGAAGAAAATTTCCTAAAATGGGAACTGCCCATTATCTACACACTTGTTTTGTTCTTCTATCGGCCTAAATGGACTAGCAGAATACTTGCATTCGCAATGACCTAATAATAAAAAATGGTATGTACATGTGTATGCTTTTTCATAAATATGTGTATATGTGTATGGGAAAAAAACTATCCCATAACAATGAACAAAGAATGCAAATATGCTTTCTGAATAAATGAAAATTTTATTACGACAAAAATAACTTCATTTTGAAAAAATATGACTTAGCTTATAGGTTTCTTTTGCATTTTTCCCAGATTTGATTTGCCTTTACCAGTAGCCGTTTGCTTACCATTCCCCTGGGTAAAATCAGTTTATACCAATTATGACATTGGATTTTTCCAAAGGATTTATTTTCCTTTGACCATTAGAAAATGGATTTTTGGTGAAAATTTAATTTACAGCTTTGTTTATAGATTTCTTTTGCATTTTTCCCAAATGCACATGGATCAACGGTTTTGAGTTGCCTTTACCGGTAGCCGTTTGCTTCGGGCTAGTTGTACTATTCCCCTGACTACAATCAGTTTATACCAATTATGAAATCGGATTTTTCCAAAAGATTTATTTTCCTTTGACCATTCGTAAAAATAGCTTTTCGATAGATACTTGAATTATCCATTGTCTTAAACTTTACCGTGTTTAACCACGTTATGCCAACATTTCTGTCGGACTTGTTAAACTCTATTGAACTCTTTCCAGTTTTGTGAGCATGAAAACTCACAATCAACTTTTTTTTAAAAAAAATCTTTTTCTTCTTTCATCCTTAAGAAAAGATAGAATTAAGGAATTCTCCTATTTCAAAAAAAAACAATCATTAAAAAGATAGAATTGAGAAAAAAAACTTCTTAAGAACTATGAAAAACGTTCTTAAGACTAGTAGGATTAAAATATCTTTAAGAAATTTTTGAGAGAGAACAAAACGATCCTTGAGAAAGGATGTGATTGAAAAATTTTGTTTTTGAGAAAATCAATTGAGAAATTATCCCCCCCTTTTTGAGAAAAAGAAAAATCTTAAGAGAGAAAAGAATTGAGAAATCTATTTTTTAACAATATCCTTATGAAAGGATTTAATTGAGAAATATTCCTTTGAAAAATATCCTTATGAAAGGACTAAATTAAAGGCTCATATTAAAAGATGTCCTTGTGAAAGGATCGAAAAAGAAACTCTTATTATTATTTTTGAAATAATGTCTTTATGAAAGGACTGAACAAGTGTATTTGTGAAATGATTGAAAAAACTTTGCTAAAAAATATTTATTCTCGTGGGAGGATGAAAAAAGCTCAAAAATGTCCTTGTGAAGGGACTGGATCTAAGAACTTGTTAAAACAAATTGAAATGTTCATTTTTTTAATCGCCATTATGAAAAGGCTGGATTTAGAAATTTGGTTGAAAGAATATAAAAGTTCATTCTTAAAAAAAATGTCCTTAAAAGGATTTATCTTTTCTTAAAAATAATTTGTGAAAGAATTTTTTGGTATGTGATTTTATGCAAATGAGATGCATGCACGTGCTTCCGAGGTGATGCAATGTACGAAATGTAAAAATCATAACAATAATCAACAAATGCAAGAATGAATGCAAAAAAGAAAACCAGTCAGTACTAGATAAAAATAATAAATACATAAATAAAATGACAAATTAAATAAGGTAAACAAACAAAATAACTCTATTTATCCCGCCTAAAACACCTAAGGTTATCCGCATTGCTCTAAAGGGGTGGGTTTCTATATGTTTTCTACATGCAGTTTTGGTTATAGGAGGTACCTAAATTGTCCTCGTTGTCCTCTACTAAGAATAGCAAGGCCCCCGATCATCACCCATTATAGGCTTCTTTCAACCGGGTTCAATTCAGGGAGACCCATTCGCTTATGCCTGCACGAAGGAACGATATCCTTACGAAAGCATAAGGTACTCGAGCCCCGAAGGTACTTGCTAGGCCTACACGGGAGAATGATATCTCCACGAAAGCATTAGCGTTTTACCCCACTTAAAAAACAAGTTTATATGCCATATTTTAAATGCGTCAAAACAAACGCGTGATTATAACCGAATGTTAGTTTAATAGTCACTTTAATCCGGAATTTCTAATATTAATAAAAGCGGTAATTATTTGAAAAAAAATTGACTCTCTTTTTGTTGTTTTTGAAAAACAAAAATGTCCATAGCGGAGTCGCTATATGTAGCGATGTCATTTTTTATGTTCGCTAAAAAAACGGGTTTCGAGAGGTGTTTGTTGTCTTTCGGATATAAAAATGTTTATTACGTGGGGTTTTAAAAAAAACCGTATTTTATTTTGAAAATAGAGTCGCCACCGGTCACTTAGGTAGGCCGGACACCATAAAACCAGAGATTTAAAAACTGTTGGGTTCAGGAGTCGGTTACGGATGGGGAAGGATTAGCATCCCCACACCGCCCAAAATTGGTACTTTAATAATTACTGTTTTATTAATATTAAACTTTTCGGATTAAAGTAACGATTAAATTAAAATTTGGTTATAAGTGCGAGTAAATTTTAAAAGCCCCGTTATCCGAGAGTAAACGCCCAACCACCATCACTACGCCTGATACTGGCCCCGTTTACGCTCGGATAAAAGGACACGACATTGACAATTTATATATCTCGATATGCAATCTTAGTGAGCAAAATATAAAATATGGAAAATAATTTAAATACAATAAAAATACAAATAAATATTAACATAATAAAATACTAATCTAACATAAATAAAATATTAATCTAAAACATACATACATAAATATTAATCTAACTCATAAATAAAAACAAATCTAACATAAATAAAATGCTAACATTCATAAATATTAATCTAACAAATAAAAACAGATTTAACAATAAAATATTAATATAAAACATAAATTTAAAACATGATAAATACTAGTCTAAAACATAAAAAAACATACAAACTAAAAAAAACATAATTTTAAATTAACTACTACTTCATTAAATCATAAAAATTACAACACAAATAAAAATGAAAGAAAATATACCTAACTAGGAGCTCGAATGAGGAACCCGGACTGAACCCCACCGAGATCTACCACGACCTCTCCAAAAATTAACTAGATCGGATCCAAAATAGAACTTCGATCGAACCGGTTAGGACTGAGGGGACTGCCCCGGTTCTTGGCTAGCCAGGAGCCTAAGCTCCCTTATTTGGCCTGCCCTTGACCGATTCCTTCTCTATTGCACCCCATTTATGCCTTTATATAGGCATTGCAGGGAGGGTGGCGGGTGACGTGGGCAAATGTGCTCCACGCACATTTGCATTCTTTTCCCTTTTTTTTGTTTTTTGTACACTTTAATCAAATTTTTTATAATTTAAATTAATAATATTACTATTACAATAATACTAAAAATACTAAAAACTCGGACAAAAATGAGTGATTACAATTTCGAACATGTTTCATTCAATGTAGAGAATGGTTACAGTGATACTTATTTTTAATGTTCAGGCCTCAAATGAAACTTGTCCTGCTGCATCTGCTAAAAGCTTTTATCTGTTCTGTGCTTTAATGTTTTCATCTCTGTGCCTCTGGATTAGATTAGTCTGTAACTATCCATTGTTTGAGTATCCTGAAAACTTGTTTTCACTGGTAGTATCGAGCAGGTTTGAATGAGTTCCTTCTGATTTGAATCACTTGTAAAACTGGAGTTTATGCCTTTGCTTCCCGGAAAGTAAGACTAGAAAACCCCCAGATTTGTTTTGAGCCGTTGGTTTTGGCCATGGAATTCATAATCCTTACATTTGTTTATATTCTTCAGAAAAAAGAAAAGGGTAAGAAACAAACCCTAACCAGGTTCCCTTCTCAGAAAACGAAAGCATAGGGTAGAAAGGTCATCTTTTAGACCTTTCGTTTCCCTATGCTGTGCATGTAGGTTGGCACTTTTAATTCAACATATTGCGGATAACGATCACTTACAAAAGTGCGAAGGCTGCCATCTTTTTATCCATGTACGAAACCAAAGTATTAAAGATATCAAGTATGGCCGTGAATTTGGATTCAAACTTGAAACAGTGGACCTTACTCTCCCGAGCTGTAAAGGGAAAAAAAAGGAATAAATACGGTAGAGTTAACAACGGAAAGTAGCTTGGCTTAAAGTCTCTTTTTGGTTGAAGCTCAACAAGTAGTAGTAGACTAGACAACAGCTCCTTCACTTTCACTTTGGTTTCTCCTTTGTTCTTTAGGCTATTCCTGGAATCCTCGAACAGGCAGACACCAGGCAACAATGAACCGTTGCAGAATCCAACTACCCTTTTTCAAAGGTGACTGTGTTTTACCATCGATTGCCTAATCCGATATAGATTCGGAGATTTGGAGGGGGTACTAATATGGGATTAATGTAATTTATGAAGATTGTATCTTTATATTTATATTGTGATACATAAAATATGAAGAATTAGAGGTAAAATCAAGAAATCACTATGAATATACTAATAACATTTTCCTGCTTTGAAGGGCAGAGAGTTTTAAGAGGAAAAAATATATATGAATGATATATGATCCACAGGCCACAGCTCAACCAACAGGCAACAGCTCCGAAGTGGAATCATCTTTTTTTTCCCTTGTATTGCCAAATGGCAAATTTTTATGTGGAAAGTGGTTGGCAGTGGCACATGTTTGGTGGCAATTTTTAAAGAGTTTAAGGATATGATTACAACAATGACAGCTTAATTCACTTACACAACACTTTTCTTCTTCTTGGTATTTAATGAGAATTTAGTTGACTAGTCCAGAGAAAGCTAGAGTTTTGGTAAGACAATGGAGATCATTATTAATTTCTTTGTATTCCTCTGTTTGTTTTCCTATCTAATTATTACAAATACATGTGTAAGATTGGAGAATACTCTATGCAATATTCTTAAAAACATTGCCATCAAATATAGGAAGTGTTCCAAGTCACCAAACCTTTGCTTCTTTTTCATCTTTTTAGGGGAACCTGGCAGGCTGCAATTTGCATCATACAAATAAGCAAACCTTCTTATAGCAAATGGTTAGTCAACTAAGTTGAACTGTAAAAATCAAATTCAATTCTAGAACACTAACTTCATAAGTACTCTGACCAATGAATTCGTCCTTTGAATGGTAAACCAGAAAAAAGCAAAGCGAAAGGGGACAAATTTGTAGACTTTCGAGCCTCATGGGATATATTTGCTAGGAAGCTGGGATTAGATGTAAAATTATGTAAAAAATTATGTAAAAAATTATGTTGGGATTAGATGTAAAAAAATAAAACTATAAAATTAAATTAAAATACTATAATATCTGTTCATTTTTTTAATACATTGATAATATACACATATCTTATACGTATGTGCTCGAACATGTGACCCCTAAAATAAACATTATACTGTTATTCACCGGAGCCACTGGTATCGACCAACAAATTGGATACTTAAAAAAACTAAGAAAGTGAAGGGCTTAAAACTAAAGTATGCTTTAATCCGAAACATAGCCCATGTCTGAAGCTGCTAAAAAGAAGTCATTCATTAAATGCTTAGATGGCAACACTTGATTGGGTGTTGAACAAACAAGAGGATAATTCAGTGTAGAGAAGCAGCCCCCATTTGGTTATAGGATGATGGGCTTTTAGGGAGGGTAATCCTCTCCTCCCCTCCACCCAACACCACTTCTCGCCCTTTCCCTGAATTTCCAATCTTTACACTTTGCTTCTTCACCCCTCAAAGCCAAGGAAACTGTATAAAAAGGGAAAGAAACCCTATTAAAAGTGATGACAGTTGCTTCCTACCATCCAAAATCTTTGCTTCAATCCAACTCTACATAGACACCAAATCTTGATTCTCCATTGTTCCAAAGAAAACCTTTTTTTTTGGTTTCTTGGCTCTAAATCTGTTGACCCCAATAAAGGAAAAAGAGAGAGAACATTATGACTGAAGTACTCCAATCATCCCCATCTCACTTCCCTTCATTTTCAAGCTCCACCTCGACTCCACATGCCCTTACAAACTCTAATGTAAGCACTGTGGAGAATATAATAGCCCAAGAGAGTGATCAAGAAGAAGAAGAGAATAGGCAGGAGGGAGAGAGGAAAGAAAGGGACAGACAAGGGGAAGGGGATCAGCTGTCTTTATTAACGCTTTTGGTGGCTGCTTTTAGGAAGTCGTTGATTGGGTGTAGCCTTTCTGCTAGTAAAGAGCTCTGTTCGATGGAAATCGGGTTGCCTACCAATGTCAGGCATGTTGCTCATGTGACATTTGATAGGTTCCATGGATTCCTTGGTTTGCCGGTTGAATTTGAGCCTGAGGTCCCCAGAAGAGCCCCGAGTGCCAGGCAAGTTTGTCGATGCAGATTCTTAATTGGTTTCTTTCATGAAATCTATCATTGAAATCCTCATATGGGGTATCTTTCATGATTGTCAAAGGGGTAGTTTTTGAATCATTTTTCTGGGTTTTGCAGTTTGCTTATTTTGGTTACTGTAGATGTTTTCTTGAGATTCTCTCTGTGAACTTCCCCTTTCTCTTGATTTCTTTGTATCCCGTTCACATAACCCGGTCTGCTCAACTTTTATTTATGATTTCTATGAAAGGAATACTAGGAAAAGGTTTGGTATTTTTTCCTTTCTTTAAACTACAGATGATGATTAGTTTCTTTAAGTTAGAAAGCGTTGATTCATTAGAGAATTCCAAAGTAATGAAGGTTGCCACCGGGTTGTCCCAAGTAAGTTCTTAAGAACTAGACAGTTTGCTTCAATTTAATGCAATTTTCTTCCCGAAAGTTCAAGTCTTTGTCTTCATTGTGTTCTTTTTAACTTTCTGGTGGTTTCTATTCTCTTTTCTAATATTATTTTGATGAATAAACCTTACTGGAATTATATCTATTCCATGTTTGTTTTATTGTTTGCGGTCAAAGATCAAACTTAACTTCTATAGTTGAATGCAGTTGATTTCAGTGAATGTATGGAAATAGAAATGACCACCCTTTTTTTGTGATCATAGAGTTGTCAAGGTCTTTATCATATCCATTAAACATGTCTGTCCGGTTTTATTTCATTGACTAGGGTGCCATTTTTGTGCAGCGCGAGCGTGTTCGGAGTTTCGACCGAATCTATGCAGCCCTCACTGGACTCTAGAGGGAATAGTGTGCCAACGATACTACTCCTGATGCTAAGTCATTTATATGCCCGAGGAGGCCTCCAGGTATACGACTATCTATCTTTTCTCTACTGTGGTCTATGGCTATATAATTACTTGAAGTATCCGGTTTTGTAATTAACTTCTTATATATGTATTTCTTTAGGCAGAAGGAATTTTCAGAATTAATGCTGAGAACAGTCAGGAGGAGTACGTCAGGGAACAACTAAATAGGGGAGTTATACCAGATGGGATAGATGTCAATTGCTTGGCTGGTCTTATAAAGGTATTTTCTTTGCTCTTTAATGGCTTCGGCTGTATTTGAGTATTTGAAAATGTTTCTTGTATGTATATTGGGTTCGTAGGTGTCTCTACTCGTATTTATCAGGCTTATTTTATTTAAGTAATTAAAACATTGAGGATGAACTGAACTATTGAAAGGACTGATTCATGGGCTCAAAATGCTGCCAAGATATCTGAAATAATGTTGGAACTTCCCCTGTTGAATGTTTTTTTCAATTCAGTCGTGGTGTTTATGATTTTGCAGGCTTGGTTTAGGGAACTTCCTAGTGGTGTTTTGGATTCTCTTCCTCCAGAGGAGGTAATGGAAGCCCAGTCAGAAGAAGAGTGTGCTCGGCTTGTGAGGCTCCTTCCTCCAACCGAAGCTGCTCTACTGGACTGGGCAATAAATTTAATGGCTGATGTTGTGCAAGTGGAACACTTGAACAAGATGAATGCACGTAATGTTGCTATGGTGTTTGCTCCAAACATGACTCAGGTGAGTATATCTTTCTGTAGCTTTAATTTAAATACGCATTTTGAACTCAAACATGACACTGGTTGTCACAATGGATGTAATCCCTTAGAACTCTTGCACTCAAAGACATATTTTCAAAACCTAGGAAAAGTAGAGGGCCTTGGAAAAGATTCACAGTTCATACATATTATCTTTTTTCAAGACAGTTCATTCCTCTTATGAAAACTCTTTTCTGGGGAACCTTAAAGCTATGTTATTTGAGACTTATTCACTACCGCTGCTTATTGCAGATGTCGGATCCTTTGACTGCATTGATGTTTGCAGTCCAGGTGATGAATCTTCTGAAGATGCTTATTATTAGAACACTTAAAGAAAGAGAAGATTCTATGATAGACTCTAATCCCGGTTCTGGCTTAGAGCCTTCTGATTAGAATGGACAGCAGCAAAGCTCTTCGCAATTACTCGAAGATGCCAATGAGGAGGTTCAAAATGAAAGCGAAGGAGAGAAAGCTTTTGTTGCTGAAGAACCTGGTGTAGAGAGCCCCACTCACTCTGCTAAAGAGAATTTGACAACCGAAAGTAGCTCTCAAGGTTTACTAACTTCAATCGAGAACATTTGTGCTGGAAACCGGTCTCTACTCGATAACTGTCCTTGCACTTTAGTGTCACAAGTGAATTCATTAGTAAATGGACTCGAAAAAGGCGGTCTCCAAAGTACATCCGGAAAGAGCAGAACTGATCAATCAAGTGCTTCGAGTCTAAAAAGGGGAACAAAAAAGGCAACTGAACAATCAATAGGTAATGCAGGAGGAGCTGTTCAGAAGAATAAAGGAACAAAGCCGAGCTTTTCGAAGCTTGGAGGTGAACTGCCGGCCGTTGAATGCTAACGTTGTGTAGTCAGACGGGGTGGGAAATGCCAACTGGTAGTATGTTGTGTTTTGGTTTCATTTTTATTTCCCTTTGGAAATATTGTGTATGAATTTATGCGTGTCTTGTATGTGATTTTGAGTGCAGATTCTTTACCTTTTCAATGCTTCACACTGACTTATTGTTACTGTTTCTTCAGCTAATTTTCACCTATTTAAAATAAAAAAATAGGGTAAATGTATTTTTGGTCTAATAGGTATCGAATTGAGCTTTGAAGCCAAGTTTCTACTTGAATAAAAAAGCTGATACGTAATTACACTTTGGAACCATATTTAGGTACCAACATATATGTTTACCCTAAAAATATGATAATGTTACCTTAAAACGAGTTAATCATACCACACATCCTCTAATTATAATTTTTATTTTAATTGGTCCTTAAACTTTTGAATATTTTAATTTCATCTCCAAACTATGGCCAAATTCTAAATTAGTCCCTAAACTTTTGATCATTCTAGTTTCGTCCATAAACTATGACTCATTTTAAATTTGTCCCAAACTTTTGAACATGTCAATTTCATCCCCAAATCATCATTTATGTCACATTATATTATTACATAATACACATAAGTGTTCATGATAATTAATAATTTTTATACCGGTTTTATTAACATAGGACATGATTAGCATGAACTAATAATTTGAGGATGAAATTAGAACATTCAAAAGTTTGAGGATCAATTTAGAATGAAGGTCATAGTTTGGGATAACATTGGAACGATAAAAAAATTGGAGACCATTTTAGAACTGAGAGTCATAATTGGAGGATGAAATTAAAATATTCAAAGGTTTGGAGATCAATATAGAATGAGGATTATAATTTTGAGGATGTGTGGTGCAATTAACTCCAAAAAAAACCATACCACATTTATAGTTTTGTAATTGGGTTAATATATCTTTCGGCCCTTGACTTCGAATCTTAATATGTAATTTGGCCCATGACTTCTTTTGGGTGTAATTTTCCCTCGACTCTGGCTTCTGCAATTTGACCCCTAAGTTTTGTAATATAAAATTTCCCTTAATTAACTAATTTGAATTTTTTTAAAATTTAAATTCGGAATATAAATCTTAACACTTTATATAATTTTTAATTTTTAATCATCATTTTAAAATTGAAAAAAAATCAGGGGTCAAATTTCATATCAAAGCCGAAGTGAGGGGCCAAAAGGTACATTAATCCTTTTGAATTTTATTCATGATTCTAGCTCTAATAAACAACAGTAAGCCCAAAACAGGAAGAGCTAGTTCAGCCCACCTGCGCTTCATTAAAAATAACGCCATTGCAAAACCCAAACACCAGCTGTCATAAACTCGAGAGTATTTCCATGATTTAATTCTCAGACTTGTAAATTCTCCTTTCATACTTTTCATTTTTGGTGTTTGCAAGAGCGGTTGGAGATGAATATACGTTGCTTTCAGCGGAATTTTTCTGCTGCTGCCCCTCCTCTGTTTCCCTTGCAGCTTCCTTCTCCAATGTAATGATTTCTTCCCTTGTTTTTGCTAATCGTTGATTTCCATTCAGAACTTATGGTATATATGAACTCAATTAAAATGGGTTTTCTTCTTCTTTTTGGGTGATAATCCATGGGTGCTCTTAAATTTGTGCTAAAATTACAAACCTTTTTTTGTTCATTTGTTCTTGTTTCATGTTTTAAGGGAAACCCATCTTTGGTACACATTGCCTGATGAGGTAAAGAGTTCGGCTCTTTTAAATCACTACTCTGAACTCTTATCCCCATGTGAAAGAGAGAGTGTTAACCTCATGCGCGGAGACCAACTAAGGAAAAGAGCTCTTCTTGCTCGAGCCTTGGTTCGCACTACCATCGCCAGATGTAGGTATTTTTATTATGTTCATACTATCCTTTTTCTTATACTGTTTTATATGAAGTGACCAAAGACAATCAATATACGTTTCTCAGTCTTTCAAGGTTAATTGTGACTTCAAGCATAGATACCATAAGGTTGGTGCTGATATGCTTTTTTGTTTAGTCAGAACCAAACCAATTTCTTAACTTTACTAATTAAAAGTAGTCATTTTGTGTTCCATGTATTGCTGATGTATGTTGGGTTTCATAATAGCTGCTATAATCCTAATACTTGATCTAATTTTCCCTTTGGCATGCCAAGTTTCGAGTTATTACTTACAGTTCCGGTCTAGATTCACACTTTCAAACAAAAACAATAGTCTGTCATTATTTTAGAAGTATCTTTTATCATCATGTGTACTTCGTGTTGGTGGTTTACCTCCAATTGCTAGCTAACAATACAATGTGAAGATTTCTATCTGCAAAGAATGTTTCCGGCGAGCATTTCTTGGGGACTCAAGATTTTCTTTTGTCATAAAGCATGCTTTGCATAGACTACTTAGTTTTTGTATTGCTAGATCAGACAAATTGTCAAACGAATCCCAGATCTTTGAAATTTAGGAAGAACTTGTACGGGAAGCCTGAGGTGAGATCTATCTTGAACTTGCAGTCCTTTTTGTTCAAGGACATTGGTTTAATATCGGTCTGATTCATATTCTCAAATATCATTTTATGTTCTTGCTCAACTTAATTGTTTCTTTGTTACGTATTTAAATAGGTGGAGTGGCGAAATGAGGACAACTTCAGCCCACCGCCGTTGCATTTCAATATCTCGCACACATCTACTATGATTGCTTGTGGTGTCACAGTAAATGTTCCGGTAAGTCTGATATGTTATTTAATTATTCTTGTGAGATTTTGCATACATCTGCTTACAATAACAGGTACGTTGAGTTTACTGTTTACTTAAACTCGGTGTTATTTGCTTTCAATAATTGTAGATTGGCGTCGATATCGAAGAGAAGCAATGAAGAACAAAAAACAATATACTAGCCTTTGCTCAACGCTATTTTTCGCCTTATGAAGTGAAAGTTTTAACTGCTATACCAGACCCTGAAGTTTATCAAATTTTGGACTCTCAAAGTAATCAAGATTCCAGTACTAATTTCTTTCCTGAAGCATGGCATATGTAACATGTTTTTGTTTTTTCGACATGTTCTGCAATCTGATTCTTATTTCCAAGAGGCATGTGTAAAAGCATTGGGAAAAGGCTTTTCGGCTCTACCTTTCAAGACCTGCACTATTCGATTTAGGGACACAACTATGCGGAACTTTCATCCTCCTAGAAGTTCAGTTTCTGAGGTTTGTACAACTTGGGTAGTATGGAATATAAATCGAGAAATGGTATCATTGAACGTGTGAATGAATGAATTATATCGGAAGTTTTTGATTAACACTAGTTACGTTGACAGGCGTCAGATATAATTGTTGAATCATCTGATGACCCCACGAACCCTGCAAACAGCTGGCAATGCGCACTCCTGGAATTGGCTGGTTCTCACTATGGTGCCATTTGTATGGAAAAGGATAGAATTGCTGGAGGTAAGATTCTGATACTTAATTGGTTTTAAGATAGTTGTGGAATACATGTTTTCTAAAACGTCTGCGTTCTGTTTGTGTTAAGCAAATGCGCCGATGAAACTGACTGCGTGGAAAACCGTTCCATTTGTTGAAGATGTTTGTGTCTCCGGAACCGACGCAGTCCTAGCCCTAGGTGGCATAATTGAGAAATAGCAGCAATACTATGAATGGTGAAACTAATGTAACGTTACAAAATTTGATCTTGTATGTATTATTTGCAGATCGCAACTACAGTTTTGAGACTTGGAATATAAGAAATCGGTGCATTGATTCTACAAAGTAACTGTTGTGAGCCAACATAATTTTCAATTTCAATTCTAAATCGATCTTCATACTGCATATTTTCTATTACAGAAAACGAAATCCTACTATAGATCCCAAGTAAATGTTCTTTATTCTTCCTTTCTTCATCGCCTTCGCAGCCATCAAGTTTCTAGCTTATCTATCATTCTATATATCTCTTCCCAAGGATGACTTCTGACCCTGGCTAAGAAAAGGTGAACTCTCCCTTTACACTCTAACCTTAAACACTCCCTCCAAATTCTCAGCTTCCAAATAAATACGCAGAGCATAATAACCGATATTCTGGTGCTCAAACTCAATAACTCGTTTGAAAGCCAACTCTGCTATCTCTACATTTCAGTGAATTTTGCAGGCACCCAGAAGAGACCCCAGAGTGCTCCATATGGCTTTACCTTCATTGATTTAATAAGGCTCCAAAGCTTCATTTAGGCGACCAGCCCGACCTAGACGATCCACCACACAAGAATAATGCTCTGGACCTGGCTGCAACCGATGCTTCATCATCATTTAGGCGAGAACCCCGCATGACTACATGCACATAAAACACTCACAAATGCAGCATCATACGGCCGTATACCACTCTTAAATCATCTCATTGAATAACTCCACCGCAATCTCTCCATACCAGTCCATGAAACCACAGTTTTCAAAGGCATGCCATCAAAAACAGCTCGAGCTTCTACCAAATTACCACACCTAGCATACATATTAATCAGTGCCTTGTTTAAAAACGGATTAAGACTGAGTCTACTAGACTCTATTCGCTGTTCAACCTTGCGGCCAACACTAAAAACAGCACCTAGATGTGCACTAGCCCCCCCAACAAATGTAACCGCATCCGGACAAACCGCGGCAGCTTCCATTTTCTTATAGATTTCCAAAACATTAGCCGCGAGCCCATTCTGCGTGAACCCTGAAGTCATAACATTCCAAGAAATCAAACCCCTTTTTGGGCATCTCATCAAACAAATTGCTGCCGAGCTCAATGGCCCCGCATTTCACGTACATTGTAAGTAAACAATTACCAACAGAGAAATCAAGACTCAACCCCAACTTCACACAATAACAAAAACAACGAAAAGAGATCCCTAAACTTATGTACCCGGGCTCCGAAATCACTGGAACCAAAACCCAACATTGTAACTGAATTAACAGAAACACCCGTTTACCTCATTCTACAAAACAAATCAATAATAACATCAAAAACCCGAGCGTACCCGCAGGGACGAAAGTACGTTGAGGGTGGGAGTAGGGTTGTAAATGAGACGAGATAGATCGTGAGCTACTCGAGTTCAACTCGGTCAAAATTCAGTCAGAGCTCGACTCGACTCGAAAAGCTCATGAGCTACTCGGAAATATAATATACTAAAATTTTTAAAATTAAAGTGAACTAAAATATAAGCTGTTGGATAATAATAATAATAATAATAATAAGGCGTAAATGAAAAATAAGTGCCAAAAGTATACACCTTTTGAACTTTAGGTGCCTTATTTTTTTTTGTAAAAACAGGTGCCTAAAGTTTCAAAAGTTGTAATTTTAGGTGTCTGGCCGTTAAAAAAACCGTTATTTATTTAAAATGCGACACATGACAGGAATATTAATTTTTTTAATTATTTTTGAAAAAAACTTTAATTTTTTTTTTAAAATCCTGAAATTTTCAAAAATGTTCAAATCAGTCCCTAAATCCCTAAAAATAACAAAACCCCAAATCCCCAAACCCTCACCGCTGCCACCGCCAGTTGTCGTCGCCAACCCCACCCTTTCGGTCGTTTAACCCAGCCGCCTATTTCTTCCAACGTGCCATCGCCAAAATCGGCGAATAGTGTGTCAATCGAACGACTATTTAATATTGACGTTCAATGTTTGTTTGACACACCGTTCACTGATTTCCAGCGACGACGCATTGGAGAAAATGGTCGGCTAGGTCTAGCGACTGAAAGGGTGGGGTCGACGACGGCGACCGACGAGAACATCGGTGAGGATTTGGAGATTTATTTGGAGACTATTTTAGAAAGTTTTAGAATTTCAAGATTTTTTCGTAAAATTTTAAATTATTAAAAACAAAAAATTATTTAAAAGAATTATAAATTAAAAATGACACATGTCAAATTTTTATTGGTTAACAATTTTTTTAACAATTGTTAACTACTAGACACCTAAAATTATAACTTTTAAAACTTTAGGCACCTATTTTTATAAAAAAAATACTTTAAGCACCTAAAGTTTAAAAAAGATATACTTTAGACACTTATTTTGTATTTAAGCGCTATAATAATAGTTTGTAATAGTAGAGATTCTATCTACTTTGTCATTTTCAATTATTGTAGAAAAAAATATTGTGAAAGAGAACGGAGCATTCTATAAAAGACTTCAAATTTGATGTAAAAGCGCACTACTCAAATTAAACTTTTATTATTATTATTGTTGTTGGGAATAAATTCACTCAATTATTATTATTATTATTATTATTATTATTATTATTATTATTATTATTATGGTTGTAAATGAGATTTGATAGATCGTGAACTGTTCGAGTCTGACTTAGTCAAAACTTAACTTGATTAGATTCGACTCGAGCTCGAATTCAACTCGAGTTCGGCACTAATAGATCTCGACTCAGCTCATTTATACCCCTAACAGGGGCAGGGGCAATTGCCCCGTAGGCTTTAATGCTTTAACTGAATTTTAGGCCCTTAATAGTTTTGAAACCATTTCAATTAAGTCTTTGTCCCTCCCGAAATTGTCTAGTATAATTTATTTTTAGGACCTTATCAGTTTTTAAATTAATTAAATTAAATATTAACCCTTTATAAATTTTTTTAGTTTAATTACTTTTAAGACCTTTTAATTTTAAAATTAATAAAATTAAATCTTATCTCCTCTAATTTTTATAATTTAATTACTTTTAAGATCTTAATCATTCTAAAGTTAAAACAACTTATCTTTAGAGACAGACATAAAACATAGGTCGGGGTCTGTGCCCCAAATTTTGTCACTTCTTATTTTTTAATGATTGATTATACTTTGTCCCTTTGATCTTGAATTTTGGGTTGCTTATCCCCATGAATAATCCTGATTCCGTCTTGCGTACCCGGAAATCAAAGCGTTGTAGCAAACCGTTAATTGATTTGATATAGGGTTTTCATCGAACACCTTACTGGCGTTTACGAGGGAATTGAATTTGCAGTACATTGAGATGACAGAAGTGAGAACAAAGGGTTCCATGGAGCATCCGGAATTTGATGACCTTGTTGGCCGGAGAAAGGAATTAAGGAATGTGGAGGATTTGAGAGCGAAAGGGAAAGGGAAAGAGAAGGCGTTTGGGGTAGAACCGCAACACAGCATTTGGCGGTAGAGAGTCAGAGGTTGAAGGTATTGGCGTTGCTTTGCCAACTATCTTAACTGAGTGTTCCATGGAATCCAAGCAATAGGAAGAAAAAAGAACGGAGGAGAATGCCGTTTTTAAGTCTGGGAAAGAAAGGACAGAGAAGTAAAACGCAGCGTTGAGAATGATGGACACGTAATGCTGTGCTATTGGACTTAAACTCGGGCGTAAAATAAAAAGGTGAACTGCGTGGCAGGGAATTCAAGAAGAAGATAATGGGTTATATCTAATCAGAAAGAAGGTAAAAAAAAAGTTCTAAAGGTGGGGCAATGGTAGCCATGCAATTTTCGACCGTCGCTGCCGGCAACTTCTCGGCGACTTCGGCTTCCTTTCCGACCAACCGGTGCTTCTACAACATTCAGAGGAATTCAACTAAACTTGGGAGTTCATGGAGTTCTTGTTCCCGCAATTACGCTTCCCTTTCTTGCAGGAATTACTTCACTGTAAGTAAAAAGAACTCGACAGTTTTAAAGTACCTATATTATGTTTGGTTATCGAGAAAATGCTTAGAAAAAAGCAAAGAAATAAGCTGCCTTTCGCTCTTTCAATTGCTAAAGCTTTTTTTCTCTTTTTGGTTTGGATGACAGAGAGAGATATGGGGGTGGGTAAATTCCAAGACGGTTACTTTCAGGAGAGAAAGGCGAGGTGTTGTGAGAGCTGAAATGTTTGGTCAGCTGACAAGTGGCCTAGAAGCTGCTTGGACCAAACTTAAAGGAGAAGGTTTGGCCCCCCCGAAAGTTAGAGCATAAGAAAGAAGTGTTTTAAACATTAAAAAAAAAAGGAGAGAAGTGTTTTTATTTATGAATAACAAAATGTGGGTGGTGAAATTGTTGTGTTTCAGAGGTTTTGACAAAGGAAAATATTGTGGAGCCAATGCGTGACATTAGGAGAGCGCTTTTGGAAGCAGATGTTAGTGACTGAGTTGTGTTCTGGAAATTCTTGGGATTTTTTTTCTTTCAATTTTCACTTTGTAATTAACGTATTAATTACGCTTTTGTTGTCTTTCCATAGGTGAGTCTTCCTGTTGTTAGAAGGTTTGTCCAAGCTGTAAGTGATCAGGCTGTTGGAGTTGGTCTTATTCGAGGGGTGAAACCGGATCAACAATTGGTTAAGGTATGGTCTTTCTATCAACAAAATGAACTTTGCTAAGGAATCATCCAAGAAAGGCTTTTATGAATTTGCTTAGCATGTTTGGTTGAGCAGGATCTTGCGTTCATTCTTGCTAAAAAACAAGTACTATCTTATTGTCTCCGATTTTTTGATTTATGCGAACCACGTAATATTTCCTTGGTTGTAGATTGTACATGACGAGTTGGTGAAATTGATGGGAGGAGAGGTTTCTGAACTGGTGTTCTCAAAATCTGGCCCCACTGTTATATTATTGGCTGGTCTGCAGGGAGTTGGGAAGACAACTGTTTGTGCGAAGTTAGCTAATTATCTTAAGAAACAGGTTCCATTTGTGTTACCGTGTATAGATAATTCCAGCATTTTTCGTTAAACCTCACTTGACAATGGAGCAAAATGTTGACTACAGGGTAAGAGTTGCATGCTTATTGCTGGAGATGTGTATAGACCTGCTGCTATCGACCAACTTGTTATTTTGGGTGAACAGGTATAGGATTTCATTGTCAATAAAATTCTTTTCCCAATTTCGCCCTTTAGTTTTATATATTTTGTTAATCACTTTTCTTTCAAATCCAGTGGTTTCATAGAAGATATTCTGACTGCTAAGTCAAATATATGTCTGCTGTTAGCTCTAGAATCTATAGTGGCACTTTTACCTCCAGATGTGCTTGCTTTGTAAGGTGAAAACACCGCTTTTTACGTTCTCTTAGCGCCAAAATGGAGGAATGCAGACTTAAATTTCTTGTTTGAGATGTCAGTAGTTTGCGCATATTACCAATTACCATTCACTAACACCAAACAAATGAAACAAAAGTTAAGATTACCAGACTTATGAGTGATGAGATAACACATGTAAACAATTTTCAATCCAGTTTCATATTTCTCGTTTCTTTGCCTCTTGACCATTGCTAAGTGGTAAGTTGTTGATTGGCTATCACAATTATATTTACCCATCATTACATTGTTTCTCTTTAACCAAAAAGATTCTCTGTCATACTATTTTTTAGCTTGTGACAGGTGGGAGTTTCTGTTTATACAGCGGGAACTGAGGTTAAACCATATGAAATAGCAAAGCAAGGTTTAGAAGAGGCCAAAAAGAAGAAGATGGATGTAGTGATAATGGATACTGCAGGACGGCTCCAGGTAATATCATTAGCATCTATCATGAAATTTTAGTGACCTAACTGATGCAACATCCTCAGGTTAATCATTCATGCAAATTCTTTTCTTGTGTTGAACAGATAGATAAAGGAATGATGGATGAGTTGAAAGAAGTGAAAAAAGTGCTGAATCCCACAGAAGTTTTGCTGGTTGTGGATGCAATGACTGGCCAAGAAGCTGCTGGTCCCTTTTCTCATTCATTCTCAAGTGTTTTTTGTTCTATAAAACTCATAAATTTTGTTTTTCATAATATATATTGTCAAGCAGTGTTATCCTGTTGTCAGTTAAATATTGCTTTTCCTGTGATTTTATATTAAAGTTGGGTCCCTCCACTTGTTGGCAGTTGGTTTTGGTTTAACATTGTATCAAAACTAGGTGTTGTTATGTTGTTGTTCCTGCCTACCTCAGGTTGAGACCCCAGGTGAGGTTGTCCACCTTGTCTAACCCTAGTCTTAACGTTCCTGAGTAATACATTGTGTTCATTTCCATTCTTATATTTATAGAGAATGCATTTCATTCAAGCAGACCTGCAGCTGTTGATTGGCCAAATGTTCTACTTAAAATGCCTGGTTGCTGGAGAATTCACATGCAAATGGCCTTGGAGTTTTATAGTTGAACTTTACTCATTTGGACACATTTGATTGATTGTCCATAACTGTGTATCTATTTGCCTGCTTAATTTAGATATTGTTAAGATGACTGTTACAAGTCCATGATATACTTCACGTTCTTTTTTGAATTCACAGCCTTGGTCACAACATTCAATGTTGAGATAGGGATTACTGGTGCCATTTTAACAAAGCTAGATGGAGATTCTAGAGGTGGTGCAGCTTTGAGTGTTAAAGAGGTTTGCCATACTATTTTCTTTGGTTTCTTCGCTTTAAGTGTATGACTTTATGCGATAGACTCTCTTCCTTGGCTTAAATATTTGATATTTAAGCACCCGGAAATAGTGGCAGTAGTGGTCAATGATGCATGTTCTATATTATTGAATGTTATAGGTGTCTGGGAAGCCAATCAAACTTGTAGGACGTGGAGAGCGCATGGAGGACCTTGAACCTTTCTATCCAGATCGTATGGCTGGACGCATCTTGGGAATGGGAGACGTTCTCTCATTTGTTGAGAAGGCACAAGAAGTTGTAAGTTTTACTAAATTTGATGCCATACTTATTTAAGTAAAACACATCAAGATAAGTTTTTAATCAAAATGCATGTTCAGATGCGCCAAGAAGATGCTGAAGAGTTGCAAAAGAAGATAATGAGTGCAAAATTTGACTTCAATGATTTCCTAAAGCAGACCCGCGCAGTAGCTCGTATGGGTTCCATGACTCGTGTTATTGGTATGATCCCTGGCATGGGAAAGGTATGAAATTTGGGTTTCCTTTCCTATTCTTATTTCTTATTATGTTTGAAAGTTTATGCAACCTTCTCGGTCCATTTTTTCACAGTTCCTGCTAGAATAGCAGTCTTGTGTATCTCAGTCGATTGTTAAAATTTCTTAGAAAGTTTCAAGTTTATGGGCTGTGAGAAGAAACTAACTTGATGTCCTATTTGTTTCCAAACAGGTTACCCCAGCCCAAGTTCGAGAAGCAGAGAAGAATTTGAAATTAATGGAGTCAATGATTGAAGCCATGACACCAGGTCTCTTTATTTTAGCTGCATTTACTGTGGCAATTTTGAAGGATGAAACTCGACCAAACATATCTCTTTCTTCTTTTAAAATTTATTTGGTTAAGCTTGACCTAGCTTCTTTCACTATTTGGAGTATTGCACCTTCAGACATGGCCCCATTTTTCTAAAATAATGAAGCCATATTGCTCTACCCTTGTTTTACCAGTACATACTGTTACTTGGTTTCTGATTCTGATAGGAGGGTGTAGACAAAGAACAGCTCAGTATCTATGGAAAGTGATATTGTTATAGTTTCTTTTTCATTACCCTCGATCAGACTCATTTGAAATTAACAACTTTATCTGGACCATGTCTGTTTATGGTTATATTGCTGGGTCGAGCTATGTACAACCACATCATTACTTGAGGTGTTGGACTAGCCGGCCTATTTAACCATGTACTTCTTTCTTTTTCCAAATGGCCTAAATCAGTGTGGCACGCTAACATTTTACCTCAATGAGGTTGTTTCTGCAACTTATTATATTCATATTAGGAATCTGCATTGATTATTAACGGTGGCAGTAAGAAAGCAACTTACAATTATCGTTGAATATGCCTGTTCTTACTTCAAAACACACTCCCTTGATTTGCTTCTTTCTTCTCTGTTAAACTTTCATATTTATTTGCAGAGGAAAGGGAGAAGCCGGAGTTATTAGCTGAGTCTCCTCAAAGGAGGAAAAGAATTGCTCAAGATTCTGGTAAAACTGAGCAGCAGGTATGAATTGCTGGTGGTTGTAGGCTTTTAAGATTTCGACAACTTCTAGATGGGGTAATATTGTCTGGTGTCAATAATAGGTGAGTCAACTTGTTGCTCAACTCTTCCAAATGCGTGTTCGCATGAAGAACTTGATGGGTATCATGGAGGGTGGATCTATTCCAACACTAAGCAATCTTGAGGATGCAATGAAAGCTGAACAAAAGGTGACTCAGTGCATGCATACGTATTCGGAGAGCTTCGTGTAACTATAAACCCTTTTGTGATTGATGGAATTCTAACCGGACTAGTATGACAATTCAAATGATTTTTAGGCAAGATTTATTCTGTAATAATTGATGTTTTATTTGTTTCTCCCACGCATAAGGTCCCTCCTGGTACTGCAAGAAGAAAGAGGAAATCAGAATCAAGAAGGCAGTTTGCAGACTTGGCATCCGCAAGGCCAAGTCCGCGTGGTTTTGGTGCAAAGAAATAGGAGTTTGAAGAACACCAGGAAACTTCGTTATCTACTTGCGGATTAAGCCAAGTTTCCGAGCTTTCTTATGAGCTATGAAAACTCGTTGCGCTTTGATCATTAGTGTGGAATTAAAAGGTGATCGATCATGCTGAAAAATTCAATGTAACATTAGATGATATACATGTTTGTTAATGACTTGGAAGATCGGATATGATCCGTATTGAACAAAAACAATTTCCACGGAGATCAAAACTATGTTATCATTGTTCTTGATTGAGATCGAACCATTTGAGGTGTCAATTAACTTTAGTTTTTTTTTAATCTCGCGACCATTTTTTTTTGAAAATCATAAACGTGTGAAAAATAGCTTGACGATCGGTCTTTTAGAAAATTAGGGTTTTTTTGGCCAGTTTTAATATAATCTTGAAAATTAGGTTTTTTATATTAAATCGAATTTTTCTTTATTTATCTTTAAAAAACACTTTGGAGTCGCCACCGATCACTTCGAGGTAGACCGAACACCGAAAAACAAACTAGAGATTCTATCTTAAAAATATTGAGTTCGGGAGTCGGTTACGTGTAGGGAAGGATTAACACCCTTACGAATGCTCGTTATCGGTACCTTTAATTTTACGTGGCATTTTGAATAAAAATTTGAATTTAATTTATCCCAGAATTATTAACAGAATTTAAATTTCGAATGTAAATATCCTTTTATAAGGAAATTCATTTTGTTCGAATACGAGATTAAAAGCGCCCCGTTAAGTGGCACCCCTATTCGTATTTAAAAATAAATTTTCAACATAAAAGGTTTTTAATGAATGATATTTTATTGTTTTGTCAATTTTAAGTACTAATCCTAAAAAGGCTCTAATTAATTGGTTATTTAAAACTACGAATATCAATTAATTTAATGACTTTTATGAGAAAATGCCAATTCTTGAACACCTGCCATATATTTAAAGCCTTTAAATTAATTATATTCCTACTTAATTAAAGTTCTAGTCCTAATTAAGGCTCAAACAATTTATTATTCAATTATAAGTGAAAATGTATATCGAATATACACCTTTATGACCAAGGCTGAGATAACACCCCATTGTAAACAATGGAACACTATCCAGATTTGAACCTCAAAGATTCTATTCGATATACATTTAATTAACTACAATGTATTAATTATTAATTATTTGATTTTAGCTAAAAAAATAACAAATTTTAAGTAAGAAATGTATTAAATGTAATTTAAAGAAATCCATGTGATAACACCCTATTGTAAACAATGGAACACCATCCATATTTGGATTCTAAATCATATTTAATATACTTTTAATATCTACAATTATCTATCCTATTTAATTATTGAATTCCAAATTAGAGAAACCTAGGGAAGGCTCTAACTAATTAACTAGACTAAATGTATTTAATTGTCTAACACTTGATTCTATATGTCTAATTTTAAATCATGCATCACACATATAAATTAATAACATTTAATTAAATTGAAACAATTTAAATTACTAAATTTAAAACAAATGGAAACAAAGCCTATTTTATTATATGGACTAATTTGAAAAGATTACAAAGACCCAAAGGTGACCAAATTGAAAGATTACAAACTCTGGTACTCAATTAAGGGGAATAGGGGGACCTAATTGAAAGAAAAACAAAACCTACGGGACAAATTAAGGGGAAAAGAGACTAAATTAAAAGAATGGTAAACCTTTGGGAAAAAACCAAATGGGATCTGTATGTTAGTGCGCAGATCGAAACCGACCCGCCTATAGGTACGCGGATCTCCCCCTGACCCGCTGCCAAAACGCCAGCGTTTTAGGCAAGCTATAAAACCCTCATTTCTAGCTTTATTCTCTCATTTCCCTTCTCTCTCCTATATCTCTCTCTACCCGAAATCCTCTCGTCCCTAACATGTATGAACCCAAAAACCCATTCATTTTGGATCAAAATCCTTGAGTTTTGGATGAATCTTTATTGAGTTCATCAAGAACTCAACGAATTTCTTCTTTCCCGGCCACCTTCCGTCGCACTCACCACCACTCAATCCAATGTCGCCGAACTTCGGCGACCTCTTGCCGTTAGCTGGCAACCGGGGTTTGAATCCCGGCCGCCACCGATTATTGCGGCCGTCCTAGGGCGATTTTTGGCCACCTTTCGACCACCGTGCTCCGCCGCCGTTCGAATACGAAAAAAACCTAAAAATCTCATTTTTTATTTTAAACCTAGATCTATTCCCGAATTCATCTGAATCATCCCTTCTTCCCCATCCTAAGTCTAGATCTACCCAAACCCGAAGCCCTCTTCGACTCCATTATTGTCATCCGAAAATTATTCCGGCCACCGTAGCCTTTTGACACCAAATGAACTCTCATGAATCTTTTATTTAATCTCATTTTTTTAGTTCGCATGTATGTATATGTGATAACTGATTTTTTCTCTTTTGCAGGTATTAAAATAGAGGTAATCGGGGAAAAATACCTCAATCCACGATGGTCCGCAGCTCTGATCTCAACTCTGGTGATGATTCACGATTTCGGCATCTTCTTCGACGTGGCCGATCAAATTCTGGCGATGGCTGGGCTTCTGCAACGTCCACCGTTTGGCTATTGCGCCAGTTTAACCCTCAAGATAATCTATCTTCTCTTGTAATAATAATAATTATTATTATTTTTAATGATTATGATTAATGATCCGGACACACACTCTCTCTTATCTATTTATAGGTGGGTGGATGGTGACATCAGCAAAACCAGGATCCAAGTGAAACTAGTTTGAACCAACAAGTGTCTACCACGTGGATCGGTTTTGAGCGGGAAAAAGAATTATCAGACCAACTTTGTGTTTCTTGGATCAAAATGAGCGGGAAACCTAAATTTTGGGCTTGATTGTGTGTTTGTTTAGTTATTTGGGCGGGAACTATGAATTGGGCCATTTGTATTTGTTTTGCCATGTATATCCAAAAGAGATGGAGTTTTGGGTATTGGGCCTAAATTTGGGCTTTTGACTTGTAAAAGAACATTTGGACATTTTTTATAATGGCTGATTTATTTATTTATTTATTTATTAGCCCGGTCAAAATTTAGGTATTACAACTGCCCCTCTTTGCTCATTACTGTGGAACAGGGATAGAGCAAAGACTAAAAATACACGAATTTTGTCCAGACCTCTTGGTCATACTCTGAAAGGCAGGTCTTTCATTACGAACAATGCTGAAGTTTGAAGCTGTTCTTCTCATTACGAAATTCTTCAAACTTCTGCCGAACTGTGGAATCTGAAGATGTGCTTCTTATTATGAAATTCTCCATTCCCCTGTCAAAATGTGGAATCTGAAGTTGTTCTTCTCATTATGAAATTCTTCATCTTCCAAGGTTTGAAGTTGTTCTTCTTATTATGAAATTCTTCAAACATTGGTTTGCCTCTCTGTAAAGGCGTTGAATAAGCAAGTTCTTATTATGAACCTCTTCATTCTTCAAAAGGGCGAACTCTTATTATTATGAGTTCTTCGTTCTTTGCTGGCGAGTTCTTCTTAATATGAACTCTGAATTCTTTGCTGGCGAGTTCTTCTTATTATAAACTCTGAATTCTTTGCTAGTTGAGCTCTTCTTAGTGAGCACTCTGGATGCTTTACTGGAAGTGCTGATTTTTCTCTCCTCTGGGGAACAATTGATCCTACAAAAAGAAACATCATCAATTAATTCAAATTCAATCTGAAATACCATGGAAGATTTTCAATTTCTCGCTTGAAGCGCTGAGTTCTTTGATGTCATTGCTTATTCTGCCTAAGATATCTTGATCTTTCTATCTGAAGCTCATATGAAATCTCATCTCTTGTTTTCCTTTCACTGTTGATCAAATTCTTCTGTATCTGCAAAAGTCAAATTTATCATTTTTCTTCCAACATTGACTGTAAAAATGCACAATTTGGGTATATCATTAAGAAACTTCAAGTGCTTCAAAAGATGATGATACTATGAATCTTCCTCGTTTGGGCCTGAAGTTGGTCTATCTTGCTTTTCAATCTGACAACTTGAATCATTCTTCTCTTCTTCTTCTTTTTCTTCTTTTTCTTTTTCTTCTTTTTCTTTTTCTTTTTCTTTTTCTTCTTCTTCTTTTTCTTTTTCTCTTTTTTCACATCTCTTTCTTTTCTCTTCCTTTTTTTCTCTTTTTCTTTTCTTTCTTTTCCTTTTTTTTTTTTTTCTTATTTTTCTTTCCATTCTTTCTTTTTCTCTCTCTCATTTTTCTTATTTTTCTCTTTCTTCTTCTTTCCTTTTTCTTCTTTTTTCTCATTCTTCTTTTTCTTTCTTTTTGTTTTTTTCTTTTTTACTTTTTTTTCTCTTTTTCTATTTCTTGTCTTTTCTTTTTCTCTTTTTTTCTCTCCTTTTTATTTTCCCCTTTATTTTTCCTTTTCTTTTTTTTTCTCTTTTTTTATTTTTTCTCTCTTTTTCTTTTTTCCTTTCTTTTGTTTTTTTCTCTCTTTTCTCTCATCTTTTTCTTTTTTCTTTTCTTTCCTTTCCTTTCCTTTTTTCTTTTTGTTTTTCTTTTCTCTTTTTTCTTTTCTTTTTTGAAACCGAGGGCCCAAAGGATTAATTTTTCTGTTGATATCATGCCCCACCATCTTATTGCGATAATATTCGGAAAGTTCTCATCATTCCCAAAGGTATCGGCCTGAAGAACTTAACATCATGCTCGAAAGACTTACTGATGACCCGAAGGATTTAGAATTGTAACGCACTTCCTTTCCTGTGCACACAATCACATCACTTCCGAAGGTGATGACCCGAAGGATTTAACATCATACCCGAAGGACTTATTGACGACCCGAAAGATTTAACATCATGCCCAAAGGACTTACTGATGACCTGAAGGATTTAGAATTGCATGCACTTTCTTTCCTGTGCAAACGATTACATCACTCCCGAAGGTGGTGGCCCAAAGGACTTAACATCATGCCCGAATGACTTATTGATGACCCGAAAGATTTAACATCATGCCCGAAGGACTTATTGATGACCCAAAGGATTTAACATCATGCCCGAAGGACTTATTGATGACCCAAAAGGATTTAACATCATGTCCGAAGAACTTACTGATGACCCGAATGATGTAAAATTGTAATGCACTTCCTTTCCTATGCACACAATTAGAAAATCTTTTCCGAAATCTGCCTCTGCAAACGAATTCAAATCTTTGCTGAAATTCGTCTCTATAAACGAATTAGAATCTTTGCTAAAATCTGCCTCTATAAACGGATTAGAATCTTTGCTGAAATATGCCTCTACAAACGGATTGGAATCTTTGCTGAAATCTGTCTCTATAAACAGATTGAAATCTTTGCTGAGATCCGCCTCTGTAAACGGATTGAAATCTTTGCTGAGATCCGTCTCTTCAAACGGATTGAAATCTTTGTTGAAATCCGCCTCTCAAATGGATTAAAATCTTTGTTGGGATTCGCCTCTTCAAATGAAACATCTGACTGAATATGCCTTTTACAAACAAAATGTCTCGCTGAAATCTGCTTTTGTCTGCTTCTGCAAATGGAGCCTCTTGCTGAAATCTGTCTTTTTCAAATAGACTATCTAGCTGAAATTCACCTCTGGAAATGGGATATTTGTTGAAATATGCTGAAATATGCCTCTGTAAGCGGAATATCCTGATATCTACATCTGCAAGCAGAAAATCATGAATCAATATATTTACTTTCTCACCAATATGACTGAAATTTTTACTAGATCTATGCTCCTTCATTGTCAGATTTTCTCTCCGATATTCATGTTTATTCCTTGCTGGATCTTCCTCTTCAAAATCTTTATTCCTTCTTAACATGATCTTTTCCCTGAAATCTCTGTTCATTATTCCTTGAATCTTCTCTTCCAAAGCTTTAAATTGATCTTCGCCTTTCCTTGATTAAATCTACAAATTCCTGACAAAGTATGCAAAAATGCTTTGAATGTATGAATTATCGTGCTCCTACTTATGGGTGCCTAACTATATGATGCATGAATGTTGTTAATTGATGACCATTTGGGCAAACTTTCATCTGCTGGGGAGCTCCAAATTTCTTCGCTTCGTCTTTCATTGAAACTTCTTCTACTGGCAGCATAACTCATTTCACACTCAGGTTCAACCTTCGGGATCTCTGCATCTTTTGCTCTAAAGCGCCCTTTCAAGTTTTCACCTCAGTTTTTCTCTCTTTTTTCTTTTCTCCTTCTTTCTTTTTCCTTTTTTGTTTCTACAATAATGTTTTTCTTCTTTCATTCTGACGAAACTTTCTTTGCCTTCATGGATCAAGCACATAAAACTCTTTTTGCCGTATCTCACAATGCATTTCTCACAATTTGAATACCGATGATCATATTTTTTTTCTTAAAAAGCCACTCCTGCTACATCTTCATTCAGTTTCTTTGACAAAATTCCTTCTCATAACTCTAAAAATATCATGATTCACTATTGTTCTAGCTTGCAAACTTTATTTACCAACTTATGATGTTCTGTAAAGCTCTTTTGCAGCATTGCCCCACTCCAGCTTGACTTTGACTACTATCTTTGTCACATTTGCCTTGGTTTCTTTGTTTTTATATAGCAAGCACCTTCAACGGGTTGATCTGGCCACATCTTTGCGTCCAAAAGGTGGCTCATGCTCTCTCTTTTTGCCCTATAATTACTTGTATCATTTTCTTGCACCTTTGTTTGAATGTTGTTGCCACTCAAAATTGCGTCTCTTCCTCATCATACTTTTCTTCATTAAACAAGTATCGAGGCCACCTCTTGTTCTATCTGCATTGAAAGGATTAGTACATCATAATAATACCCACAAAATCATTTTCTTGTATCTAATCAATTTATCTGCAAGATGCTTGTTGAAAATATTTGTCGAAATTTGCCTCTGCAAACGAATTGAAATCTTTGCTGAAATCCGTCTCTGTAAACGAATTAGAATCTTTGCTAAAATCCACCTCTACAAACGTATTGGAATCTTTGCTGAAATCCGGCTCTGTAAACAAATTGAAATCTTTGCTGAGATCCACCTCTATAAACGGATTGAAATCTTTGCTGAGATCCGTCTCTTCAAACAGATTGAAATCTTTGCTGAAATCCGCCTCTTCAAACGGATTAAAATCTTTGTTGAGATTCGCCTCTTCAAATGAAACATCTGACTGAATATGCCTTTTACAAACAAAATGTCTCGCTAAAATATGTTTTTGTTAAAATATGCTTCTACAAATAGAGCCTCTTGCTGAAATCTGTCTTTTTCAAATATACTATCTTGCTGAAATCTGTCTTTTTCAAATATACTATCTTGCTGAAATTCACCTCTGGAAACGGGATATTTGTTGAAATCTGCTAAAATCTGCCTCTGTAAGCAGAATATCCTGATATCTACATCTGCAAGCAAAAAATCATGAATCAATATATTTACTTTCTCACCAATATGACTGAAATTTTTACTAGATCTATTTCTCAAAGATCTATGCTCCTTCACTGTCAGAATTTCTCTCCGATATTTCTATTTATTCATGGCTGGATCTTCCTTTTCAAAATCTTTATTCTTTCTTAACAGGATCTTTTCCCTGAAATCTCTTCTCATTATTGCTTGAATCTTCTCTTCCAAAGCTTTAAATTGATCTTCGCTTTTCCTTGATTAAATATGCAAATTCCTGGCAAAGTATGCAAAAATGCTTTGAATGTATGAATTATCGTGCTCCTACTTATGGATGCCTAACTATATGATGCATGAATGTTGTCAATTGATGACCATTTGGGAAAACTTTCATCTACTGGGGAGCTCCAAATTTCTTCGCTTCGTATTTCGTTGAAACTTCTTCTACTAACAACATAACTCATTTCACAATCGGGTTCAATCTCGGGATCTCTCAGATCTTTTTGCTCTAAAAGCGCCTTTTCAGGTTTCACTTTAGATTTTTTTTTTTTTTCTTTCTTTTTTTCTTCTCAAGCGCTCTTTTGAGTTTTCACCTCAGTTTTTCTTTTTTTTTCTTTTCTCCTTCTTTTTTTTCTTTTTTTGTTTCTGCAACAATGTTTTTTTCTTTCATTACGATGGAACTTTCTTTGAATTCATGGATCAAACACGTAAAACTCTTTTGCTGCATCTCACAATGTATTTCTCACAATTTGAATACTGGGGATCACTCTTTTCTTAAAAAGCCACTCCTGCTACATCTTCATTCAGTTTCTTTGACAAAATTCCTTCTCATAACTCTAAAAAAGATCATGATTCACTGTTGTTCTAGCTTGCAAACTTTATTTACCAACTTATGATATTTCGTAAAAAGCTCTTTTGCAGCATTGCCCCACTCCAGCTTGACTTTGACTACTATCTTTGTCACATTTGCCTTGCTTTCTTTGCTTTTGTATAGCAAGCACCTTCAACGGATTGATCTGGCCGCATCTTTGCCACCAAAAGGTGGCTCATGCTCTCTCTTTTTGCCCCATAATTACTTGTATCATTTTCTTGCACCTTTGTTTGAATGTTGTTGCCACTCAAAATTGCGTCTCTTCCTCATCATACATTTTATCATTAAACAAGTATCGAGGCCACCTCCTATTCTCTCTGCATTGAAAGGATTAGTACATCATAATAATACCCACAAAATCCTTTGATTTTCTTGTTTCTAATCAATTTATCTGCAAGATGCTTGTTGAAAAACTTTGTCGAAATCCGCCTCTGCAAACAAATTAAAATCTTTGCTGAAATTTGTCTCTGTAAACGGATTAGAATATTTGCTAAAATCCACCTCTACAAACGGATTAGAATCTTTTTTTGAAATCGCCTCTGTAAACAAATTGAAATCTTTGCTAAAATCCACCTCTATAAACGGATTGAAATATTTCTTTGAGATCCGTATCTCTTCAAATGGATTGAAATCTTTCTTTGAAATCCGTCTCTTCAAACGATTAAAAAATCTTTGTTAAAAAATTCGCCTCTTCAAATGAAATTAAAATCTTTTTTACAAACAAAATGTCTTCAATAAAATATGTTTTTTTGTTAAAGTATGCCTTTTACAAACAAAAATCTCTTTTGAAATCTGTCTTTTTCAAATATACTATCTTTGAAATCTGTCTTTTTCAAATAGACTATCTTGCTGAAATTCACCTCTAGAAACGAGATATTTGTTGAAATCTGCTGAAATCTGCCTCTGTAAGCGGAATATCCTGATATCTACATCTGCAAGCAGAAAATCATGAATCAATATATTTACTTTCTCACCAATATGACTGAAATTTTTAGTAGATCTATTTCTCAAAGATCTATGCTTCTTCATTGTCAGATTTTCTCTCCGATATTTCTGTTTATTCCTTGTTGGATATTCCTCTTCAAAATCTTTATTCTTTCTTAACAGGATCTTTTCCCTCAAATCTCTTCTCATTATTTCTTGAATCTTCTCTTCCAAAGCTTTAAATTGATCTTCGTCTTTTCCTTGATTAAATATGCAAATTCCTGGCAAAGTATGCAAAAATGCTTTGAATGTATGAATTATCGTGCTCCTACTTATGGATGCCTAACTATATGATGCATGAATGTTGTCAATTGATGACCATTTGGGAAAACTTTCATCTACTGGGGAGCTCCAAATTTCTTCGCGTATTTCGTTGAAACTTCTTCTACTAACAACATAACTCATTTCACAATCAGGTTCAATCTTCAGGATCTCTGTATCTTTTGCTCTAAAGCGCCTTTTCAGGTTTCACTTTAGATTTTTCTTTTTTTTTCTTCTCTTTTTCTTCTCAAGGCGCTCTTTTGAGTTTTCACCTCGGTTTTTCTCTTTTTTTCTTTTCTCCTTCTTTCTTTTTCTTTTTTTGTTTCTGCAACAATGTTTTTTTTCTTTCATTCTGATGGAACTTTCTTTGAATTCATGGATCAAACACGTAAAACTCTTTTGCTGCATCTCACAATGTATTTCTCACAATTTGAATACTGGGGATCACTCTTTTCTTAAAAAGCCACTCCTGCTACATCTTCATTCAGTTTCTTTGACAAAATTCCTTCTCATAACTCTAAAAAAGATCATGATTCACTGTTGTTCTAGCTTGCAAACTTTATTTACCGGCTTATGATATTCTGTAAAGCTCTTTTGCAGCATTGCCCCACTCCAGCTTGACTTTGACTACTATCTTTGTCACATTTGCCTTGCTTTCTTTGCTTTTGTATAGCAAGCACCTTCAACGGATTGATCTGGCCGCATCTTTGCCACCAAAAGGTGGCTCATGCTCTCTCTTTTTGCCCCATAATTACTTGTATCATTTTCTTGCACCTTTGTTTGAATGTTGTTGCCACTCAAAATTGCGTCTCTTCCTCATCATACATTTTATCATTAAACAAGTATCGAGGCCACCTCCTATTCTCTCTGCATTGAAAGGATTAGTACATCATAATAATACCCACAAAATCCTTTGATTTTCTTGTTTCTAATCAATTTATCTGCAAGATGCTTGTTGAAAAACTTTGTCGAAATCCGCCTCTGCAAACAAATTAAAATCTTTGCTGAAATTTGTCTCTGTAAACGGATTAGAATATTTGCTAAAATCCACCTCTGTAAACGGATTAGAATCTTTGCTGAAATCTGCCTCTACAAACGGATTGTAATCTTTGCTAAAATCCGCCTCTGTAAACAGATTGAAATATTTGCTGAGATCCGTATCTGTAAATGGATTGAAATCTTTGCTGAGATCCGTCTCTTCAAACGGATTGAAATCTTTGCTAAAATACGCCTCCTCAAATGGATTAAAATCTTTGTTAGGATTCGCCTCTTCAAATGAAACATCTGACTAAGTATGCCTTTTACAAACAAAAATCTCGCTGAAATCTGCTTCTGCAAATAGAGCCTCTTGCTGAAATCTGTCTTTTTCAAATAGACTATCTTGCTGAAATTCACCTCTAGAAACGAGATATTTGTTGAAATCTGCTGAAATCTGCCTCTGTAAGCGGAATATCCTGATATCTACATCTGCAAGCAGAAAATCATGAATCAATATATTTACTTTCTCACCAATATGACTGAAATTTTTAGTAGATCTATTTCTCAAAGATCTATGCTTCTTCATTGTCAGATTTTCTCTCCGATATTTCTGTTTATTCCTTGTTGGATATTCCTCTTCAAAATCTTTATTCTTTCTTAACAGGATCTTTTCCCTGAAATCTCTACTCATTATTTCTTGAATCTTCTCTTCCAAAGCTTTAAATTGATCTTCGTCTTTCCTTGATTAAATCTGCAAATTCTTGGCAAAGTATGCAAAAATGCTTTGAATGTATAAATTATCGTGCTCCTACTTATAGATGCCTAACTATATGATGCATGAATGTTGTCAATTGATGACCATTTGGGCAAACTTTTATCTGTTGGGGAGCTCCAAATTTCTTCACTTCGTCTTTCATTGAAACTTCTTCTACATACAACATAACTCATTTCACACTCAGGTTCAATCTTCAGGATCTCTGCATCTTTTGCTCTAAAGCGCCTTTTCAGGTTTCACTTTAGATTTTTCTTTTTCATCTTCTCTTTTTCTTCTCAAGGCGCCCTTTCGAGTTTTCACCTCGATTTTTCTCTCTTTTTTTCTTTTCTCCTTCTTTCTTTTTCCTTTTTTATTTTTGCAATAATGTTTTTTTTCTTTCATTCTGATGGAACTTTCTTTGCCTTCATGGATCAAGCACATAAAACTCTTTTTGCCGCATCTCACAATGCATTTCTCACAATTTGAATATCGGGGATCACTTTTTTCTTAAAAAGCAACTCTTGCTACATCTTCATTCAGTTTCTTTGACAAAATTCCTTCTCATAACTCTAAAAAAGATCATAATTCACTGTTGTTCTAGCTTGCAAACTTTATTTACCGGCTTATGATATTCTGTAAAGCTCTTTTGCAGCATTGCCCCACTCCAGCTTGACTTTGACTACTATCTTTGTCACATTTGCCTTGCTTTCTTTGCTTTTGTATAGAAAGCCCCACAAAATCTTTTGTTTTTCTTGTATCTAATCAATTTATCTGCAAGATGCTTGTTGAAAATCTTTGCCGAAATCTGCTTCTGCAAAAGAATTGAAATTTTTGCTGAAATTCGTCTCTGTAAACGGATTAGAATCTTTGCTAAAATCCGCCTCTATAAATGGATTAGAATCTTTGCTGAAATCCGCCTTTACAAACGGATTAGAATCTTTGCTTAAATCTGCCTCTGTAAACAGCTTGAAATCTTTGCTGAGATCCGCCTCTGTAAACGGATTGAAATCTTTGCTGAGATCCGCCTCTTCAAACGGATTGAAATCTTTGCTGAAATCCACCTCTTCAAATGGATTAAAATCTTTGTTGGGATTCGCATCGTCAAATGAAACATCTGACTGCATATGCATTTTACAAACAAAATGTCTCGCTGAAATCTGCTTTTGTTGAAATCTGCTTCTGCAAATGGAGCCTCTTGCTGAAATCCGTCTTTTTCAAATAGACTATCTTGCTGAAATTCACCTCTGGAAACGAGATAATTGTTGAAATCTGTTGAAATCTGCCTCTGTAAGCGGAATATCCTGATATCTACATCTGCAAGCAGAAAATTATGAATCAATATATTTACTTTCTCACCAATATGACTGAAATTTTTACTAGATCTATTTCTCAAAGATCTATGCTCTTTCATTGTCAGATTTTCTCTCCGATATTTCTATTTATCCCTTGCTAGATCTTCCTCTTCAAAATCTTTATTTTTTCTTAACATGATCTTTTCCCTGAAATCTCTGCTCATTATTGCTTGAATCTTTTCTTCGAAAACTTTAAATTGATCTTCGCCTTTCCTTGATTAAAATTGCAAATTCCTGGCAAAGTATGCGAAAATGCTTTAAATGTATGAATTATCGTGCTCCTGCTTATGGATGCCTAACTATATGATGCATGAATGTTGTCAATTGATGACCATTTGAGCAAACTTTCATCTGCTGGAGAGCTCCAAATTTCTTCGCTTCGTCTTTCATTGAAACTTCTTCTACTGACAGCATAACTCATTTCACACTCAGGTTCAATCTTTAGGATCTCTGAATCTTTTGCTCTAAAGCGCCTTTTCAGGTTTCACTTTAGATTTTTCTTTTTTCTTCTTTTCTTTTTCTTCTCAAGGCACCCTTTCGAGTTTTCACCTCGGTTTTTCTCTCTTTTTTCTTTTCTCTTTCTTTCTTTTTATTTTTTTTTCTGCAACAATGTTTTTTTTCTTTCATTCTGATGGAACTTTCTTTGCCTTCATGGATCAAGCACATAAAAATCTTTTTGCCACATCTCATTATGTATTTCTCACAATTTGAATACCGGGGATCACTATTTTCTTAAAAAGCCACTCCTGCTACATCTTCATTCAGTTTCTTTGACAAAATTCCTTCTCATAACTCTAAAAAAGATCATGATTCACTATTGTTCTAGCTTGCAAACTTTATTTACCGGCTTATGATATTCTATAAAGCTCTTTTACAGCATTGCCCTACTCCAGCTTGACTTTGACTACTATCTTTGTCACATTTGCCTTGCTTTCTTTGCTTTTGTATAGCAAGCACCTTCAACGGATTAATCTGGCAGCATCTTTGCCTCCAAAAGGTGGCTCATGCTCTCTCTTTTTGCCCCAGAATTACTTATATCATTTTCTTGCACCTTTGTTTGAATGTTGTTGCCACTCAAATTGCGTCTCTTCCTCGTTATACTTTTCATCATTAAACAAGTATCGATGCCACCTCCTGTTCTATCTGTATTGAAAGGATAAGTACATCATAATAATACCCACAAATCCTTTGCTTTTCTTGCATCTAATCAATTTATCTGCAAGATACTTGTTGAAAAGATAAGCGAAAGGCTTAAAGTATTATTTTACTTGATTTGAGAAATTGGAGTAATTTGATAAGTCATGGCAAACAACAAAAAATCAAGATTAGGCCCTATAAATATCAAGTACAACAGAGCCTTCGAATCAAACTGCAAAGATCAACTTCAATGTGACCCATTCTAAATTATTAGACTTCTCAGAAAAACATTTCTCGTATACCTAATCCTATCCCATTTGAGGTGGCACTCTTTACCTCACTAGCTCACCATGTCCCAATCCTTCCCTCTTTTCTAATCTCGATCAAGCATTAGAAGTCTGAAAGTCATTGAAGAAAGGTTAACCCTAATAAGTAGAATGTATTCTGAAGACAAACTCACCTTGCTCCAATACCCGTATATGATCAAAATGGTCTTTTGAGGCTTGTAATGTAGGCTATGGCTCACGGCTATCAAAGAAAGGGATATATAGGCTCAAATAAATACTCAAGGGTGATGAAACCAATGATCATTTCTTTCAAGTGAAATATCATTTTTGCACTCCTTGATCTGAATATATTCGGATGAAATGCTCTTTTCTTTTTCTTTTTTATGGATCGCTCTAGACTGCCTATTTTTGGGTTTTCATCCTAAAGTTCATTTCTTTTCCTTGTAATCGATCTTCCATTGCTCATTTGGATAAATATGTGTTTGAATGAAAGATCTCACATAAGTGTTGCTTTTCTTTTGCACCTTTTTCAACTTTAGTGCTTTCTTCGCTTCAGCTTGATTCAGTTGACTTTTTGAACACTAACTTCCGCAGTTTTCTTTCTCTTTCTTTTTCTTCTGCTTCTTCTTTTTTACTGAATTCAGAGCATTTTTTCATTCATTACGCCTTTCTGACTTTTGTGCTTGATATGTTCACTTTTGTTTCTTTTGCCCCTGATTCCCAAGGCATTACTATCATAGGATGATCAAAATCGAACACTTTCACTTGCAAACGAACTTTCATCCTCTTTGCCCCCAGTGTAAGGGTAATCCTTGGTTTGGGCTGAATCGAAAGAAAATCCTTAGGCTCAAAGGGAACAACAAATGATATTTTTCTTATTTTCTTTCTTTGTGAAGGGAAATGAAGGAATGCCAAATGTCCTCCCATACTTGGATATATTCGAAGAAAAGCCATCTTCAAGTGGAAGATGTTTTGGATTGTCACTTCATTCAAAGACATTAGTCAACAATACTTAAGAGGCAATTCACTCAAAATTTGTATTTGGGATTTTCCCGTGATTCCTGAATACTCATTAATGTCTTCCCATTGGCCTAAATAAAATAGAAAAAAGTCACATTTCGAAGTTGATCTCTGAATTTGATTCAAGGTCACTCTTACAATTAATATCTAGGGACCTAAGAAAAAAATATTAGTGAAGATATATACATATACGTATGGGATAACAAAAACTAACCCATAACAAATAAGGAAAAAAGAATCAAAGAATGCAAGATGTTTGACATTTGAGAAAAATATATAAGAAACAAGCATCATAAACAAATAAATTGAAATAACCTCCCTTAAAAAGGACCCCTAATGCTCGCGGGCAAAAGCTATTGGGATGAATCAAGGTATTACTCTGCAACGGTCCTAAAATTGCAGACATATCTCCCATGGTTTAACTGTCAGTTTATTACTCAACGAAAACCTGAATGAATTCCATCCACTCTAATTCTTCCAGTAATTCTTCATTTACCCCTATTGCCAGCACAAATACATACCCATTCTTGCCCATGCCCTGATGCTCTCATTCTTTCTTAACAAATTTTTAAATCTTCAGCGATCAAATTCCTCAATATCGCTCCACTAGTCTCTCAACATATTAAGTTTGCCAAACCTTTATTGTTTAAGGCGAACAAATGCCCCAAGTACTTGAACTTTCATCAAGTTCATCTCTAATTTTACATAACCACCAGAACTCCGTGGGAAAACTTGCTAAGCCCCTGAATTGGTTGATATATGTATTTCATCATCACCATATCCTTTGATAACCAATTTTCCTGAATAAAGAAATATCAACTGAAGATGATTGCCCCATACTCAGTCATATCCTCCCCGTGAGTGGTTGAACATTTGCGACCATGGCCTTACATTTTGAAATCATCTATGAAGCAACACAAGAGAATCTTTGGGCTGAAAGTAATAAAGTTGACTTTATATACTGCTTCAGAGATAATTCTTGCAAACTGTGCCCCCTAGACATGAACATGACAAACTTCAAAACTCCAAACAATCTTGGAAGCATTCATTCTGGATCTTTGACTAACCAACTTCTTGATTTCCTCTATTAAGGACCCAAATTTATTGGTAGCTCATCCTGGTGTCCCATGTGAAATTTACAAATACTATCGGGATCATAACTATAGACAAATGAGCTTAACATCTTCTTCACCGGTCCAGGGATAAGAGATTGACCTTTGATAAGGACATAAGTCTGAAATGGGCATTCAAAATTTGCATTTGTTTAAGGATCCTTTCATTATAGACCTGGTGAGATAGCTGACCATTTCCTCCTACAATCTCATTGAATCTAATCATTGCATTCATTCATTTCTTTCTCTCTTTTCTCTTGACATTTTCAGCATGTGTTTTCTGAGCAACCCAATTGCATTTCTCCAATTAGGGGCTTTTCTCTAAGTTTCATATCTTAATAACTGATCTTCAGCGTCAACTTCCAAAATCTCTCACTTCAGAAAGTTTTGAATTTGCAACTTGAAAATGTAGCAATCTTCAATGTCTCAATCACAACTCACAATAGTCTTGATACTGTAACAACTTAATTAATGGGGTTCTGATAATTTCTCCTGATGCAGCGAAGCTTTGAGCAGTTTGAAATATATCTCTCAATAAAAACATGAATGGGATTCAGTTTGACTTTTACTTTCCACTGACAGTAGCATCTTGAGCATATGATCTTGGAGCATTATTTGGTGAAGAAAATATTGTAGTAAAAAGCCAAAACATTACTCTGACTTTGATAAACCCTAGACTGCAATGAGTTATTCACAAAAATTTATCATGGCTTCTGTCATCCCTTTTTTATCTCAACTGCTATAGCAAATAGTAGTCTCTGATTGAACCAGACTCCTTACTTCAGAACAATAAATACTCAACCCTGATGAGACCAGAAACTTCATTGGTACCATTATCTGAAAGTGATTTTGTATAGAGTAGGGCCACAAATCTGAATACGGCATTGGATAGGAATGGTTGTCTTATTTTTCTGACTGATATCTTCTATCTCTTTGTCTTGTATTTGTATTATGCCTTTCTTGCAATCAATTTCTTTGTGAGCTGACTTCAATCTTCAACTGACCTTAGCGTTCATCCTTTTAGAGAAAAACCCTTCTATTGCCCCTTGTCTCTGTTAAGATCATTATATCCTTTGACTGTTGCTGAACCATCGATCGTCAATACTTTCGGCTAGACTCCAGGATTTAAATTCATTCAGTTTCTATGGCTGTCCACTGAACTTCCTTCATTTTAACATTTTCAACATCCACCAGTGCATCTAAGTCAAGCATTCCACTGTTCTCTTCATGATCCAAACTCGGGTCTTCTAGATTCTGTGCAAATGCCCCCGGCTATATTGATATGAACTTCCTCTTCTTTTTATTTGGCTTTTATTTCCATCTCTTTCTCTCTCTTTTTGTTTTTTTTCCTCTTTTTTGCTTTTTTGACATCTTTTTCTGCACACAGAGTCCTTTCAGACTGAACCTTTATGTGAGATAAGTTTTCTCCTTGATCATCAATGTTGCTATTTTGTCTAGAATATTTCCTTTCTCAACTTATCCGACTCCAAGAAATGTGGTAGCTCGTGTTTCCATGTCATTCTCGGACTGAACAGCCTTTTTCTTCATTTGATCCCAGTGGTCCTCATCAGCCTTTGTAACTGTTCAAACTTAATAAATCTGTTACCCATGCTTTTAAAAACATAAAATTTAACCCATGCAATGTTACAAAAAGAATGTAATATTTTAAACAAAGGTGCCATATTTTTATTTTACATAATATTTAGATAATGTAATGCATGAATGCACGAGGTATTGATTTCAAGAACCAGTCATTAGAACAACACCCATCTAACTGAAAGGTCAAATACAGAGCAAAGGCAATATGTTCACTAGCTCCAGCTCCTTTGGTTGATCACTTTGTTCAGCCTCTAAATCAACGTCTACCTTAGCTTGGAGTTGATATCAGCATATTGTTGCAGGTTCATGACTTTATCGAACATAATTTGCACATATCAAGCAACTCCTCACACTTGGCTTCTGAAGTTAATCATTTCACAACTCTGTTCCTGGGTTGCCTGGATTACTATCTCGGCTTGATTTCTAGTTGCAGTACCTCTTTGAAACTGTCGATTTGGTCTTTCAAATGGTGTACTGCATTTTTTTATTCTGCCACTTTCCTCAGATTTTTATTTTTATCAGCCTTTTCCTTAATTGGGGTATCCTACGGTAAATTTCATCATTTGTGAAACTTGGATATTGCCTCTGAGTTCAAAACTCTCCATTCTTTATTGGGTTCTTTCCTGTCAACCACGGCCCATGAATGCCTCTTCAATTCATCTGCTATTTATTCCACCTCTGATTATCATCGTTTTTCTAGATTCTGCGTCTTGTTTATCTTTGTAATTGCAACTGACTATATCCTAAAACTTGATCTGTTGTTAAGCCTTGTATAAACTGTCATTTTTTAACCCCCTAAAAAGCCTTGTATTTCTCTATTGCTGGTGTCACATATATCTTCCCAAAAAGCGAATAATTATACCGGGCTTCATACACAGGTCACGTCCTTAAACAACTATTGATCCATTTGATTGCCTGACAGCAACACTATAATTCGGAAATTTTATTGAAAATGACTCTTCGTATTCCCATATTTTGATTATCAAATTAAACTTAGTTCTGGCGGAATTTCATTATGTTCAAAAATTCTGATACAACATTGTAATACTATAACCCATAAATTATTCTGAAAATGACGCTTCATATTCCCTATCATGTGGTTCTCAAACCGAACTGGTTTTGGCAAAACTTCACCACGTTCAAAAATTTCTGGTACAATCTTGAATTAATGACACCTGGTCTCTACGGATATTGTCTTCGTTCTTGTACTGAGTCCTCTCGAATCCAGTCCACAATGACATATTGTTCCCCACTTGTCTATCAGACCCTTCAGTTCTTATGACCATTGCCTACTCGATTAATTCTCGAACTGATACCTCTCATAAATGCAATGTAACAAAACATAAAAAACAAAACAAAAACAAAAAACTGTGTCAGTATGGTGAAGTAATACTGTAAGCAAAAATAATGATTACAGGAAAAACAATTTATATTGCATAAGATTAACCAGAAAACAGATTATTTTGCTCACGAAAATAACCAGAGAAATGAATTTAAATCAGCATTACCCTGTCTGGCTCTAGTGGGGTAGGCTTCTATTACAGCATGTGGGCTTGGATCTAGACTCTGGGTACCCGAACTGTCGTTACTGAACTAGTAAGACATCGATTTGGGAGTATACGACCCCTTATAGCGGAGGCGTAACCTCGCGGTGTATAAGGTTGGTATACCGAAAGGAGGACAAAATCCGACCACGGAGCTGAATAACTCACGTAAGATCATGCATCACTCCCACTTACGGGTAAAAAGCCTGGGTATAAGGCCTATGCATGTATGCCAATTTATATCACACAGAAAAAAACTATCCACATTTTTCCAGAAAATTCACCCAATAATTATGGAAAAATTAAATTCAAATTACTGTCCAAAATGCCACGTAAAATTAATTAGGTCTAACTCTCGGTTTTTTAAAATCCCCAGCGGAGTGGCCAAGCTGTCGCAACCATTTTTTTTGAAAATCGAGAATGTGTGAAATATAGCCTAACGATCGGTCTTTTAGAAAATTAGGGTTTTTCTAGCCAGTTTTAATGTAATCTTGAAAATTAGGGTTTTTTATATTAAATCAAATTTTCCTTTATTTATCTTTAAAAAACACTTTGGAGTTGTCACCGATCACTTCGAGGTAGACCGAACACCGAAAAACAAACCAGAGATTATGTCTTAAAAAAATTGAGTTCAGGAGTCGGTTACGTGTAGGGAAGGATTAGCACCCCTACGAACTCCCGTTATCGGAACCTTTAATTTTATGTGGTATTTTGGCATTTTGAATAATAATTTGAATTTAATTTATCCCATAATTATTAACTGAATTTAAATTCCGAATGCAAATATCCTTTTATAAGGAAATTCATTTTGTTTGAATACGAGATTAAAAACGCCCCTTTAAGTGGCACCCCTATTCGTATTTAAAAATGAATTTCCAACATAAAAGGTTTTTAATGAATGATATTTTACTGTCTTGTCAATTTTAAGTAATAATCATAAAAGGCTCTAATTAATTGGTTATTTAAAACTACGAATATCAATTAATTTAATGGTTTTTATGAGAAAATGCCAATTTCTTGAACACCTTCAATATATTTAAAGCCTTTAAATTAATTATATTCCTAATTAATTAATTCTTCTAATTAATTAAAGTTCTAATCCTAATTAAGGCTCTAACAATTTATTATTCAATTATAAGTGAAAATGTATATCGAATATACACATTTATGACCAAGGCTGAGATAACACCCCATTGTAAACAATGGAACACCATCCAGATTTAAACTTCAAAGATTCTATTCGATATACATTTAATTAACTACAATGTATTAATTATTAATTATTTGATTTTAGCTAAAAAAATAACCAATTTTAAGTAAGAAATGTATTAAATATAATTTAAAGAATTCCATGTGATAACACCTCATTGTAAACAATAGAACACTATCCATATTTGGATTCTAAATCATATTTAATATACTTTTAATATCTACAATTATCTACCCTATTTAATTATTGAATTTCAAATTAGAGAAACCTAGGGAAGGCTTTAACTAATTAACTAGACTAAATGTATTTAATTGTCTAACGCTTGATTCTATATGTCTAATTTTAAATCATGCATCACACATATAAATTAATAACATTTAATTAAATTGAAACGATTAAATAAATTACTAAATTTAAAACAAATGGAAACAAAGCCTATTTTATTACATAGACTAATTTGAAATTATTACAAAGTCTAATGTCCAAATACAAAGACCCAAAGGTGACCAAATTGAAAGATTACAAACTCTGGTACTCAATTAAGGGGAATGAGGGGACCTAATTGAAAGAAAAACAAAACCTAGGGGACAAATTAAAGGCAAAATGGGACTAAATTGAAAGAATGGTAAACCTTTGGGAAAAAACCAAAGGGGATCCGTATGTAAGTGCGCAGATCTAAACCGACCCGCCTATAGGTACGCGGATCTCCCCCTGACCCGCTGCCAAAATGGCAGCATTTTGGGCAAGCTATAAAACCCCCATTTCTAGCTTTATTCTCTCATTTCCTTCATTTCCCTTCTCTCTCCTATATCCCTCTTTACCCGAAATCCTCTCGTACCTAACATGTATGAACCCAGAAAACCCACTCATTTTGGATCAAAATCCTTGAGTTTGGGATGAATCTTCATTGAGTTCATCAAGAACTCAACGAAGTTCTTCTTTCCCGGCCACCTTCCGCCGCACTCACCACCACTCAATCCAACACTGCCGTACTCCAGCGACCTCCTGCCGTTAGCCGGCAACCAGGGTTTGAATCTTGGCCGCCTCCGATTATCGTCGGCCGCTCTAGGGCGGTTTTCAGCCACCTTTTGACCACCGTGCTCCGCCGCCGTTTGAATCCCAAAAAAAACCTAAAAATCTCATTTTTTTCATTTTAAACCTAGATTTACTCTCGGATTCATCTAAATCTTCCCTTCTTCCCCACCCTAAGTCTAGATCTACCCAAACCCGAAGCCCTCTTCAACTCCACTGTTGTCATCGAAAAACTACTCTGGCCACCGTAGCCTTTTGACACCAAATGAACTCTCATAAATCTTTTATTTAATCTCATTTTTTAGTTCGCATGTATGTATATGTAATAACTAATTTTTCCTCTTTTGCAGGTATTAAAATGGAGGTAATCGGGGAAAATACCTTCATCCAAGATGGTTCCCAGCTCTGATCACAGCTCTGGTGACGATTCACGATTTTGGCATCTTCTTCGACATGGCCGATCGAATTTCGGCGACGGCTGGGCTTCCACAACGGTCACCGTTTGGCTACTGTGCCGGTTTAACCCTCAAGATAATCTTTCTCCTCTTTTAATAATAATAATAATTTAATAGTTTATTATTATTTTTAAAGATTGTGATTAATGATCGTGACACACTCTCTCTCTTATCTATTTATAGGTGGGTGGATGGTGACATCAGCAAAACCAGGATCCAAGTGAAATTGGTTTGAACCAACAGGTGTCTGCCACGTGGATCGGTTTTGAGCGGGAAAAAGAATTATTAGACCAACTTTGTGTTTCTTGGATCAAAATGAGTGGGAAACCTAAATTTTGGGCTTGATTGTGTGTTTGTTTAGTTATTTGGGCGGAAAAACTATGAATTGGGCTATTTGTATTTGTTTTGCCATGTATATCCGAAAGAGAGGGAGTTTTGGGTATTGGGCCTAAATTTGGCCTTTTGACTTGTAAAAGAACATTTGGACATTATTTGGATATTTTTTATAATGGCTTATTTATTTATTTTTATTATTTATTTATTTATTAGCCCGGTCAAAATTCGGGCATTACATTTAATTATTATTAAAGGTTCAAAATCATACTTGTCAAACAAAATGAAGAACGTTGAGAAAGTGCTTATAATTTTTTTTCTTCCATGGCAAGAAATAACTGTTAAAGGATATCCTTACCATTACAGTTACAGTTAAATCTGACAAAAAACCAGGGACAGTTGAGAACAAAATAGGAAGTAGTTTAACACCCTAAAAAGCTCTGATTTAAAGGATCTTGGTTATTGATACGTGTGTTTGAAATATTTTTCTATTCGTATGAAACCTCGAGCCTTATTATATCAGTTTCTCTTTTTCACTTTACCGTGGTTTTTCCATAAAAAGGAATATTTACTGATCAACTTGGAAGGAAATTTAGTGAAAATGGAAGATGAATTTTCTGATGCCTATAGTGGAAATTTTCCAGCTGCAGATGCTAGCGCCGAGCTGAATCCCGGCCAAGACAAGGAATTCAAGGAGGTTTCATTGTCAAGTGAGACCAGTACTTCTCGAGAAATCAAGGTAAATAAATAAATATATACTATACATTAAACGAAAACGCAAATGAACTTTCTTCTTAGATTGTTTTATGGTTTTTCAATAATGTCATTTCGCATATGATGGTATCCATATTAAATCAATTTGAAGTGTAAAAGCATCATTCCAGACTTCCCAAAGTCTGTATAGTCTAGATACTATTTTCATGTCTAAGCAAAACTGGCATCAATTCTTGCCAACTCTGACAAATTTATTACAAACTTGGAAATGAAGGGAGGAGCTGACCCACCTCAAAAGAAACAGGGAAGTAAGAACTCCATGCAGACGCTGAAAACAGCCATGTTAGTTTCGGCTGTGGTGGTGGCGGTGGCCGGCGTAGTCATCGTCATAACCAAGAAACTTAAAGAGAAATGAACATATTATATATATACATGGTTGCAGGATGATGCAGCTAGCAAAAGTGTTAAAATCTAGCAAACTAAATCATTTTTTCTGATCTCAAGTCTATTTGTTTTAGATTTTTTTTGTAAGTTGTAACTACCAATATTTTTCCCATTGGGGCTTTTCCTTATTCCATTGATACTAAAATATTGATTCAGATCTTCCTCCTGTTACTACTTACATTTGTTAAGCTTTGAACTTTTTCTGTATTAAAGGAACAAGTCACAAATACATTCAGCCTAGTAAACATATATAATTTCCTCAAGGTCTGAGATGTTGAAAAGATAAAACTGGGATACATTAAGTATCTAATATGTATGAATACAGAGTACATAAACTAGTACCCGGCATACATACAGATGAGCTGAGAGGGCAAACTTGAGGTTGGAGCCTCAGGAAAAGAAAGTTTATTAATCTAAAGTCCAAAGTGGAAGGGTTTCAGTTTCCATCCTCTCCAGCCTCCTGATAAGGATTGGAAGGAATGCTTGAGGCATATCACGCAGTCGATCCACCATTGACCACCCATCTTTCCCATACAGTCGGATTATGAATCTGAAATTGTAACCTGAGAAATGGCTATTCACATGCTTCGCCGTCGGATACTGGATTACCCCATCCCTTATCTCTCTATCCAGCTTTGTTGCATTCACCCTGGTGGAACGCATCCATGCCTTCAACATATCGATGGCAAACAACTTGTCTTCTCTTTCATTCAACTTCTTTTCGGTCGGGCTCATACTCCTTCAAGCGGCCGCACTGGATGATTGCTTACAATAGCAGATACTATTGAGAACTTGTTTATCAAGTTCTTTGGTGTCCGAGCTATGGATTCCTGCAGCTTCTTCTGGAAGAATTCGATAGCTTTCTGTCAAGAACCCATCATCAATCTCTTCTTCTGCTTTCTTCTTCCCCACGTCATCCTTTTCCCCATCATAGAACTCCAAAACACAAATGAATCACCCATAAAACTTGGGAAGTAATCGGCTATCTTTATCTTCAGATCAACCATTGTTATATTTCCTGTGCCGTAATCGTGAAGGCATCGCAGCAACGTCAGATAATCCTCACCTCGGAACTCGTTTCCTTCTTAACTTTTTCACAAAACCTCAACGCTTGATCCAGATGATCCTGTTTCCCTTGATTTCTTGGAGTGATTTTCTGAACAGAACAAAAACTTGGCTTAATCTTTTTGTTGTATCCGTCGATATTTTCAAGTGAAGCAGGACTCTTCCTTTTTCTGCCGCTCCGTTTTGATCTCATTGATTCCAACTGAACCAGACTTTCTCAGAAGATGGCAAGAAATGTTAGGTTTCTTCTTTTTTTCCTTTCTGTCAAATGACGCTTTTATAGTTTGGATGCTTTAAAACACCGACTGAAAGAGTGGAAATTGGCGTTTCCTTAATCAACAAGCAATAGGGTAAATGTTGAAGGAGTGTAACTTAGATTTGGATAATACTAAAAATTAAGTTAATCCATTCATCATACTTTCTTAAAAGCTTATAGCAAATATAATACACTCATTAACTCCGAATTATCCCCTTTTATTAGGATGTCAATTGGGAGGGTGCAAAGGGTACTCTTCCCACACCCATCCCCATTAAAAAAATTTATCTTCATCTCTGTCTACGACCCGCTGTAAATATAAAATCTGAAATCATTCATGTCCCGCAATCCGCAAAACTAAAACCATCACCGCCCATCATCCATGTGGGTCCTAAGACCCACCTAATCCACTCTTTATTCACCCCATGATTCATTCATATAATATATTTATAAATATTAGTTAAATAAATATAAATCAATTTTTTTTATGAAAAAATATAAAATATCTATCATTCGGACTCCTACCACATATGTGACATTGTTCCAATTGTCACAATTTTAAAAAATAGAATATATGAAATTAAATTTTGTACAACACAAAAAGTTTAGACCAAAAAGATACTAAAGTATATTGTAAAGGACCGGAAAATAGCACAAATAACATTTAAATAAAATTTAAATTGTTGTAACAAATAAACAATATAGAAGGAACTAAAAAGAAAATAACAATGAAAAACAACTTTTAAAAAATAAGAATAAATACCAATAGAATCTGAATAACATACAATATTAAGAAAATAAAATTAAAAAAGTAGAAGAATAACATACATATAGTGAGGACTGAAGAGAAGAAAACAAACCTTTAAAAGAAGGCTTAATGGCAGACAACAGTAAAAAAAACAATAAACATAAATATTTCAAGATAAGTCTATATAAATTATCTTAAATTTGACTTTGATTGAAACTGGAATTTTAAAAAATATATTTATATATTTGATTTGATCAATCTCAAACTCAATTATATATATATATTAAACTTTTCATTAATATCCCAAGACAAGTCAATAATCCAAACTAATATTATATTATTTTTTTTGTTGCCCTATGGTTTCCAGTGCTTCGCCCTAACTAATTCAGACCGACCCAGGTCGCACACCTGGCTTTTGGTGGGTGAGTCTTTCAGTGGGGAATTTTTTGCATACACAACGCCTAGAACCCGAGACCTTGCTTAAGGGATACCAAGCTACTTATCATTTGAACTAACCCCGTTGGTAATATTATATTATTATTCCCAAACTAATATTATATTTTTAATAATATTTATAATAACATGTTATAAAATTTGTTGGGGAGGGTGGGGATGATGCGAGGCGGGTGGAGATGGGACGGGCACAAAGGCATATTCACGCCTTCCCTATTACCCACGACAAATCTAATTTTTATCTTCATCCTCGCCCCACAACCTGTAAAATTTATAACCATTCATGTCCAATTGAATCCCTGCAAAACTCACACCACTCCCATCCCTACTTTTGATATTATAAAAAGAGAGTGAAATTCAATAAACATAAATACAAAATAATTTTGATCATAGATAGATGCAAACCTGCAGAATTTTCTAATTTCTGTATGACTTGTTTTGTTTGGGTCACATCTTTACATATAAAGGGTTCTTCAGTTTCTTGTTCTAAGCGTCGGCATTCTGAATCTGTTATTAGCTTGAAACTCTCTATATCTGCAGATCCCAGATGTTTTGAATCAAGTAGAGGAGAAACAGGCATTGACAGAAGTAAATGAACAAGCCATATATTTGGAAATCACTACTGCCATGTCATCCAATAATAAATCTTTTACAGTGAAACATTTATCAAACAAGGTATCATTGTTATTTGTTACAAGCTTGAGAGCAGATCACCATGTCAACAACAAATAGGACATTGTATCAATCCATTTTCATTGCACTCACCACACCTCATCTTCTTCTGGTCCTTATCTAAAACTTTGCAGCTCCCATTGCATTGTTTGCACATCACAAATCTCACCCCTCCACACCCTTTACACCCGGGAACCGCCACCGGGATCCCTTCGAACAAGATTTGGAGTTTCCCTTCCTCTTCTAACTTCACAATCTCTTCGACTCCGCCAATCAACCTTCCTTTAACAAATACTAGCGGAACTTTCACTTCTTTTGTGCCTGTTAGCTTCCTCAACTCTTCCTTAAACCCCGAATCCATCGATACATCACGCTCGGACATTTGGATATGGTACGATTCGACGATGGATCTCACCGTGTTGCATTCCTCAAAGGTCTTTCTGATCCCTCTCAATGTTGTAGTGTAGACCACAACTGCATTTTCTCCACCTGCGGGGCACTTTGGCTCGAAATGTTCAAGCAATTTTCGGGTTTCGGGTTTGGGCGAAATGATCATCTTGATTTGTTCCTCTTCTCCAGACAACTCTTTCTCGTACAAAGAGACAAGTTCTGGATCAAACAAGGGGCTAACAACCCTTCTGCTCGAGGAAAACCCCAACTCCCCACCTTCAAGCCCTTCATTTCTGGTACTTTTCACCGGATAACTCAACTTCAACACTGCCTTACACGAACTATCCATGGAATTATTTACTCCCAGTATCGATTTCGGGCTTCCCTTGTTCTCTTTCCCACCGTATTTATTCACTTTCAATGGAGAACCGACCTGATTCAAGAACTTGAGTGGACTTCTCACACCTTTTTCCCTCACCAAAACACGCGATTTCGGACTCCTTTTAACGAATCTATCTTCATCAAGATCTTCCATAAGTTCCCGAGCATCGATTACCTCCGGTTCTTCACGGGGAGGCGATCTCTTAACTCTCTTGGTCTCTGGAACGCCATCTTCTTCTATTTGTTGCTGAAGTTCATCGTTGTCGAGTTTCAGGACCCCGTAAGTGCTTGACTTGAGAGAAACCACATGGTTGGCGTAGCCGCCGGCATTGTTGAGAAGGATTTCACGTTTGATCTCTTTCTTGGCGTGTTTTGAAGAAACACAACCCATTTTTTTTCAGGGAGGAATTTTCGTTGTTTTTTCAGTTTCAGATGTTTTGCTCTGTTATTTTCAAGGGAAGGGAGTTATTTAGTTCAAGGTTTTGTTTTTGAATGGTAACCGTTGTTGTCAGAGAAAGGGCCCCAACGGTCGATTTTTTCGAATGTGGTCTAGTGGGCTAAGATATTGGGAATCTTTTGTCGGGAGCCCCTGGCCTGTTCTTATGTCCTTTTGTTTCCCGTTTTGGCCTCATAAATTTTCATTCTCTCTTTATTGACCCTTGACTTCCGTATTGTTTTCTTCTTCGCCCTTTTATTATTTCTTTGAATTTGAATTTGTCAAATGGTAAACTACGTAAGTAGTCACCAGCTATAGTTATACAATATCATCCGACTTAACAAAAGTAACAAGTTGATTCTTTTTCGTTTAAAAATTAAGGATATATGACGTGGTAATTAATAAATTTACATAATAACAAATTTAGCCCTTAACATTTATACTTTATTTTAATTTGACCATAATTCTAAAAATTTACCATTCAACATTTAAATATTCAGTTTGAGATTCGCTAAATGGTCGAGTGACAAAAAATACTCATATTGTCGATCTTGTATGGATTCGAACCCCGACATTTACATAACATAATTTTTTTTTTCCTAATAAAAAAGAAATACTCAAGCAACCATTGAAGAAAATTAATAAGCTTTATTTTCATGAATTTAATTAAGAAGTTTTAATTTCAACGGTTTCCGACTCAAAATTTTCTCTCGTTTTCCCGTCAATCATAAAAACTAAAACCCAGTTTTTATTTTCTAATTTCTCACAACATTTCTTCATTTCTCCCAAATTTTAATTTTCGATTTTCGTAAATAAATGGTTTCTTGTTTTTTTCCCCTTTACTCAAAATCAAACAAATTTGGTGACTCCTATCAGGTACCTCTTGTAAAACAAGTGCAACTCGGGAGATTCAACGGTTCCGAAGCTATACTTTGATTGATGAGTTGCGTGCTGCAACAAGCACCGATAACTGTTGGATTAAAATCCGTAATAGTGGACACATATGTATAATGTATATTGCTATTTTTAAGTATGACACAAAATTAAGTGACCAATTATGTTAGGCGTGTCATGGGTATTAAAATGTCATGGAAATAAAAGTGTAGATACCATAAGATGTATTTATAATTCGATGAGGGGCAGAGTTATAAATACTTAATAGTTGATTATTAAATCAACTATATAAAGAGGTAGTGGTCCCCAAGAAATAGGTTAACTTATTTTTCTCTCATTCCCCGTCAGAGAGTTTTAAGTCAAGAGAAAACCTATCTATCAATACCAAAGATTTGGATTTCAACATCAAGATTCAAGGTTTTCAGTCTATCGATTAATTCAGGTACGCTTCCGCAATTCAGTTCATTCAGTTTATTGTTCTTGATAATTTGACATGATAGATCCTGGGTTTAGATTTCATATTTAGTTATGGTTTAATTTTAACAAGTGGCATCAGCGGCGGGTCATGTTGAATCATTGAGAATAAATTTCTTTAATTAATTTTGGATTGATTCTTGAGTTTTGATGTTAAGGTTTTGAGATTTCGGGTGATTTAGAGGTTGATATTCACAATATTATTTTTAACCCAAAACAACGTTTAGGGTTTTAACGAATGTTAACCCTCTCTATTAATGTTTTGTGCTAAAAAAATTTAAGGGACACTTTAGATTTTGAACGACATACGGCAGGGGATAAGTTTGCAATTTTTTTTAAAGTTAAGTTTAATGTTAATTCATGCGTGAATGTATTAATTATATATAGAACCTTTTGATTATTGAATTTTAATTCGGATTGTAATTTTTTTTAGAACCATTAAGATTCTCATATTTTAGGGTTCTAATTGATGGTTAACATGATTGTCTTTAGTTTGAATTGTATATACTATTTAATCCAAATATATATATATATACAATCTATGGTATATATATATTTATTTTAAAATATATATATTCAATTCGGTTTGATCAAAATTTTAGTTTTGATCATTAGTAATTAAAAGAAAAAATAAAGTTGATTTTGGCTTTGTCGTGGTAAATTTACCGTGACTTAGAAACTTTATATTCAGTTTATGTCTAATAAATTATGGTTGAATTTTGTTGAATCATGTTTAGTTTTGAACAAAATATTTTGCTTAAATTTGTTTGAAATTATGATTACTTTAACTAAGTATTAAGCAACTGCTTATCTGTTTCTTGGTGATGGTGCGTTGATTTAACATGAAAGCAATTGATATTTCAGTTTCTTAAATTTTGAATGATAGTGTATATTTGCAAACTCAACTCCCGAAATTATGTTTAAAATTAGGTTTATTGCACGTTAAGGGCCTACATTTTAAATCCAAGTTTGGCCAATTTAGATGCATACTTAAGGGTCTTAATCTTTATGCAAAATTAGTTAGGGATATACATTTTGGTTTCAATTGCTTGGCGTTGAATCACTCCCCTGTTTATGTTTGTTATCGATACATGTTTTGATTTTGGAAAGCATGTCATTAATCTTATGGAATTAATATTTGATTCAGTTTGATCAAAAATATTTAATTTTGATCATTAGATTATTATGGATATTAAAGTCTCATATGATCGCTATATGAATAATTCATTTATCTGATTTTGGCTTTTAAGTTAAAGATTGATTGTTTTGAATTCGACTTTAATTTCGGCAAACGCATGCTTAAGGAATTTTTTGAGAAGCAGTCAAATATTTCATTTTTTCGATTTCTGTAGCCCCATTCGGACAATCTTTTGTTGGGTTATTTCGAAACTTAAGTGTTATCGAAATTTCAGTTTTATTTGTTACATAATTTTAAATTTGGATATCGGTATATTTATATTATATATTTTAAGATAAATTAATTGAAGCATTAAGTCACCAAAGTGGCCTCTATTGTAGAAATTATTTTATTTTAATATAGAAGGTTTTGTGCATGTAAGTCGGACTATGTTAGTATTAATCGGCCCAAACGAAGGTTAATAATTAACATTATTACATGTGCAACTGTGGTAATAAACATGTGATAATTATTCAGTTTTTATATGTGAGCAATAAATCGCCCAAAGGAAGATTTACATTTTGACGTGTTCTTATTATCAATGTTTGATTCTTGTACCAAGATATCACTTACAAGTTAATATTTTGTCCAAAGATGAAATATTAATGGAGTGTCCTAGTATCTTGATATGAGGTTTACCTTTATTCAAATTTATTATTATTTTGGTTATCTTTTAATTTGATTGAAAGATAAAATTAAGACAAATATTTTGAAATAATTAAATTCATATTTTGGTTTCGGATGTCTAATATTTTAATGGATTAATTGAAACATAATGTCACCAAAGTGACCGCTTTTGTGTAGATTAGTTTATTTAAAATATTAAGATAATTATGGGTTTTTGTAATTCATGCGTTTATTAATTGGCCCAAAGGAAAGTTAATATTTGGCAGAATTACAACGACAAACTGTGGCGATAAATGTGTGACAATTATAAGGTATTTTATGTAAGCAATACGTTAGTCTAAAGATTAATCTATTGTTTGACATAGTTTATTGTCAATGTTTGATTGCTACAACAAGAGTACCATTTTACAATTAATATTCTTGTCCAAAGACTTGATATTAATGTTGTGCTTGGTATCTTGAGGGAACTAGCCATTATTTTGAATTTATTTGTTTACTTATGAATATTTATGCGAGCTTGTTTTTATTTTATTTATTTATTTTTGTTCTATATTTAGGTAATTTATCTTTCTTTGTCACGATATCTCATTAAATACATTCTACACTCATGTTTAGTAAAACTAGTTTCAAGGAATAGAAAAGACACTTACATATAGTATTTGGTTGTATGAACACAGACTTTGCACTAAGGGAAGAATAACTTGCACCTCTCACCGCGGTAAGCACCCATAAAAAGGGATTTTGAGAGGAGAAATTGTTCAAATTGTACGAGTCTAATGATCATAAAGAACAACATTCTATAAGTCTTTAGGAGCACAAATCTAAAGAGATTACTTATCTAAGGTTTTCCTTGACGAAATTAAGAAATGTTTTACCCAAAACATTAAGGTTAAGATGACGTCACTTATGCCTTCTTTGATGTCTATGAAGTATAAGGTCAAGGAAATGTGAGGGAGTACATTATGAAAATGTTTAATATTGCTTCAAAATTTAAGGCACATAAGATCGAACTTTCTAACAATTGTTTGTTCTTATGCTTTTAGTACCTCTTCTTATATAGTATAATCAATTCAAAAATAGTTATAGCTGTCAAAAGGAGAAATAGGCTCTAGCTGAGCTCATTTCTCATTGTGTTAAAGAGGAAGAAAAGTTGAAGCATTATAAGGGTAAAAGTACTCATTTGGTTAGTGCTCATTTAGTTAGTGTCTCTAAGAGTAAGGGCAATAAAAGAAAATATTAAAAAAAAGGTTGCTAAGGGTCCAACTCAAAAGAAACAACGATAAGTTACAAAGGGTTGATTCTTTTGTAATAAGTTAGGACACATGTGAAGAAATTAAACTTCAAAACCAAGCAACTACTTCAGTTATTTTGAGTGATCCATGTGTTGTAAGTTTTATGATCCCACAATTAGGAATTATTTAAGGATATTCAGTTTTAGTGGGAGTTTGTAATTTTGAAAAATGCCCATTCGTTTTAGACACAATTTCGGTTACTTCAGTTTAAGGATATTTTAAGATTATTTTCTGCAGAAATAAAGTTCTTTTGGTTTATGCACACTCTGAATTCAGTAAAGTTTGATCTCGCTAAGGTTTAGGAGGACCAGTTGGAAATAGACATGTTTGGTTCACATTTCATGTAATTTTCCATGCTACGCATCCATGATTGATCTATGTCATTTGACTATATTTGTATACGTGACCATTGATGGGTCTTGTCATGATTGATACGACAAAGGCTGCTTTGATCCTATATGGATATAGTTGATGGACGAGATTGTTACAGAATACCTATTATATAATAGCAAATTTTTGAGCTCATAAGGTTATACATTTGTCAGGAAACATATGTTGCCCAAGTGGGAGATTGTTGGATTAAAATCCGTAATAGTGGGCACATATGTATAATGTATATTGCTATTTTTAAGTATGACACAAAATTAAGTGACCAATTATGTTAGGCGTGTCATGGGTATTAAAATGTCATGGAAATAAAAGTGTAGATACCATAAGATGTATTTATAATTCGATGAGGGGCAGAGTTATAAATACTTAATAGTTGATTATTAAATCAACTATATAAAGAGGTAGTGGTCCCCAAGAAATAGGTTAACTTATTTTTCTCTCATTCCCCGTCAGAGAGTTTTAAGTCAAGAGAAAACCTATCTATCAATACCAAAGATTTGGATTTCAACATCAAGATTCAAGGTTTTCAGTCTATCGATTAATTCAGGTACGCTTCCGCAATTCAGTTCATTCAGTTTATTGTTCTTGATAATTTGACATGATAGATCCTGGGTTTAGATTTCATATTTAGTTATGGTTTAATTTTAACAATAACAGCCTCCCGTAACTTGGGAAATTTGCCGACCGACCTAGCTATCTTAACCAAGATTGGCAAGGTTTCTTAGCCCCAAATCGGTTCTGATGAAACAGATGGGTCGAAATCAATTAATTTTTTTTATCGAGGTTTAGGCAGCGTCACTAGGGGAAATGGGCCACAGAGATCAGGCTACCAAAGAACCGGACTCGTCTCTAGTTGGGCACTTTTGAAACGCACGAGGAAGCAACCTTAACTTACTATAAAGCAACCTATTAACTAAGAACAGAGATGGAGTCAAAATGTGATGTGGGTGGGTAAAACATAAATTTTAAAAGATTTTGGGACAAATTTATAACTAATCCATTTTTTCAAAGAAAATAAAATAATAAAGGTAAAAAAAATTCACTGCCTTGTGGGGACAAGAGCCCCACCCACTACCTATTTAGTATCGTCAGTGACTACAAGCTTTTCAGTCTTCTATTAATGCTAAGCTTGAAGTCATTTTGTGAAAGGTTGGAACAAGACAAAAGCAAGGGAACAATTGAGAACAATGGTGGAACTTGGAATAAAAGTTTGAGAGGGTCAACTTAAATTTTTTAAAAATTTAGAGGCTTAAACAAAATTTTCAAAATTTTGAGGGTTTCACTACAGCAAAACAGGTTTTTAACAGCACTTTTAGCGATGTTTTTCGAGCAAACGCCGCTATAGACATGTACTTTAGCGGCATTTTTGGGCAAACAACACTATAGTCACGTACTTTAGCGGCGATTAACAAATGCCGCAATAGGATTTAAATTACTCAACCCTAGCTTTGCCGCTTACATAAAGAAGACTTGGGCTACAAACAAAGAGAGCTTAATCTTAGATGATAGTCCTTAGTCTTCACTATCAGAGAACCACCGAAGTTGAAGATCTAGAGGAGTCTTCACACGACGAGAGCCATTGAGAGAGGCTTAAGAAGTTCGGGACCTGCAGCACAGTTAGAGAGCTTGAAGGAGACGTCGAGGACGCTTGATCTTTCTTCTTCCTTGCTTGATAAACTGCCATGTATTTAAGATGTTATTTGCTTAGACGTGATCTAAATACTTTTGTTGGGTTTATTGTTTTAGGATATTATGTTTTAGTTACTTGTTCAATGCTATAGTCTTTCTTTTTTTATCTATTATGTTCATTGTTCTTCATGCATAATTATTGTAAGAGCTATCGAGAGAGACTTTTTAATTATTGATCTGTGGCTTAATATCAAGAGAGTTAAGTTAGACAAACGTGAACAGTGGAATTTAAGCTGTCAACTTAGGTTCTAATCTGGCTTAGACATAAGTTTAGGATTTCAACGACTAATAAGGGGAACTTGAATAAACAATAAGTAGTTAGGGTTTAGGCAGACATGTATTGGCATAGCTTCTTGTTGTTACTTTTAGGTATCAAGAGAGTCTAAGAGTTATTAGAAAACCCTATCGAATAGGTAAAGACACAATTGGTTTACGCAAACATGTATTGCCAATCGCTATAGCATTCAAATAGTAATTAGTATAATTCCTAGGCAATAAACACAGCTTCCACAATTATCTGAATACCTGCTGCAGCATCTATTTGTCTTCTGATCATTGCTACTTTACTTTTATTGCAACTAGTTTTGATAAACCATCATCAAACCAATATTTGCTCACTAACTCTTGAGTACGATTGTTTTGTATTTGTTAATCCAATCCTTGTAGGTTCGACACTCTATTCTATCACTTTATTACTTGATCGACGAGTATACTTGCTCTTAATTGTATACATATTTAGCAACCATCAAAGTCTTGGGCACTGACGTAAGGGGAACATTAAGGGTTCCCCCAAACCATGGCACCAACACTCGAGCTTCCTGCCTTGCGGTCCTTCGCCCCTGACCTACAAAGGGCGAACCACCTAAAGTCACCAGCGTGTCTCCGCTTAACTGCGGCTCAAATTAACAATGATGAACTAACATGGCTCATTCTACCAGTACCTTTGGAAGCACCATTCAATAGACTCCTACAAAAATGTTAAGATCTTTGCTAAGGATGCAGCGTCAAGAGGCGTCCAATCTAGCGTATCCTCGCTCCAAAGATTAGCGGATCAACAAGGTCTTAGTTTATGGCACTTTTTCAACTAAAGGGGGACTGATGTTGTACCTCTGCCAAACTTTTTTGGAAAACCCTTTCTCCGGAGAGACCACCTCCACACTACACTCCGGCGTCTCCCCTCGAAGGCTTACCTCCAATGTAACATCCTCGACACGGATGTCACATTTGGGCCTCAAGCCCAAACCAAATCTATAAAATTTCTTTTCAAACATGATCAACCAACAAGTAAGTCGCAAAAACATTTAAAACCAATGATTAAAATATATATAAGTAAATAAAAGGGTACAAATGAGCTCCAATTAAAATTTAAAACACTTGAAGGTACAATTTGAATGATACAATTTTGAAATAACAAATACAGACTCCATATGTAAGGTCCTATGAATATCTAGCCCACTAGAATCAAATACCGTACTCCGAAGATCCCCATGCTAGAATCTTGATCTGATAGTGCTCCACGATCTCACGATCTAATGATCAACCTATGCACGGAAACAACGATTCCGAGTGCTGAGCTTACAAAGCTCAGTAGTACACATCTACTCTACTATACTTCACGCTAATCATAAACGTAAGCATGCAAGCTAGTATAAGCAATAAGAAAAGATAAATAAACATGTGGCGCTACCATAATCGCCTAAACACATGTCAAGCATATAAACAACATCACAATTGCCATAAGCACATCAATAAAGCAAACCAACAGCGAGGCCCAATGTCACCCGACACTGGAAAACCCATCCATGCTTGAAATCTTACATCGAGCTGCTCGAAATCTCACATCGAGGGGTATACTCAGAATTTTATATCGAGTCTTCGCTCAGAATCTTAGATCGAGCGGGTCTCGAAATATCACATCAAGCAAATATCATCACATAGAATCTCACATCGGATGGCCTTCATTTTATCACTCGAAATCTCAAATTGAGTGGCCTTCATGTGTTGCAACACTCTCTCACTAGGTATCTGGATCTCACCAAATAAAGACTCTTAACCAAACAAGTGCCCTGCCTGGCACGTAACCATACATGATCCACCACAGATCCATACAAGTGTTCTACTTGGCACACAACCATCACACGACCCACCACGGGTCCTTATAGTTACTATTACAACCAATCAAGCATTACCGAGTTGTTAAGTTTTATGGATGAGTAATACAATTCATTCCTATTAATTATTTCCAACAATCTACATTATCACATTTGTTAATCATATTCGTAAAATTCCATCTCAAACTGACTTTTAAACCAATTAGTGTTAATTACCAGTTCCATAAGTAATTTATCAAATGATCGACTATATTAGTCTGTTATTATAGCCTATTCCAGATAACTAGCAATAGGCCATTAAGTCCGTCAGCATCAATATTAATTACTAATATTCCATTTGATCCGATATTCGATATCTAACCTAATTAATCATCACATATCAATAATTACGAAAACACTTAAATTCTATACACCTCCTATGCCAAGCGAAGGGTCAAACATGTAAAACAACTTACCGGGTTTGAATTTGGCAAAACGGGCTGGCCATTAGATTCAGAACGTCGAGAAACCCTAGGGTAAGGTCCTTCAAAAAAGTCAACGCTGGCGGTCAGCGGTCAACAATGGAAGTCAACGGTCAACGGCGATAGTCAACGGTCAACAGCAGCAGCGACGGTAGTGACGGTGCTTAGTTTGGCGCAACTCAGCTCAGCTTGGCATGGCTCAGATCGACTTAACTTGGCTTAGGCTGAGTCAGCTCGGTCGAGTCCACTCAGACGACTTGGTACCCTAGCGCAAGACTACGCCCAGGCGCAGTGACGACGCGTGAGGGCGCATAATGGCAGCTCCGGCGGCTTCTGGCGACCAAACTTTATTGGCCGACTATTCTCGAGCTGGTGAACTCGGTGGTGGCCCCCGTTTCTTAATTCGAGCCCTCTAACCCCCTTGAACTACACAACTTGAAACTTCCTATCTCTCACCTCCTCCGATGGTAACTCTGACAGCGGTGATACTGGTGCCAGCGAACTCGTCTCGGCGAGATAAACATAATGGCGGTGGTGGTGTCGTGATCAGAAGGCTAGATCTCCATAGATCGGAGTTTGAAATTTCATCTTAAACTTTTCTTTCTTCTTTCTCTCCCACCATTCTCATTTTTTTCTTTTCTCTCCCTTCTATTATTTCATTCCTCACTGTTCAACCACCCACTCCTTATTTAAAATTCAAACTATTCTTATTTTTCCTTTTTAATATCTTTCTCACTTTTTCTTACTTTTCTTTTATTTTTACATTTTATTCCACCAAATAATTAATAAACTCCAATCATATTTTACCATAAAAAGCCCAAAGCCAAAATCTTAATTAGGCCCTCAGCTTGAGGCCCAATACTCGGTCCAAGACCCGATTCGCTAACCCAAAATCTGGGTCGTTACAACTTTCCCATCCTTAAAAGAAATTTCATCCCTGAAATTTGCACCCATAACCCAGAAAAAAAAGCTGAAACCATTACAACTCTTCGATGTTCTCAAGAATTTTTCGTTGCGCTACTCTGATCTCTCACAACACCTATCAATATGACCATGCCTTCTAATGGTATGAACAATATCTCAACTGATTCTTTTTCATAGGAGAATTTTATCCTCGTTCGGTACATCACAAATGACAAGCCAAAACTCAACGGTGTCTTGACAAAACGTCACGCATACACTTTATCAAATGAACTTAACATATTTTGTAGAACCCCAAGAAATTATTGCACGCGAATTCCTTTACTACAATACACGATCAAAAGAACATGAGGTTAAACATCCGTTGCATCCAAACTAGACAACTATTCTCGAGGTAACTCCCTAATGGAGACTCTAACTCTAACGACATTCTTATCCAAAACATCGCTTACCGGGTGTTAACTTTTGAAAACTAACGACACCCCAAATTGGCTCAAGCATTTAAATTAAACTCGGCATGAAATCTATAGCATCAGCCAACATAGCTCTCAGCAACTCAATTCTCGCAAGGGTTTTATAATTCAAATCAAAACGTGTCTAAAGAACACATCATCTGAAATACCACTCAAATCCATCGTCGTAATAAGAGCCCACCAAAGAAAAAGGTTACATCAACCTCGAATCTTATGCTAAAAGGATACATGAACACTTCACTGTGACGTACAACCCAATTAGCAAACAAACCAAATAGACTTTCTGTGACTCACACCTTTGCTGAAAACTTACCGATCGGTGCATACCCAAGAACTATACCATTACTCAACGAAACTGCGCACTCACAAATCCTGTACAAAATCCTCGGTCATCCATTTAATTTTCATCGATGGATACCAAAGCATCCCCACAATTCTGAGGAACTCAATGCTTAACTCTCAACTGATAGCAAGCCAACTACTTATCATCATCTCAAACACACAGTTCCATACTGTTTTCTAAACACGTGACGAAAGCTTGGTACCAACTGTCACTCTCAAAATTCGCCGTATACAGACCACTGTACTATAAGGGAAAATCTCTTACCTTGATACGTCTTTTCCAAATCACTTACCACAAGATTTCAACCATCAGACCCAATTTTAATCATAACGTTGTATCATCTTAACTTAATTAGATGCTTCTTCTCGTGACTCCCAAAGCAAATTAACTTTTAACTCAAAACATGCTAACGGACACATGGGTACCCGTACTGCATAGAGCTAGAATCGGCACTATCTTACATGACCATTATCTAGGATAACCTTATACGACAGCATGATACTCTGAATCTTGTTAATCGATATGATCCACTACTTATTTAGATTACTCGCTCAGGTGTTGATCGGTTACACCATCAACAGTTCTTACGTACCTTATCCTATGTCATCATCTAAACCGTAAATTTCCTTAGAAATCAAGTACCTCAAACTTTAATCTATTGGGGAGAACACAACCTTTCTCTTTTAGCACCAAAATATAGATCTAACGGTAGAACAAAATATCTTCGAAAACCTCAAAATCTCATTCAGCTCTGACCAGGTCCGCTCCACTGTCACGACAAACGGCTTAACATAGCACGACTTTCCACTGATGTTCTTTGGCTCGTTTCAGAGCGACTATGATACAATCAAAAGTAATTACGAAGTCTCAAACCCTTGCTTTCTTAACTGATAGTAAAACAATTAACCCTTCCCACACACGCGGTCAATGAGATGATTATCTCTTCAATGCCAAACTTTGCGTATTCCTTTACATCCACACCTGGCACACAAAACATCCAACTCATATTCAAGAGACAACGTAGTGGCTCCCACCCTATCTTCACCCAAAACACCTTGATGTCGCCGCGAACAGTACACACTATCATGACGTACTCAAAGAGAATCTTATTTCTAAAATTCATTTTCTAACCTCGATACATTAACAATAGGAATCACCCTCCCAAACTAATCTCAAAAATAAATATACAGACGCTTCACGTTCGTTTAAACGGGTTATCCACATTCGAAATAGGTAACAGTCTTCTAGATCGCTTAACAATTATCAACGGTTTGGGTAGTACATTCACGAACCAACTTTTTACTAGAGAACAAGTTTGACTCTCCCTTGAGCAAAGCACTTAGACGAGGATGATCTTATTCAAATTGTTCCTCCGAAACTGAATCTCTAACTATTCAACTGGTTGATATCCTCTGACAACTATGATGACACCGACATCCAACTCGGTCTTACCTCAATATCTACTTACATTCCTAATATAAAAAGATCTTAACGACTCATTCATTAAGCATAAACAAGCACTCTGGTAGCCTAAAAGCTCTCAAGCATCGAACTGTACACATTAACACCTATCGAATCGGTCAAACCTATCTCACAACCCTGTTGCCATCCTCAAAACTATCACTACAAAGATTACGATGAAATGACGACAATTCAACATTTTTATTTATAAAAGCTGGGCTCCATCGAGATCTCAAACCCTCAAACTCACTCTCGACATTACTGGCTAGCTCCACACTTGATTAACTAAAACAATTCCTACGATGCAATAACTCTTAAGAAGATACATTTTCTTTAAATCGGTAGAACATCCAACTTCGGCCGTACTCAGACGAAATAATGGGTCCTGATTCCAATATCTCCGAGGAATGCCCTTAAGAATGGCAATGATACTCTCTGAGTATCAATAAATACTCATTTTTAAACCGATAAAAAGGTCATCCAACCAACATACACTCACCGATCGATTTCGAGAGCAGATTATCCATCCCCACAATAAAACCTTTATCTACGAATAATAATAAAGATTCCTTGTTGTGAACTCTTACAACGAATCTGAAGACTTTAGGGTGACTACAACGCACAATGAAACCGCCACTCATGCGACATGAGGAGAACATATTCTCGACTCAGGTGTCATCCGACTAACTTGCATCTTGACAATTTGAGACAACCCTACTCTCGAGATCACTACCATTAACTGTCCCGCACTTAACTCGGTCCTCTCGTCCACGATCATAACCATCTTGATGTCATAACATTAGATGCACTATCAAAATTCTAGCCTTAAGGAGTATGAAATTAGTTTAAGGGCTTGTATTCACGAGACACCATACTAAAACACCTATACCACATTGGGGTTTCCTAGAACCTGCTAAACCTAAGTTCTGATATCACTAAATGTAACACCCTCGACCCAAATGTCATATTTGAGCCTTAAGCCCAAACCAAAACCATAAAATTTCTTTTCAAACAGGATCAACCCAACAAGTAAGTCGCAAAAACATTTAAAACCAATGATTAAAAAATAAAATATATATATATATAAGTAAATAAAAGGGTACAAAGGAGCTCCAATTAAAATTTAAAACACTTGAAGGTACAATTTAAATGATATAATTTCAAAATAACAAATACAGACTCCACGTGTAAGGTCATATGAACACATAGCCCACTAGACTCAAATACAGTACTATGAAGATCCCCAAGGTAGAATCCTGATCTGATAGTGCTTCACGATCCCACGGTCTAACGATCAACCTACGTACAGAAACAACAATTACGAGCGCTGAGCTTACAAAGCTCAGTGGTACACATCTACTCTACTATACTTCATGATAATCATAAACGTAAGCATGCAAGCTAGTACAAGCAATAAGAAAAGATAAATAAACATGTGGCGCTACCATAATCGCCTAAACACATGTCAAGCATATAAACAACATCACAATTTCCATAAGCACATCAATCAAGCAAACCAAGAGCGAGGTCCAATATCATCCAACACTGAGAGACCCACCCATACTCGGAATCTCATGTCGAGCTGCTTGGAATTTCACATCGAGCGGTATACTCAGAATCTCACATCGAGCAAATATCATCACCCAAAATCTCACATCGAATGGCCTTTATTTCATCACTCGGAATCTCACATCGAGTAGCCTTCATGTGTTACAACACCCACTCACTAGGTATCCAGATCTCACCAAACAAAGACTTTTAACCAAACAAGTGACATGTCTGGCACGTAACCATACATTATCCACCTCATATCCATACAAGTGCCCTACCTGGCACACAACCATCACACGACCCACCATGGGTCCCTATTGTTGCTATTACAACCAATCAAGCATTACCGAGTTGTTACGTTTTATGGAGGAGTAATACAACTCATTCCCATTAATTATTTCCAACAATCCACATTATCACATTTGTTAATCATATTCGTAAATTTCCATCTGAAACTGACTTTTAAACCAATTAGTGTTAATTACCAGTTTCATAACCAATTTATCAAATGATCGACTATATTAGTCTATTATTATAGCTCATTCCGGTCAACTAGTAGTAGGCCATTAAGCCCGTCGGCATCAATATTAATTACGAGGCCCTATTCTACCTATAAAGCTTATGAAAGTCATTATAGTATGTTGCTAGCGCATTTAAGTCATTTAATAATAATTACCAATTTTTAGGCATTTAATCGAATATTATTAGCACTGTCCTTAACCCATATTCAATCGAATATATTAATTCATTCCACTAGCACACAAGGCATCACCACATAGCAATCATGAATCAGATAATCATACGAATATTCAGACAATCCTATACAATCTCTAAAGCTCATAACAGTTTCGAACATCCCCAAACTCATCAAACACTTTAATAATTATCAAGCCTCGTAATACCAGTACCGACGCATGCTTATTACTCATCTCCTATTTTGCAACCATTAACATGCAAGGCAATTACACTTATGATGCTCATGAAGCATTTCAGAGTTCGAGGTATACTAACCTTATGCTGACATCGCTAAAATCTCCATCCTATTTCTCGAATATTCCACTTGATCCGATATTCGACCCGATTAATCTTCGCATATCAACAATTACAAAAATACTTAAATTTCATACACCTCATATGCCAAGTGAAGGGTCAAACACGTAAAAATAGCTTACCGAGTTCAAATATAGTGAAACAGGCTGCGCCATTAGATCCGAAACGTTGAGAAACCTCAGGGTAGGATCCCCAAGAAAAAGTTAACGCCGACAGTCAATGATCACGGCGACTGACGGCGGTCAACGGTGGCTTGGCTTGGTGCAGCTCGGCTCGGCTTGGAGCAGCTCAGTTCAGCTCGGCTCTGCTTGACTTGGCTTGAGTTGGGCCGAGTCCACTCGGTCCCCTAGTGCATGACGACTCCCAAGCGTAGTGGCGGCGCGTGGGGCGCGTGAATGTGGCTCTGGCTGCTTCTGGCGACCAAACTTTATCGGCCGACTGTTCTCTAGCAGGTGAACTCGGTGGTAGCCTCCGTTTCTTAATTCGAGCCCTCTAACCCCCTTGAACTGCACAATCTGAAACTTTCTCTCTCTTACCTTTTTCGACGGCAACTCTGATGATGGTGATTCTGGTACTGACAGACTCGTCTTGACGAGCTGAACATAATGAAGGTGGTGGTGTCGTGATCGGGCGGCTAGATCTTTTGTATATTTGGAGTTTGAAATTTCATCTCAAACTTTTCTCTCTTCTCTCTCTCTCCCACCATTCTCATCTTTTTCCTTTTCTCTCTCTTTCATCATTCCCTTCCTCACTTTTCAACCACCCACTCATTATTTAAAATTCAAACTATTCTTATTTTTCCTTTTTATTTTCTTTCTCACTTTTTCTTACTTTTCTTTTTATTCCACCAAATAATTAATAAACTCGACCATTTTTTACCATAAAGCCCAAAGCCAAAATCTTAATTGGGCCCTCAGCCTGAGGCCCAATACCCGGTCCAAGACCCGATTCGCTAACCTGAAATTCGGGTCGTTACATCCAAGATCTGCGAAGCCCCCGAAGTCCACAAGCCTCAGGGACTCATAAGCCTCTGCGGCAGAACCCCCAGAGCTCTTAGCCTTCGCACTATTATCTCCGCGACACATTCCAAATGACCATGGAGCCCAACCTCTCTTGCGCCTCTAAAACCATCAACCCTAAAGACCTTTCGCTCTCGACTAATGCACCACGACAAGACAACAATCACAATCGATTAATCTCGCAACCTGACAAGCCGAGCTACAACCTGCCAACCCATCAGTAGCCATTGCTAGGCCTGACACAGTCCTATCAGCCATCATTCGGTCTACAGCACCAAGGGGATATAAATACCCCTAAGATCGAAGAAAAAAAGGAATCTCTCTCAACTCTCTAAGGGCTATCACGCCCAACACTCTATATTCACTATCACTCTCTCTTGAATAGTGGCTCTTTGCCCACACTAGAATGGGTGAACCACCACCAACTGTAGTCAACCATCGCCCGGCCACTGGCTCGGCACTGCTAGCCGCTTTCGGCCCTGAACCAATTAGGGGTAAATCGCCAAGTCCAACGGCCAACCATGGTCCTTTGTGGTTCTCAGCTCGTCTTTTTACTAGTGAACACTCATCGTTGACCCCACACCCACCGTCAGCCACCATCTCCATTTCCCTGTTTAGTGTCGCCCAAAATTGACATCAACAAAATGTTAACTCCTGGCGATCGCTTCTGTTGTCTAGCCGTCACTCGCTTTTTCACCAATCACCCCTCTATCATTTGTCCCTTTGTTTGTCGCACGAAACCCTTGAGCGCAACTATATCTTTTGTCATCCCCCTCTCACTTTATCGTTCATTATTGTTAGCATCTTCATTGAACCTCCAATCATTTGAAGGGTTTTTAGGATTTTTAATTTAAAGGATTTTTAGAGAAAAATTATAGATTTGTAAGTTGTGAGAAATTATGGAATTTTAAGAGGGGTTATTAAAAAATAAGATTTTTATAAAGAATTTAAAAGAATTAAGATCGGGTCATATGTCAAACAATGAGTGGATGATAAAATTTTGTTACAGTAGTAAACAATTAAACACCTAGAATATAATAAAATAAAATGTTAGACATTTATTTCGACAAAAGAAAATTTAGACAATTAAAATAAAAAAATATTTAAGACACTTAATTTATAATAAAACCATAAATAAAATAAAATAGTAGGAAATAAAACTGAAAAAATTGGGGTCCACTATGCCACTTTCCCTCTTGATTTTTACTATTATTACTATTTGAATTTTGCTGATGAACGCATTGGGAAACATTCAATATTTCATCTTCTAGAAAACTTGTTTCAACATGAAGCAATGTGTTTATTATTATTATTATTATTATTATTATTATTATTATTATTATTATTATTATTATTATTATTATTATTATTATATTATTATTATTATTATCACAACATTTCACGATAATCTTGGAAAGTTATGCATATATTATATAAAGAAGAGTATATTTATTATAAAACGACTAATTGAGTTGGTGTCAAGAGACAATTCAATATTAGTTTAATTATAAAAATATTAAATTTTTTATTTTAAAATGTAATTAATATTATTATAACTAAATTCACTATTGAAGTATTGAACACATGATCAACTCTTCTTTACCGCTACATGTAATGTTAATTTGTTGATTAAATTTTAAACGTATATTTTAATCTTTTAATTAGATTATTTTACAAATATAAATATTTCCAATAAATTTTGTTAATTTAAAAAATATTTTTTACCCAAAATTTTTAATGCGTTGATTGAATTTAGTGTCACTTAAATCAATAACACAAATTCAATAGGAAAACACATAACAATCAAAGTATAAATAAAAAAGCATAGATTTAAAAGGCTATAATAGTATTTTACTTTTTATACTAATAAATATTTATTTTTGAAAATAATTAATTTTCTATTTTTGTTTGAATTAGATACAATATAACCATTTCTAATAAATTTTATTAATTAAAAAAATTACTTCACTCTCCCAAAATATTTAGTATAATAATATTTTAGGTATTTTTTAATTTAAATTTTAATTAAAAAAATATTTATTTTTTTTTAATTTTTAAATTTTGAAAACTTAATAAATTATAGTTCCACTCATTATTTGACCCCAACTTCCTCCTTCCGCACGGAATGAATGCAAGGAAATTGTAGACTTGTAGCAGCAGTACGGAATGAATATAAGGCTATGATCAATCTTGTTTCACTACTATTTTTTTAGAAGATCCACCCTTAAAGATTTATTCTCTTCTTCTCAATGTGATTCACACTCTCCTGTAATAAAATAACTCTTTTGGACTATTTTTTTATTAAAAAAAGGTTTGATCGTCTAGAAGGTTAAGGGCGGCTGCCGACTGAACTGACGGTGAGATAAGGCCATAAGGGTCCTTGGCCCGGCGGCTTTTCTATGGCGGAGCCCATAGAATTGAATCGACATCATTTTTGCAAACCAAGTAAAGGCATGCCTTTTTATTGTTTCTTTTAATCTTTTATTCTTCCTTTCTAATTCTTCTGGAAACAAATTATCCTTTCAAAATCCTACAAATTTATCTTTATATTCTCTGAATTATAAATATTAATACGGGTGAATCTGGAATACAACAGGTCTAGAGTGCGGCTAAAAAAAGCAAGTTTTAAAAATTATTCAAGAACTTAAAATGTTAGACTTTTAAATAATATTTTATGCTGATTTTTTTATGATTTTTGACAAGTATCAATACTTACAAAATAAGTATTAATTTTTTTATAACATTTTAAGTTTTTGGACAAAGTATTGATATTTGTTTTGTAAGTATAGATACTTGTCAAAAATTACGAAAAAAACTAACCTAAAATGTTATATAAAAATCTAACATTTTAAGTTTTTAGACAAATTTCAAAACTTACTATTTTTAGCCGCACCCTAAACGTGCTATATGTTAGACTCCCCTATTAGGGTACACAGTCCATCTTAATTTATGGCAATTAGGGATGGTAATGGGGAGGGGCGGGTTTTTGGCCGCCCTGAACCCGCCCCAATATATTAATCTCAAAACCCCGTCCCGCCATAAAATAATAATTTATCCGTCCCGCCCTGAAAAATAAAATAATAATTTATCCGTTCCGCCCCGATTTATAAACCCTAAACCTGACCCCGACCCGACCCGAAAATGTAAAAAAATATATTAAATTTCGTTGACGATAAATGTTAGATTCGATCAAACGACCATTATATTTACAAAATATAAATTTCACAGACTTTAAACTATATAAAAAATAAAATAAAACCAATTAAATTACTCATATGAAGAAAAAAATACATATTTTAAAAAATAAACTCGACCATTGACTTTTAGAATCAGATATTTTAAAATTCGAACAATATCTAACAAAAATTTATGATAAACACAAACTAAAAAAATAGCTTGAAACTCCTAAAAGTATTTATATATAGTGGTATTTTTATAAATATAATAAAAAAATACCGAGGCGTGACGGGAAATTTTCATATCATACCCGAACCCGCCCCGATCCGATTTTATATTTTTAAATACCCGCCTCGCCCTCCGATCCCCAAAAATCATAAGAAAAAGCCCGATCGGGTCGGGGCACACCAGGTCGGGTCGGGTCGGGGATCGATAACTTTGCCATCCCTAATGACAGTGCATCGAGGACTGTTGTTTGATACACAGGCTGTGTAAAATAAATTTTATACAAGCCTAGATTTTTCTACTATAAATCAAAATTAAACCTAAACCCTAAAAAACTAAAGCCTAAATTCTAAACACTAACATTAAATTCTAAACCTTACAATCCAAACCCCTAACTCTAAACCCATAAAACTAAAAAGTATGTGTAAATTAAAGTTTACGCAGACCGTATATTAAAGTTTTTCTCTCTTATTTTAAAATAACAATTCATCAAAATCAAACATGTCTATTTTATATTTTATACTTAAGATTTATAGTAATCTTTTTTTTATAATAAGTCCGCTTGCAATTTTTTCTTCATTTTTGTTTTAGCTGGCCGGCGATGCTGCTTATGTTTTCTTTGCTTTTTTTTTTATTTTTCGTATTTACTTCTTCTTTGTTTTTTATATTTTTAATAAAAATAATTATGTTTTTATGATATATTTTTTTCGATTTTTAGCACATTTTTTGTCTTTTTTATTGGTCGTTTGACCTTTTTTTCGTTTGTTTTTCTCAAGATTGAATTTAACGTCGTCTCGGCTGATTAAAATAGTGCTTATTTGTTATTATAATGATCTTCCTTACTTTGGATCCTCGCATTGAATTTGAATACGTGGTTTGCGTTCGTGGTTAATTTTCTCATTGCGCTCTGGTCTGATTTGCTAGTTTAATCCTCTTTTGTACTTCATTTGTTGATGTAGTCAGATTTATTTGTATCAATATTTTGTTCAAGTTTTTTGGTTGGATTTTTAACACTTTCCTTGTGTGATCTCAAGTGACGAGTTTCTTATGTCAATGATTATAGAAAATATCCAAATTATGTGTTTAATTCACTAATATAATTGTAAACTCTTATTACAATTTTAAATATTTTTTCTTTTGAATAAAACTAACAAATTCTATCAAGAAAAGATGTTTAAAAGTACAATGTAACTTATCCAACTTTTATTGGTGGATAAATCACATAATTAATTTCATATTGTTCATAGAGAATGACACAAACAAATTGGTAGGGGCACGTGAGATTCTATATAAAAACAAGAGTAAGCGCACACAGAAGAGAAAGGCCTTGGAGTCGTGCCATGTTCGATGTTTTTCATGATTTGCATGTGATCATAGGAATTGTCGGAGACATATGATATGATGTCATGTTATTATCACATATATTGTAAGATGGAATTGAATCGATTCCTGCTACAAGTTAATTAGATCCAAATCATGTTCAACCTCAATAAAAGGACACATCACATTACAAATTATAAAGAAGATCGCAAATGTTGGAAATAAAAATATTATTGCTCGAGATGATACAAAATTTTATGTTAAGAGTGAATTTTATAGAATTATATTAAAAAATTTAAGGAATGTGAAATTATAAAATTTTAAGAGTACAAAATCAAATCATCAATTAAAGTATAAAAAATATCTAAATTATAAAAGAATTTGAAATTTTCAAAGATGGAACTGTATCCCCAAAACCCTTTAATATATCCTTGGTTATAGCCGTTGTTAGGCATAAAGCCACAAATTGCCCCTAACATTTGACCGAATAGTCAATTTGGCTCATATTCTTTTTGAAACAATTTAACCTTCAACGTTTTATTATGGGTCAAAATGGTTCATCTGCGGATGAAAATTATTAGTCAACTAACGGTAAACAATTTAAAATGATTTGACAGAATGACACATCAGTAAAAAAATAATTTTATATTTTATATAATTTTATAAAATTATTTTTTAACTGATGTGGCATTCTTTCAAGTCAATATCTTTGTCTATATGGCACTGTCATGTCATCGTGTATTAACATGTATGTTTAGCACGTTATTTCAACACATTTATTGTTAGTTGACTAATAGTTTTTCATCCGTAAAAGGGGCACTTTAATCTAAAATAAAATTTTAAAAGTTAAATTAATTTTAAAAAATATCGGACAACTCAGTTAAAAGTTGGAGACATTTTTAACATATGCCCCGTTATTACAATAAATTAAATATAAGTTCAAATGTGTTTAGTTGCGTAATTCAGTAAGGATTATATATTATTTTATCTAATAGATAACATCACATGTTGATTAGTAGTTGGCGTTGTCCTCCATTTTCATTAGTATTTGTTAAGAGAGCGTTGTCTTATCTCAACTGCGTCGTACCTAATAAGCTCCCAACTTTCCTCCTACCCCAACTATCTTATTAGTAATTACCTATCCAATCAACGGTACCTGCTTATATCCTATTATTATTATTATTATTATTATTATTATTATTATTATTATTTTGGTTGTCCTCTCGGTTTCTAAGACTTTACTCGGACTAATCCGTGTCACACATTTGGTTTTGGTGGTAAGATTCTCAGCGAGATTTTCTGCATACACAAGGCCTAGAAGTTAAGATTTGCTTAAACGTAGACCTGGCAAACTTGATTCGAGAACCGAACAGATTTACCCAAACCGAGACCCGATATGGATCTGAACAAGATGACTCAAACGTGACCCGAAACCCGAAATGAACCGAACTGAAACCGATCCAAATTCTAGAAGAATCGATATTGACCCATAATCGAATTGACCCGAACCAAAAGTAACCCGAACTGAAAGTAACCCGAAATTAATTTGCTCAAAACCGATCTAAACCGAAATCAACCCGATTTTAACCTGCAATAATATATGTTTTATTATCTTTTTGTATTATATAAAAAAGTATTAGGGAAAAGTAAAATTCTAATATACATATTCTAGTCAATTGCAAAGAAAAGGGGGGGAGTAGGAGGGGCCGGAAAAGTAGAAGGAAAAAGTAGGAGGGAAAAGTAAAATCCTAATATACATATTATAGTCAAATTTGATAATATATATACACATATACTCGAATCAAATTTTTAGGTAATATTTCAAAATGCTCATCATATGTGCAATTATTAGGGATGTAAAAAGCTGACCCGACCTGCAAAACTAACTGAAACCGACTTGAGTGAGAACTGCTTGCGACCTAAAAGATTGGTGATCCGAAATTGATTCGAGTCCGAATTGGTGTTGACCCAAACCCAAGTTGGACTAGAAATTTTGGATCTGAACCCGACCTGCACCCGACTTAAGAACGACATGAACCCGAATTCAACCTGATAATGTGATAACCGAACCCGACCTGCATCCGACCTGATATGAACCCGGACCCGAGATTAACCTGGTAAATAACTGATATTTCCCGACTTGTTATCAACCTGGCCTGTTATGGACCTGATCTATAATTGACTCAACCTGTTAATGATCCGGCTTGTTATTGAACTGATCTGATATTTACTTGACTTGGTATTTGCATGACTTGTAAGTTGTAAGTTACAAATTTTACAATTGATGAAGTTGTAAGAATATGAATTTACTATATTAAAATGTGAGAAAATATATCTTCTCAATTTAAGGTATATGATCATTAAATTAATATATTTATTTAGGATCATTAATTTATTTGTCATTTAAATTATTAATTATGGTCACTAAATTAATAAACTTGTTTCCTACACAAATTATGATTATATTAAATTTTAATTGTAAGTTTATAACCATTAAATTAATAAGTTTAATTCATGATTATTAACTTTATTATATTAAAAAATAGATTATATAAAATGACTTTAAATATCAGTAAGTTTACTTCATGATTTTTTATATATATATATATATATATATAATTAAACATGATTTTACTTGTTGTGAACTTGTGAATTGTACAAATAATTTGTGATACTGATAATAACAATATGATCAAGCAAGACACTAAAAGATTGCACCTTATTAATATCAAAACATGAGAAACTTTATAAATGGGATAGCAACTTCACAAATTCTGAAACTATGAAACTTTATAATTGTACAAATTAAATTTATTACAATTTAGTACAATAAAATTACAATTAAATCAACTAAATAAATTTATGTTAAAATTTACAGCAAAAGTTTTACAAGGCTAAAAGCCCGACTTTGCTACCAAAAATTGACTCATTTTTTGGTAATTTAGTTAAATAATATTTTTGCTACCAGCAAAAGTTTTACAAGACTAAAAGCCCGACTTTGCTACCAAAAATCCCTCAAATTTTATTTTTAGCAAAAAATGACTCATATATATTTCTAATTTTGGTAATTTAGTTAAATGATATTTTTGTTTATTATAGTCCATACAATTTAATTTTTAGTCAAAATTTCCCTATACTGATTTATATTTTGGCAATTTAGTCCAATTTATTCTAGTCCTTAAATTTTAATTTTTAGTTTCAATTAACATTTTTTGTAATTTAGTCCAAAATTAAAAAACAACGGCCATTTTTTAGGGATTTGGGCGGCCAAATCCCATTCCCAAGACAAGGAACGGCCAAGCATCACTGTCAACCAACAAATCCAAATCCAATTCCCATCTTTTAAGTTTCAATTTCAAATGAAATTGATTAATTGAGTAAACAATTAAGTTAACAAATGGAGGGAAAAATCTCGTCATCACTAGTTTATGAGCTTTACACTTAGGTCTTTTTTATTCTTTTGTTTTAATTTGATTCATTTTAGTCCCAATTTTAATTTACTTTCCTTAGACGTTTACGTTTAGGTTCTTTTTAAATTAGATCCTCCTTCTTTACCTTTAAGGCTTTATCCATTTAAAAGTTTTCATTTTAGTCCTAATTTATGTTTTAGTTTATTAAATTTATTATTTAGTCAAAATTATTTTTTATCCGACATCCCTAAAGGAATAAGTTATATTTTGATTCATATTAAATTATTAATCCCTAAAAAATATTTTTATTCAAAATTGATACACAATTACCAGACCCGGTCCCGGAGTCTATGACTATTTGTACATACACATAACAATAACTCAGTACTAATACCTGACTTGAAGCTCAACCGAACTCGATATTACCCGACCTGAACGTGGCTCAACCTGAAGTCCGTCCAAAACAAAATTAACTCGTTGATTAACTGATTCGGACCCGAACCGTTTTGGCCTGAACTAAAACTTACCCAGCCTGAAACTAACCCGACCCGAACTCGAACTCAATCTGATTTAAAATCAACCTGACAATGACCCGAATCTGAGTCGACCCGGGCCCGACCTGATCCGAGTCGAACCATTAAATTGACCTAATATAACCAGTATCTGATTTGACCTGACCTTACCTGACATGACCTGACCTGAAACTTGAACGATTACCTGATTTCACATCCCTAGCAATTATGGTCTAAGGTTTGATTCCATGCCCATAAAATTATCTCTCTTTTTTACGTGTATTTTGAAAATATAAAAAAATCTATCGTACTAAAAACAAACATCGAATATGAAATTAAAAAAAATATAGTTATAGGATTGGATCAGGATTCTTTAGGTTCAGGTTAAATGATTAATACCAATGATGGTTGATTTTGAAACATTGAATGATTGGAACTAAACCTAAATGATAATATTAACAAATAAAAAGACATGTTTTTACAATAATATATGATTAATCATTTATATAATATACACGATTAGATTCACACCCAAGTCCAACTCAAAAAGAATTGACCCAAAAATTTAAAGATTGATCCAACCCGACCCGATCCGAACAACCCGATATCGACCCGACTCGAAAACATCTGATCCGATATTGACCCGAATCATTGATCCAATACCCGAATTGACCCGAATCATCATAGAACCAAACTAAAATCCGAACCAGACCCAAACCGATCCAATTCGAATCTAAACCGAATATAGACAAACTCGAAACGAAACGAACCGATCCGAACCGAAACCGAACCGAACGACCCATTTGCCACTTCTACTTAAACGATACCAAGCTGCTTACCACTTAAACTAACCCATCATTATTATTATTATTGTTGTTTCAATCATGTATACTTAATTTTTGTTTTGTTTTGTTTTGTTCCTTATAAAAAAAAAGAGTATGATTGATGGAGAATCTAATGAATAAAGTTTACAAAATCATATGAGTTGTATCATAAATATAACAATATCATACATAGTTTATTTAATTAAATGAGTTAGATTATAACTTATTTTCTTCTTTTTTTAAAGGACAAAACATGTCCTAGAGTATGTAATAGTAACAATAATAATAAATAGGGATAAAACAAGTCCAAAAGCCTAAATATATTATCTGTGATATTATAATTAAAATTTCATATAGATGGATACTTGTAATTGTGAATGGCGATGTTTTATTATTTTAATTGCAAATCATAAAAATAATATAGCTGGTGGTGTGTATTTTTATTTATTTAGTGAAATGGAATTTATTAGATATTGACCTGGTGGTTTTGGTTCAGAGTTTAATTTTAATATTTTTTCTCTTTTCTTTTAAAAGAGTTATTTTAGTTGTAAATTTTTCATATTTTAAAAGTTTTTGTCCAATCAATCTAACTAATAAAAAATTAACAAATCTCTTAGGCTGACATCAATTGTTCTGGTAGAATAAAAGGGTTAAAGTGAAGTTTTAACTATAAAACAAAAATCAAATAGGAATAGGCCGAAAGGTAGATTTTATGGAAAACGTTAATAAAATCGGAATTAGAGGTCTTTAAGTCGGTGCTTAAAAAATTATTTAATTAACAATAAATCTTATTAAATATATTATGAATTCAAGTTATTACCAGATTTGAAAGAATATATATGCATTCATTATTATAGTATTTAAAAATAATAATTTCTTTTAACTATGTATTTCCTTAATTAAGTCAAATTCAACCGGAGAATTCTGTCAATCAAACCGAATGAAACCTAATTAAATCTAATTGAACCAAACCAATCTAATTGAGTTTAATTATGTTCAAGTAGATATGATTAACTTCTATTTCATAAAATTCTACAAAAGCAAAATTTTTGTGTTTTCTTTTCGTTTTATCACTCTCAAAATACGTTTAACAAAAATAGGTAAACTACATCGTATACCATTGAATTTTAAGAGTTGTATGTATTATCATGGCCGGTCATGAGATTTTGGAAGGCCGGGGCAAATAAAAAAAGTAGGCCCTAATAATAAGTGTTGAAAATAATTAAATTCTAAGAGTAGGTCTCTAATAAAAAATATTAAAAAAATAAACTTTACGAGTATGCCCATAATAAAAAGATAATTAAAATTTTTAAATTTTAAGAATAAGCTACTAATAATAAATATTGAGAAAAAATTGAGCTTATAATAACAATTATTGAAAAGTTTTGGCCCTAAATAACAACTATTGGAAAAAATAGACTCCAATAAAAAATATTAAAAAAATAAATTTTAAGAGTAGGCCCTAATAACAGGTATTAAAAAAAATAATTTTAAGAGTATGCCCCTAATAACAAATATTTGAAAAAAGTGATCCTCGAATGACAATTATTAAAAAATTTGAACCTCAAATAACAAGTATTAAAAAATTTTGGACCACAAATAACAAGTATTGAACAATTTAGACCCCTAATAACAAATAATGAAAAAAATAAATTTTAAGAGCAGTCTCCTAATAGCAAATATTGACAAAATTGAATTTAATAGTGTGTCCTAATAACATATATCAAGAAAAAAATGAGGTTCTAATAACAGATATTAAAAAAAATTGAGCATCTAATAACAAGTATTGAAAAAATGAGCCACAAATAACAAGTATTAAAACAAATAAACCCAAAATAACAAATATTAGAAAAAAAATAAATTATCATTAAATTCACAATTATGACACTAAAACTCATTAATGTTTAGAGTAAATAATTTTTTAATTAGAGAAGGTAGAATCCATTAATGAATATTTAAATTATATATATATATAATATAAATAGTGGCTCCTGGTGGACAGTGGGCTCTAGGCGAGCGCCCCTCATGCCCACCTTCAAGGTCGTCCCTATTGTTATTAAATAAAAAATTGATATTTTTAACACTAAATTTTAGTTTAGGTTTTAATTATACCACTGAGCTGTTAATAATATTTTTTCATATCATCGTACATGAATCGTAAAGATTCGTCAACATCATCAATTTTAATGGTACAATGTTATAATTGAAGGATTATATATATTATGGAACTAAAAATTGATACTGTTTTAATACTGAACTTTAGTTTAGGTTTCAATTATACTACTGAGCTGTTAATATTCTTCCATGTCATTGTATGTGGATCGTAAAAATTCGTCTACATCATCAATTTTAATAGTCCAGTGTTATAATTAAAGTTTAAACTAAAGTTTAATTTTAAAATAACATCAAATTTTCATTCAATAGTATAATCAATAATTTAATACTAAATTTAAAGGTTAATGGTATTGGTCGAGATAGTTTAGCTAAATAATAAACAATGAATTCTTCTTCTTCTTAAAGCACTAGTCAACAACGTAGAACTCCTCCCTCCTAAACTCAAATTCTCTATCAATTTTCCACAATGAAAAAACTTATTTCTTTTATATAAATCTCCTCAAATCTATCTTCCTCTCTCTTTCTTGCGTTTTCTATCTTTTCTTTGTTCTTACGATGCCACAGGGCAATTTAGAAACCCTTGTCTCCGCTTGTGCCGGCGGTTCTTGCGATAACAAAATCGTCTGCGAGACCTTAGCAACCACCGGTGGCCGCCCCGACGAGCAGCTCCACACGGCGGAGGAATCTGTCGAAGAACCAATCCCGGCGGATTTCCCGCCTGAATCTTTTTGGTTATCCAAAGACGCCGAGTACGACTGGTTCGATCGCAACGCTTTTTACGAACGGAAAGAGTCGCATAAAGGAAACTCTGCTTCCAGCTCCACCAATCTTAATCCTACTTTGAACTCGGACTCCAATTCTCAGCGCTTTCCCGTTAGAAAATCTAAAGCTTCTATCTTCGGATTACCGAAACCGCAGAAATCTTGCTTTATTGAAACCAAGAACAGGAAGCATGCTAAGCCTGGAAAGACTGTATTGTTTCCTAAACGTCCCGGTTCTGTTAAATCGGATCCTCCAGTTGTTGAACCGTCTTCACCAAAGGTTTCTTGTATGGGAAGAGTGAGATCGAGGCGAGACCGGAATCGCTCACTGAAAAAGAACCGCCAAAATCCGGACGAGGTCGAAGATGTTAAAGAGAAAAGAAGCGGTTTCTTTCCAAGTTTTTGTTCTATTTTTCGGTCAAACGGCAGAGCACGTGAACCTCACACTGTTGCAGTGGAGCCTTCGCCGCTGAGGAACAGCGACATTAGGTCGCGTTTGCCGCCGGATGATGGTGAGGCAATATCAATGGAGCCTGAAATTACGGAGAGGGCTCCGGTCGGTCTAGGTGGAATGAAGCACTTCGCGTCTGGTAGAAGATCTGAGCCGTTGATCTAAACCGTGTTGGGAATGGTTTTGTTAGTGGTGGGCCATAGCTAAGGCGTGGGTTTGAGTAGGGTCGTGGTAAGTTTTGTTCCGTGCATGGTGAGGTAAGAAAATTTCCCCTTTTTTATTTTTACAAGAGTTTTGTAGATAAAGAGTGATTTTGAGGGGCACAGTTTGTAAAATTTTCGTTTAATAAAAGAACATGTGAATTTAAACATGATTATCTTGAGAAATTACTTTTAAGTATGGATTTAGGAAACTTATGAACATTAGTCACAGTTTTTTGCATGATTAATTATGCTGTAGGTGATGAAGCATTGAATGAACTTGCCGATATAATAATATTAAATTGTGATGGTAGTGTACTAACTTTTTTAAGTATTTTATTGGATAAAACTTTGATATACTGGATTTATATTATAAAAATTTAAATCTTAAATTTTTAACTTTAACCTTAAAAAACTAAACCCACACTCTAAATTTTAAATTCTAAACACTAATCTTAAATTCTAAATCCTACAACATAAATCCCTAAACCTTAATCTTAAATTAAAACCCTAACCCCTAAAACTAAAAGCATGTGTAAACTAAAGTTTACACGATTTATGTATCAAAGTTTTATTTATACATTTTACAATCATGATTTAATATTCTAATATTAGTATACTTTTACGTGTTTTAATTAATTTATAAAAGTAAAAATATAATTTTATAAATAAAAAATCATTAAAAACAAATAACAGAAGTTGAGCAAGGGGATAACATTAACACGCATCATTTCCAAGCACCAAAACAAGAGCAATGATTCATAGTATCACCCGCAGAAGCAACGATGAAAATCAATATTTCTCTACTCTACTCTACTCTACTCTACTCTACTCTCTGCCTAATTCCAATTTTTTGTTAATATTTTTTATTCTATGATTTGCTGGTCTTTTGATTTGACCCCTACTAGGAGCCGAGACTCTCACGGACACGGCATGTGAAACAAATATGAGTTTCTTCTACCTAAACATATGACTAAGCTAAGCTAAGCTAAAAGCTAAGAAGAGAATGGCAATTCTTGACGCTAGGGTGGGTAAAACTTGACTAAAACAAATTATGTTTAGTTAGTAGAAATGAAAACAACTTTCCATAAGAATGTATATACCTAAAAAATAGTGAACCATTAGAATTAACTTAATTCAATCACACAACTACTTTTCATTATCTTACTACTAATAGTCACCAATCATATGACACATCAATACTTCATTTTCTTCCTATCAAACCATTCGAACAATTCACGGAAAACAACATTCATCTTCATACTCTCTATCAAATACTCCTTACAATTTAGATTTCATGAGCATACTTTCATGCACATAAATTTTCTCCTTTCTTCTAATTTTTTTTTTCAGAATCATTAATTCATTTGAAAGGCTTGTAGCACGCTCGAATCGATCTCCCAAAATCGTCAAGAGAGTTGATTTTTGTTGTTTGATAAATTGGCTAAAACCGATAAAAATAGTAGACAATTTGTACAAGAATTTTAGAGTGGTTCTACTACCAAATCAATTCTACATCCACTACCTTAGTACACCACTAAGAATTTCTGAATTTCCTTTCTTCTAATTTATTTTTTTTCAGAATCATTAATTCATTTGAAAGGCTTGTAGCACGCTCGAATCGATCTCCTAAAATCGTCAAGAGAGTTGATTTTTGTTGTTTGATGAATTAGCTAAAACTGATAAAAATAGTAGACAATTTGTACAAAAATTTTAGTACTACCAAATCAATTCTACATCCACTATCTTAGTACACCACTAAGGATTTCCTAATTCACTAAGAATTCTTCTCTTTTTTTCGGGATCAAGAGGTTACCTTTACAACCCTATCTTTTCAATGGCTAAAATATAACTACTCTAGTTTTTACTTAGGCTAAAATAGAATCTCGTCTTTTTACAAGGTAAAAGATTAAACCTCACAAGGTGGGTGTTTACACAAATTGAGCTCACAAGAAAGAGTAAAAGATAAAACAAATAAAATCACTCTTTACAAATATTTACAAGAGAAATGATAAAAATATGACTTGTAAATTAATTTCTCTTAGAACATTTAAGCTTGGATGTGTTCTTTCACCATCTTCAAGTGTTCCGCCTTCCTTTTATTTATTGGAATGAGCTTGTGGCTGTTACTAGCCGTTAGGGGTAATTTATAGTTGTGGAGATATTTTTCAGCCGTTAGAGTCTGTTTCAAGCAGTGGGTATCGGTATGTGTAACTCCCGTATCGGTACCTGCACTTAAATCAAAATTAGTCGTTGCAGACGTTAACTGGGTACAATACACTTTATCAGTACGGACAAGTCCGTATCGGTACGCTATTTGACTATTGAAAAAATTGGTTTGGAGAAAACAAAGGGTGTATTAGTATGGGCTTAACCGTATCGGTATGGACATGTTTTTTTTATATATATATATTTAGAATGTTTAAACATATTTAAACAAGTCAAAAACACTTAAAAACAATTTTCATTTGTTACATCGAAATATTATCTCAACAATCTTCCCTTTTTGATATAACAAAACATTTGAAAAATTGTTTTTGAGATTGCTCCTCCTTATGCAAATAATATTTGAAAAAGAGAATATTTTTGAAAAAATTTTAAAGGCTCTTCTTTTTTTGTGAAATTGAATTTTTCAAACCTATTCATCTCTCCCCTTTTTGTTATGTCAAAAATAATTCAAACCAAGTTTGAAATCTCATTAAGTTCAAAACAATAGAGAAAATATATTTTCCTTTTAAAATCAAAGCTCCCCAGTCCCCTTAATCAAAGCATTCCATTTTAATAAATTTAACTCAAATGCTTGACACTTAAAAGAATAGAATTTCAATATTGAATTAAATCTATTTAAAAACACTTGAAATTCAATATATCCAAGACTTTAAAAAAATTTTATGCAAACATATGAATGGAACCATTAGACTCATATGCATAAAGCACTCAAATAATGTCATCCTATTTGGATATTGAAATAAAAAACACATAAATGCATAAACATTAATCAATCAAAAATAGATAACCAATATATAAAATTAAAAGCATTAAGCTTAGAGGTTACCCATTTTCTTCACTTGTGTGACTAGAGCATTTTCATGTCTTTGCATTTTTTTCCATTGCTCCAATACACCTACAAGAGACATTTATTTGAATTTTAACCGTACAAAGTCTGTATCGGTACGCTATTTGGCTACTGAAAAAATTTGTTTGGGGAAAACAAAGAGTGTATCTGTACGAGCATGTTATTTTGACATTTGAAATGTTTAAAACATATTTGAACAAGTCAAAAACATTTAAAAACAATTTTCATTTGTTATATCGAAATATTATCTCAACATCATCTATATGCAATCTTATGACAATTTTAGCATATGAATTCAAAGACAACACTGTCAAACCACCAACATGTATTTTAGCCGTTTAATACTGAAATTCCAGCATCCATTTAACAAAGTTTCCAGCATAAATTCAATGCAGTTTTCAGCATAAGACGGTGCACTTTCTCAGCATAAAATAGTGCAGTTTTCCAGCATAACAACCCAAATTTCAAATGTAGATTTTCATGCTTTCATGTATCCAATTTTTACATCATTTTGAATTGATTTAAAAGTCATGCTCAGCAATATCATACATCTAGTACATGCATCATTCACTCAAAACTCAATTAAAATATGTTATTTAAGTCATTCAAAACAGGGCAGCATAATCTTCCTTTTATTTCTAAACATGTTACAAAATTCCAATCCATAGCCATAGAACTATTAACTATTTTCATTCAATTAAACCAACTTCCAAGGCAGATTTTACATACCAACATCCTTTAAAAAGAATTTATCCTTTAACCAATATAATCCTATAACCAAAACCGACTCTATCATTTATCATTTCAGTAAAATTCCAGCCAAGTAGAGACATATTCGGTTGGTTTGACTTCACACATTCAATATATATATACCCTTAATGGAATGGTGTTAGAACCATCAATGGCCGAGTTTCATTCTAATTTCTCAACAAATTTCATATCTAGATTCTACAAAAGCTTTGAATTCCATCTAAAATCATTTAATTTAGTCACATTCTAGTAACTTACCAATGATTCTCTAACCTAATCTATCTTTAAGCTTCAAGAACATCACCCATGATAATTTCAATTCCAAACTTAACAAAATTGTTACAAATTCGAAGTCTAGAAGGAATACTTACCAACTTTAAAGCTAACTTGAAGAGGAGGAAGTCAAATATCAAGTATTAAAGTTTGAATTCCTCCAAGTTTATCCTTGGAAGCTTACGGTGGAGAGGGGTTAAGTGAAGGAGTTAAAGTTGGAGAACATATTCTCTTTCCTTTACTCTCCAAAATAGATAGGTAGAGCCCTTCCTCCCATCAAAATTTCCATTTTTTTAGTAGCTAAAAATAGTTATTATTCATCACTAAGATGGCATGTTTAAGACACATGTACTCCACTAAGTTTTATTGGTCAAATTGCCATACATCCAAGTAGTTAAGCCTTCAATTCAGTTTGGTCCTCAATACTAATTTTCATTCTTTACAAATTAATCACCAATCATCAAGTCTTGATTCAGCCCATTTCAATTATTTCTAACTAGATCTACTAGTTTCAAAATACTTCCTTAAGGTTTCCTAGTAAATATTGTGAATTATTAAATTACTAATAATTTCTAACCCGGTTTCAGGGGTATTACACAATGACTCATTGATCATCTTGTAATAATATTATAATTATAATTTCTATTTTGTTACTTTTAAAAGTTGAATGACCAAAATAAATATTTTATCATAGTTCAGTGATCATTTGTAAACTTTATCCTAAAAGTTGAGAATAAGTTAGAAAAAAATGGATAAAATACAATACACATCACTTAATTATAATTTTGTTAATAAACATGGAACTTTATTAAAAGTAATAATTTAGTCACTCAATTAAAATTTTGTTATAAACAAGTCACCATCTCGTTAAAATTAAAAAATGATATGATATAATAACAATTTTAGTCCTCAAAACTTATACATTCTATCAATTTGATCCCGATTCAAAAATAATTCAATAAAGGTAACCATACATAATTAAAAAATTTGACATTGCACCCTCTCGACACACCCTTTAACCACTTGTCGCACTTCATGCTACTGTCTATCAGCTCGATTACCGATACATGTGATAGCTCGATAGACACAATCACTTAACTATTGGACATTTGACAGGCTAATGGAACAAACCCATTATGACCTTAACGTTGTCTGCTAGTAGACATAGTCACTTCACTAGTAGAATTTTTTAAATATGCAGGATTAATATTTAGAATTATAACCACATTAATGGAATATATAAGTTTTGGTGACTAAAATTGTTATTATACCAAGCCATTCATTTCAATTTTAACCGTAAAGTGATTTGTTTGTAACAAAATTTTAATTGAGTGTCTAAATTATTATTTTTAAAAGAAAAGTGAAATATTTATTACCAAATCTATAATTATGTGACTTATGTTGTAGTTTACCAAACAAAAATATACTTTATAATTTTTTTTTGACAATGACAACTTAATTTTTATTAAAAATCATGGAAGATATAAAAAATACAACGCATCCAGAAGAGAGAATAATAGGGACTAATCCACCAAAATCTCATACAAAAACCCAAAGGTGCAAAGAAAAGTAAATACTTCCATAGAGATTAGCATACCGTCAAAATCCAGAAGCCTTCCTGAATCTCATTGTCTCTATCCAAATGAGACGCTTTACAGGGTGAAAAGGAGTGGTGAGCGAACCAAACTATCAGGCAGATTGCTCCGCTACCCAGGTCTGATTACATCGGCAAACAACCATCAACCGAGTGAGGATCTATCTTTCTATGACCACCGACAAAATCATAATCAGAAATTAGCGTCGTGAAGATCTTTGTACGAACACTAAACGATCGCTAAGATATGCTGAAATTATGCCAAAACAACAGATGAAACGAACCACAAGAAAAACAAAGAAAAACGTGATGCAAGAACAGAGAGAATGCGTGCCACAAGAGCAGGAATTCTTATTAAAAAATACAAAAAATAATGAACTCGGTGATCAAAAAACAATAATAAAATTAATTGCCATTCACCAACCAAGAAAACAAAAAAACAAGAGGCTGCGGCGCTAAGGGGCGGAGAAAAAATTTACTCAATAAAAATATTAACTCGAGTGTCCGGAGTGAAATTAGTAGGTATCCCTAAAAATTATAGCAGATTTTGCATTATGTGTTCTTGATCCAAGCCCAATTGTATTGCTTCTTGGATCTGTTTGGTGTGAACTCTTATGATCGAACCATTCGATTCATGTCTCGATTCCAAACTTTTCTTACCTACACTCCAAGCTTCCCAGCTAATGCGCATCAGGCATCACCCAATAAAATGCCATGTTTAGTAATGTTTTTAGAGAGTACGACCATCTCCTAACATTAATAACGGATCTATAAATTAAAAAAAAAACAAAATATTTTTTTATTTTATACATTAAATTATATTTTAAAAAATAAAAATACAATTATTGTCTTAAGAACCTGAATGCATCCGTCCCCGACTAACGCCTCTCTGTCCATCCATCCACGATCCTAACTATCTTCATCGTTTATTCTGACGCAGGGCCATCTATGGTTCACTACCAACATGAAAGGACATGACATCAGTTTAATATTCCAGATGGCAGCCTGATTGTCAGTACACGTGGCATAAAAAAACATAAAAGATAAAGGGGTGAAGGTAGAGGATTCCACAAGGGCGGTGCGGGTGAACCATTGGGAGGAAAGTGTCGTAATCCGATTCGCCATGTCAGCCATAGTGCCCTTCTCTGGACTTTCATTACACAAAGGGGAATGCGAAAGGAATATTTATCTGTTATCAAACCATTATAATAGACAAAATCCCCCTCAATGTAAAGATATCAGATAAAAACAAGAGCAAAGTGGGATGCTGCTTTTCCATGATCCTGAGATCATTGTCTCAACTTTGTAAGCAAATGCCTTTGAAATAACCTCAAATTCCATGCCTCATTACCTGTTGTTGTTTTAAATAATGTAAGAATGCATCAGCCTGACATAACTCATGACACCATTTTTATAATCCTTAAAAAAAGATAAATCTTCAGACAATGCATTATCCACTTTGATATCCTTAAAGCAACAGTAAAAGGGGCCGCGATATTTTATGTTCCATTATGGCTTTTGTGAAAGATCTTTCGGTCGCCCAGTTAACCTCCCAGCAAATGGTGTGTTGCCATTTATACACACCTTGAATTGCATCAAGCTTCTCAATTCAGCAAATACCAAAGATGTTGAGCTTTTATGTCATTTATCTATACGCTATATATAGCATTGGTAATGCCCCATAATTGTTTTAGTTTTGGTATAAAAGGCATTGTAATACGAGTTGTAGACGTTAAAATTCGAATACTTGTATTTGTTGGTAATAAATTTGATTGATTTCAAGGTAAAACGAAAGCAAAGAAGAAGAAAATTTGTGTAGTGTTTTGGTTTTATTTAGAGGTGGCAATCATGTCCGTTTGGGTTGGGTCATTTCAATTCTGGACTACATTCGGTTAACGTCTAATTAGGTCGGATAAGATTTAGTTCAGTCTATGGCAAGTTGGGTAGAGTTTGATTTCGGGTCAAGTTAATATTGGACCTATCAATTACGGGTTAGATTAATATCAAATCGATTGGTTTTCGGGTTGAGTCAATATTGAATCAATCAATTCTTAGGTGGTGTTAATAGTTGGATTTTTGGGGTCAATTCGAGTTTAGTAGGGTATGAATTCAATCAAGTATATGTACAATTATGATATTCTTGTAAAATGTGTCTTATTTCGGATCATATACGAAGAAAATTTTTTAAATGAGAAAGGATTATATTGAACCATTAAATTATTACTAAAATTTGTGGTTAACTAGTAGTATATAAAAAAAAAGAATAAAAGCACACCATTCTACAAATTATAGCATTGTTAAAAAATAGTTAATAGTAAAAATAAATTATTTGTTTGCTTCAACTCAATTATAGGGCTAAAATCGAGTAGATATTCAATTTATATCCGAGTAAATTAAATTTAGGTTGCTTTTGGTTCGAGTTGAAAATTGATTCGATTCTATTTCGGTTGAGCAAAAATTCAAGTCGGTTTTGATTCAGTTCGATTTGTTTCAGATTTTTGATAAAGTTTAAATCATCTTGTTTGGGTCTGTATCAAATCTCGAATAAGATAAATCGATTCGAATAGTCGGATTCTGATGAGTTTACCAAGTCTAGTTTTATTTCATTTGTTTGTACTGTGAAATTTCCAAAAGAATAATTTGAGTATCCAAAATCCTTTGGAGTAGCATGCGTGTTGACGACATCACCCACCACTAAACCAAACTTCATGCTTCATTCCCCATAATCTCATCCCAAGTGGGTCTCAATCATTTTCATTCATCCTCTCCCAACTAAAATGACCACGTTTTCCTTAGTTATTTTCAATCCTGCCACTGAAATCCCATCACCCGGGGCTCTTATTCCTGCCTGAAACCAAAGTTGCAGCTTGTAGCCAAACTTGATTCGCTGGACCACCACTTGCCTCAGACCGGACAACTTGAATATTAGCAGATAAGTTCAAGGAGTGCTGCAAATTGCAAATGAAGAGCATGTTGAAGATAAAGACAACAAAATGGTGCTTTTATGCTAGATTAAACCTACATTCTCTAAATCCGAACGAGTATCGAATATAGATATGTATGTGACAATCACATTTAGTTCTTTTTTTACAAAGGAATTCCACATGTTTAGAGTATCAAAACATATATTTGTGTCCAAATCCGAATGTGTGGCAAGGAAATAGTCAATGTTGCATACATGTTGTATGGAGCATAATGTTCAAAAACTCAATTTTAGTGGTCCAACGGGATCCAAGCTGATGTTACGCTACAAAATATGCGGTCTGCTCACAATCCACCGACTGTCCGGATGCAGATAACACAGTTCTAAATGGCCTAGTTAGCCTCAAAACTCAATCAGTCGACTCATGAAAAGACAGGCAAATTAACTGTCATGTTGTAGTACCTAAAAAGAAAGGGAAAAGATCAAGTTGCTTGCCTTTGCACAACCGAGTTGTTCCCCTACTTTACCTTGCCCATTTAACTCAAAAGATCTCACTGAGTCAAAAAAGTTGTGAAAAAGGAATGATTGAGGAGTAATGACTTTCAAGTCCAGCTTCCACACCAGCAAAATCAAACAAATGGGGTCCATACTCCCACAAATACATAAGGGCAACTTGTGTAATATTGTGTATGTTACAAGGGCATTGCCAGAAACGTCTTCTTTAAATACCATCACCTTTGCTCTACTTTCATTACATTTTCTTCTTTTACTGTGACCAATTTTACAAAAACAAAGGCCATGGGGAATTGCTTAGTTGCTGAAGACAAAGTGATAAGAGTCATGCAGCTTGATGGCAAAATACTTGAATATCAAGCCCCCATCAATGTTCAACAAGTGCTATCGAACTTCTCCGGTCACGTGCTGTCGGATTCCTTCTCCGGCTTCCATCATCTTCGACCCGATGCGAAGTTGCTCTCCGAACAGCTGTATTACCTTGTACCTCTCCCATCACCATCCAAGAAGGGTAAAAAAAAGAAGGTGAGGTTTTCGAATCCGGAGGTTAACGACGACGACGGTCAAGGGAATCCCGGTGTTGTGAGAATTAAGTTGATAATCAGTAAGCAAGAACTGCAAGAGCTGCTTCAGAAAGGAGGAGTTTCAGCTCAGGACAAGGTTTCTCAGATACAAAGTAAACAACAAAACACATCTGATGTTGATGATAGTATGTTACAAAGTACAGCTGAAGTAAACTAGTAAAACATACCATGTAGTAAAAAAGAAACTGTTTTAACTTATGTTAGCTCTTAGGGACAGAGTAGATAGAATATGTACTGAGCATACAACAACCAAATGCTTGTCACCACAAGATATGAATGATGTCTCCTCCATGAAAATTAGCTGATAAAAGGATATAATTTGTATTGAATCCATGTCCCTTGTGAACATCCATTGATGTTGTCTTCATTTAGTAATTGGCTCATATGATCACCCTTGGGAGGTGCATCCAATGCAGGGACGGAGCCATGAATCAATATCAAGGGGAAAATATAATTAACCATAAAAATTAGGAGGCAAAGTTCAAATGAATTGAAAATTCAAATAGGTAAAAAAATCCATTCCAATCTATTTTAACCAATACCAACAAAAGCACAGGTCTTTGTAGCTCAAGAGGTAGTGTTTTTTATGCCTCAGAGGCACAAGTCTCAAATCTCAGCACCCTTTCTATGTCAGAATAAGGATCAAGTTTCATAAATTGGAAGGATTTTAGCACAATTCACCACATTTTGAAGAACCTAAATGCATCCAAGCCAACTTGAGGTGTCTGCCTCATTCTCACCTGCCAAGACACTAAAAGGGAGCATTTCTATTTGTCATCTCACCTTAAAAAGAAGGTTTGAAAGGGAAAAAAGGGAATGAAAGCAACTTCTCCTTCCCTCAGAACCTAACTGATGCTAAAATCCAAACCAGAATCATACTAAAAGCAATTCCAACTTTTGTGTCCGGCATATATTCGAACATAAATATGACCCTTTAAACATATGAAATGACTTAAAATGAATTAAACATATATGTATTCAACACTCGTACCATTCATGTGAAAAACATTATAATAGCAAGAACACTGAGAATGTATAATGACCCTTGCATTGGTGCGTCTACTGCTCCACCCATGATAGCGTTGGTGGTGTTACTCATAATTAGCAGGCAATTATAGTATAAACTGATAGGACAAGTCAACTTGAGCCAGTAAAATTCCCATTAGTATATGGTGTAGGAAAAGTTTAAGTGAACTTTCCTTTAGTGTGTGTGGTGCATGAATCATGATACTCCTGAAAATGCTATAACAAATATTAGCAATCTTTTTTCAACACCAATCACAAAATTTCTCAGTTTGCTTCTGAGGAACAGCACTCTTTAGTCTTTCCAAAACTCTACATTTCGAATTAAACTTTTGTGTGTGTGTATCACGAAGCATCTTTAGCTTAAACCAGCAAAAATAAATATAATAAAAATAGAAAATGAAAACTTTAAAAGCTGAAAGGGTCTGAAAGAAGGGTAGAAAAGAATTTGGAAGATGTGGATGTGGTGAGGTGGGAAAACAAGGTATATGTGTTGTATGTAATTGCCACTCTGAAAGTTTCATAGACAGGATCATTTCAGTTCATCATAGCTTTTGGAAACTTAAACGTTTTATAAATGGGGTTTAAGATTTAAATACTTGTAAAATTGGTCAAATGGTTTTACAGTGGAACCAACATGAATTAATTAATAGAATACCGCCCAATTTTCCATCTTGAACGACATGCTTGAAAACTATAGAATAGGGCAGTTTCTGAACAACATGCTTGAAAATCAGCTGTCCTTAACGGCTCATATCATGTCTGCCATAAGTGGCATATTTTGTATGGTCACTTTGTTATAGTACGCCCAAAGACCAATCATAAGATGTTAGAAATTTGGTATGCGGTAAAATAACCAAAGCGATAACAACATAGACCAAGCCATGCACAAGAGACAAGATTTAACATGATTCACCATAGCTTACCTTTACGGACGAGAGAAACGAACAATCCACTATCAACGTAGAGAACATAGAGTACAAATACTTGATTACCAATTAGAATTTGAGTCAAAATATAACAAATATTTGTTACAGTTGTGATCAAAATTCTTTTAGGATTTGGTTTAAAGTTACAATCCTACTTTTAGTAGATATTGTTTACTTTATATTAATTAAAAGTAGGAAACTCGGTTTGAGTAGAATTTGTTTTTATGCAAGTTTCCTTTGTAAACAAGAAACCTATTCCTATAAATAGATACTAGGGATTGCGGTTTAAACAGAACATCAGAAATTAATTGTAATCTCTTTCTTCATCATAGTGAAAGTTATCATCCTCTACCTGTGTTTTTTCCTTTTGAGTTTTCAATGTAAATTTTTGGTGTTATTTTTTTAGCGTTTGCGTTTATTTACTTATGTAGCGACTAATTTAAAAAAAAAATTGATACGAGGTATCCCACGTTTTAAAAATTCAATTTCCTCACTTTTTATAAAAATATTTATTTGGGGGATTTCCTTTTAAAATCGAATTTTGAAATAAAACTTAGAGTCGCCGCCGGTCACTTGGATAAGGTAGACTTGACACCACAAAACCGGAGATTCGTTTAAAATGGGTTCAGGAGTTGATTACGTGTGGGAAAGGATTAACACCCCCCACGACACCCGAAACCGGTACCAAATCATGCCTTGCTTTTATTGATAAAAATCATTGGAATTTAAATTGAATTTAATTAAATGTTCTTAGTCAAATACAATTTTTAATTAAGTGGGCTTTAACATTTATTGGGTTTGAATTAATTAGTCATTTAATTAATAAGGGTGACTTTAGATTCAGACCATAGATTAACCGACATCAATTAAGCCTGAATGTCGTGTTAATTTACAGTTCGAATTAAGTACATCACCTTTATGCATGATGCAAACAGTTAAGTATGATGTTATGACTTGTCAAATTTTATTCATGTTAAGTTTACCTTTAGAAAATATAAATTAATTCGAATATTTGGTCAATATCCATTAAGTCAAGATATTACGACACAAATATTCGAGTTAATAAATTTCTCCTTTTATAGTTAAAGATTAATTGATTATCAAAATGTCCATTGAATTAAAAAAAATTAAATGAATGACAATTAAATGCATGTCATATTAAAGCTTTAAATAAATACACACAAAAGGCCCCCTAAAGCCCTAACCTAAAAAGGTCCAAATTATAAAAGATGTAATTAGTGATATACCATTATCTAAATTATTATAATATTAACCCTAAATTAATTAAAACCTAAAAATCTAAAGCCTAATATTCTATGAAGTTATCTTGAATCAAAATGATTAATTTGATTTATTCTAAATTACATCCCAGTAAGCCAAGGATACTATTTAAAATAGATCAAAGTAAAAATTATGATTTTTTAGATTATGAACTAAAACCGAAATATTAATTTTATATCCTAAAATGATTAAGAAAAGAAGAATAAATTTAATTAAATTAAAATATGTTCCCTTAAGCCAAGGAAATTTTTTAATTTAATTAAATTTGTTCAAGCCCTAAATTCTAACTAGATTTCAACTAATCTAAAAAGAACCTAAATTCATTTTAATTAATTTAAACACACACCACATTAAGCCAAAGATATGTTTTAAACTAATTAAAACAAATTCTAAAAAGGCTAAAACTATCCTAAAAACATGCAAACAAACATGAAATTAAACCACACACAAAAGGATATAGCAATATATATCTAACATATAATATATAACATATACTAAACTATACCATATTGTAATATATACAAACAATAGCATATAATAAACTACATATACATAGGTATTATAAACATATGTTACACACGTATATAAATATAATATATAGCACGTATTAAAAATATAAAAGGGTAATATATAAAAAAAAACAACAGCATAGGAAAAATACGTACATATATATACATACAAAAACAAAACAAAATATACATGCATAACATGGTTTCTTAAAAGTTATATATATAATATTATAAACGGTAAACTATATTAAAAATAATATATATATGTATATATACACGTACATAACACCATACGGTTTATATATAAAAACATAATATTGAATTATGTGGGAATAACGGATTTGAGAAGCTTAAGAAAGTTTGATTTGCTACAAAGATAAATAATGAAAAAAATAGTAATGTCATTGATGATCGGGGTCGTGTTATTGCTCTTGGTGATATAGTTGTGAGCAAAGTTGGCATTAATGTTGATCTTACTGATGTGAAGACTAAAATACCTTGTACATCCAAGCTTCGACAAGGCTTGGATTCGGTTGGTGTTTATTGCTAAAGACTACCCCTTAGAGGGGTTCGTGGAAGAGGTGGAGATATTGTTCGACAAGAATTTGTCTCAAGGTGGAGATTTGTTAGAGTTGTGATCCAATTTTTTTAGGATTTGGTTTAAAGTTACAATCTTACTTTTAGTTGTAATATCCCAATTTTTGGTCTAGTGACCAAAATGTAATTTTTTGAAAGTTTAGGGGTTAAAGTGTGAACTTTGGAAAAGTTTAAGGACCAAAATGCAATTTTAAAAAGTTAAGTAATTTAACCCCGTAAATGGATAGTTTACCCCCAAGAGTGGTATTTTTGTGTTACCCGAATTTTTCATACGAGGCTTATATTATTCGAAATTGGATCGAACTGAAAAGTTAAGCGTGCTCAAGCTAGAGTAGCATTAGGATGGGTGACCTTATAGAAAGGTCTCATTTCAATAGTTGAGACTGATAAAAAGGGGAATCAGTTCGAGTTGAAATTTTATTATGTATATATGATAAAAGATTATTAAGAGAAATTTGTCCGATAAAGATTTCGGGTAAATTATCAGTATATTGGACCGAATCAAAATTTCAAGATTTTGATTTTTATAAAATTATGGAATATTTTGTATGTCTAAAATATTTACATATGGAGATTAGAATTATGAGAATTTCAGATTTTACCCGATAGTTTGAAAATTGGAAAAATCGAAGAAAGTGAATATCAGATAATCAGATCGAATTGAAATTTTAAAGACAGTTCTAAGGATTATGGAAAATTCATAAAATATTATTTTATAAATATTTTATTACATTTGGTTGGATTTTAACTAGATTTAGTTAGATGGTGATGGAATGGCAATTTTCAAGTCTTGTTAGTAAATAAAGTCTAGTTGGAGGGCAAATTGGACATTTGCCATGGATGGCATTTTTGAAATATTTTGAAATGTTGAGGCCATTTTTAGAAGATGAAAAACACATGGATTTAATCTTGGCCCTTGGTTTATGATAAGATTAAATTTAGCCATTGGATTTGAAGGCTAAATTAGTAATTTCACTAATTAAATGAATTTAAAATTCATTTAATTATCACATGTGGATTAAAAGAAAAAAAGATGAACAAAAAAATTGCTCATCTTTCTTGGAGAATTTCGAAAAGCAAGAGAAAAAAAAGGAGAAATTTTCTTTGGCAAATTTCAAGGTTCTAAAGTTAGAATCAAGATGTGTTGCTTTGAAATAAATTGATCTATGCTTCATGCTCTTTCTTTTGATAGTAATTTTGCATTGTGATATGAAGAATAGTTCATGTTCTTGAAGAGAGAAGTTGGAATTTCATGAACCATGTTAGAATTAAGGCTTGATTTAAGTAATTCAAGTGTTGTAAACATGAAAACAATCTTGAACTTTGTTTAATTCTATGTTCAAGGTTATATACCCTAACCCTATAATTTGGAGATTTGGTTAGCGAATTGAATAAAGGGTGGAAATGAATGATTTGTGATACTAGAAGCCCTAAATTGATGTTAGAATGAAAAATTTCCCTTAGGAAGAATAAAGGGCCAATTCGGTTAGAATTGGGGGAAATTATTGTGAAAATTATTCTAGTATTAGAAATGATGAGATTATGATCAAATTAGCTTGAATTGATAATTTAGGACCAAAATGGGAATATTGGAAAGTAAAGGACCATTTCGGTCAAGGAAGAGAAATTAGATGAAATTATGGAAAAAATTCCATAAGATTGGATATGATGAAATTATGATTTTACAAGCTTTAAAATGTCATTTGGAACATTTTAGAAGTTTGTAAAAAACATAAGGATCAATTCGAAAATCTTGGAGAGATTATGGACCAATTCGGCATTTTGGGGAAAATTAGGGACTAAAGTGAAAAAATTGTTTTCATGGAAGCATTATGCTTAAATTGTTATTATAATGAAGTTTTGATCATTCTTTGATTAAAAGTTGAAGAGAATTCAAGGTATTAAAGGTATAATGACTTATGTCATGGATCTAAGATTGGACAATTATATGAATAATTGTAGGAAAATTATTCCTATTGTATTTGTGTTAGTATGATACTAACATATAATCTGAAATGTATTTATGACATGTTGATGTACATATAGATCGTGATCAAAATTGAGATCGAACTACCACTCGAGGAAAGGACATAGATCAAGCTGAAGCTTAGTGAGGCTAAGTACATATTGGCAACTTATAAAGTATCAAGGTGAGTGCATTTTCATGCATGAATAATATTATGATTATCATTTGGAAGACTTGTGATAAGCCTACCTTATTAATAATTGTTTGATAGTTATATCATGAACTTATATTTGACATGTTGAGAATTATCAAAGGTAGAACTATGATGCATTTGATCACTAAATATATCAGGTATGTATGTTTATGGTATTTCGTGTATGAACTGCTTTAGCTTTAAATCATGATAATTATATTGCCATGGATGAATTGAATATGGAATTGGAAAGTATGCCCAAGTAAGTTACTGAGGTATAAAGTATAGTTGGCATGCCATAGAGTCCAGCGGTTTAGCACTTCAGTGCGGTTTATTAACACTTAGGCGTGGTTCTTTAGCACTTATGTGTGGTCTCTTAGCACTTAGGTGCGGTGTATTAGCATTTTGGTGCAGTTTTGACTCATGTACTCAAGTCCTCAAACTATGTTGGGCAATAATTTATTTGATAATAAATGGTTAATAAATTAGAGAGTAGGTGAACTCTCGGATAATGGTAATAAATGGTAAATAATTTAGAGAGTAGATAAACTCTCGGATAATGGCAAGGATATTAACAAGATTTGTGAATCCAGATTATATTATGTTAATATTTGATTAACATAAGGGAAATAAAGGAATAATGATCAAACTACATGTTTATTATATTATTGTTATAATTCAAGCATGTTGATTTATGTTAAAAAAATTATAATGTCTCGCTAAGTATATACTTAGAGTGTGATGACTTTTCACGCGTAGGTAGGAAACCCGAGTCGGAGTAAGGAGTAAGGCATCACTATCAAAGAAGGATATATATACAGTATCGGTAACTACATCCTTGATGTATTTTGATATTTTCTAGTTGGCATGTATGAATGAATATTAGCTCTTTTAAACTAGTCTAGATGTGGACTGTAATATTAACATCTAGATAAGTGGTTAGTATACGATATTGGACTTTGTTAGACTTGATGCTAGTTTAAAGAAATTACTAGTAACGAAAATCGGGTAATGCTATGAAAATGAAATTTTAGAGTAATCAAAATAATTTTTATTTTAGGCAGTTTTATTAATCATAAAGTATAGTTATAAATTGCCAAGTTGCTGCCTGAAATCGGGGTCTATCTGATGGATAAAAAATTGGAAATAAATTTTAAGCGATTAAAAAAGGAAAAATTCAAAATCGTCATTTTTGACTTGTATGAATAGCATAAAATGCGGTTTAAACATCATGTGATTGGGTAATAAATACTAGTAAAGGTGTTACATTAGTAGTTCTTGTTTTCTTTACATTAATTAAAAATAGGAAACTTAGTTTGAGTAGAATTTGTTTCTATGCAAGTTTCCTTTGTAAACAAGAAGCATATCCCTATAAATAGACACTAGGGATTAGGGGTTTAGATAGAACATCAAAAATTAGTTGTAATCTCTTTCTCCATCATAGTGAAAGTTCTCATCCTCTGCCCGTAGTTTTTCCCTTTGTGTTTTTCACATAAATTCTTGGTATTATTTTTCTTTTATGCGTTTGCGTTTATTTACTTATCTCGTCATTATCGTCCCGGTAGTAGAACATAAGATGATTGTAAATGATATTTGTTTTACCTTATTTATTAACACAGAGGCATTTTCATTATTATTTTCAGTTACTATTCTGTGTGCACAAATAAACTGAATTATAATAAAGTTCTTAGAAATAATATGGTTATTATTAAATGTCTTTAGTCGAGTACTATTGTCGGTATGGACAAAAATAATGCATTAAGACTACTATGCAGTTGATTGATGATAAAGTGTTGTCATTGACATAGAGATGTTAAAACCAATACATAAGTATGTGTTTGAGAATGACATATTAGACTGACCCACTATGAGCATGTTTCTTGGATCATTACTTACAGTTACAACATTTCTCATAGACATGTATGATTCTCATACTTGAGATCATAATTATTTCAACATCGTGAGTGACATATTTTGGTACAGCCAAACGTGTGTCGTAACTGACTACACTATAAAGACTGATATTGTATATGTCACAATATATGTAGTGGGATATGGTTGATTAAGATAGGATTTGTCCCTCCTACATAATAGGAGTAATATCGTAGTCCACTTGATTGAGTGAGACTAGAAATGCATTGTCATGCTCGAATAATTTGATATAAGATATCATAGTTATTCGTTTATAATAGTCTACTCAATATTAGATCGACTATACAAGTGTGACTGTTTCATGACTTGTGTACAATCTAAATATAAAGGACAAAAGGATGTAATACATGAAAATAGTTAATTACGAAGCGGTTATGTCGAATCATGATTTTCTCTAACTTAGGTGACAATGACATATTGCTAGATGTCACTCATTGTTTGTAATATTAGAAATGTTCTAATATTTACTACTAACTTTACAAGAACCTACAGGGTTACACCCACGGTTGAAATGAGCATATATTAAACGAAGTATATATGTACAAATTTGATGTACACGAATTTTGTTAAATTAATATATATTTGATATATATGTATATATATAATTTAACTATTGGATAAATATTAAAAGAAAATAATTTTTGTAATTATGATTCTTTTAATATATAAATAATATATGGTATAAAGTCAAAAGTTGCCCCCAACCTTTGACCTTTTGGTCACTTTAGCCCCTATTCTTTTTTTTTGGTCCGAACAAACACCTAAAGTTTCATTTTTGTTCAAATTTCACCCTCGTTGGAAGGAAACCGTTAGTCAACTAACGGTCAACGCTTGAGGCTGACGTGGCATGTCGACATGGCATGGGGCACTGACGTGGCACTTTGCTGATGTGGCATCATGATTTTTTTAAAAAAGTTATTATTTTTATATTAATTTCTAACCAATAAGACGCTGCCATGTGACACCATCATATGATGACACGTGACATCATGGCTGATTGGTTCTAAGGCATAAGAAAGAAGCAAAATTCAATAAGTGTCCATGGGGGGATTCAAACCTGGGCCATGAGGTTGAATAACTCAACACACAACCACCAAACCAACCTACTATATTGTAATTTTTCTACCACTTGTTTTATTTATTCATTACTTTATTTATTTGAAAGTGAAGAAATACTCATTAAATTATTCACTAATATATCCTAAAACCTAAAAATCTAAACCCTAAACCTTAAACACTAAAAACTAAAACCTAAACATAAAATCCTAAACCCTAAAACTCAAAACACTAAAAACCTAAATCCATAAACTCAAAACACTAAAAACCTAAATCCATAAACTCAAAACCCTAAGCCATAAAACCAAAACCTTAAACATGTAAAACCATAAACCCTAAACTTAAAAACCTAAACTCTAAACCTTAAAACTCAAAATAGTAAAAACATAAATCCATAAACCCTAAAATTGAAAACTTAAACATGTAAAAACTTAAAACCATAAACCCTAAACTTAAAACCCTAAATTCCTAAAAACATAAATACTAAACACTAAACCCTAAAACTCCAAAACACTAAAAACCTAAATACATAAACCAAAAACCCCAAGCCTTAAACCCTAAACCCTAAAACCAAAATTTTAAACATGTAAAACCCTAAAACTATAAAGCATAAACCCTAAACCTTAGTATTTTTATATGTTTAGGGTTTTGGTTTTAAGGATTTAAGTTTAGGGTATAAGGGTTAGGGTTTTTAAGATTTTTTATTTTTAGGGTATAGGCTTTAGAATTTAGGGTTTATGGTTTAGGATTTGAGGTTTGGAGTTTAAGCGTTTTGATTGTTAAGGTTTAGGGTTTTAGGTTTTAGGGTTTAGGATTTGAGGTTTTAGGTTTTATTTTTAGGGTTTAGAGTTTTAAGTTTAGGGTTTAAGGGTTTTAGGTTTCAATTTTAGGGTTTAAAGTTTTAGGTCTAGGGTTTAAAGTGGTTTTATATGTTTAAGGTTTTGGTTTTAGGGTTTTGAGTTTATGGATTTAGGTTTTTAGTGTTTTGAGTTTTAAGGTTTAGGATTTTATGTTTAGGTTTTAGTTTTTAAGGTTTAAGGTTTTACATGTTTAAGGTTTCAGTTTTAGGGTTTTGAGTTTATGGATTTAGGTTTTTAGTGTTTTGAGTTTTAGGGTTTAGGAGTTTATGTTTATGTTTTAGTTTTTTTAGGGTTTAAGGTTTAGGGTTTTAGGTTTTAGGATATATTAGTGAATAATTTAATGAATATTTCTTCACTTTCAAATAAATAAAGCAATGAATAAATAAAATAAGTGGTCGAAAAATAAAAATATAGTAGGTTGGCTTGTGGTTGTGTGTTAAGTTATTCAACCTCATGGCCCAGGTTCAAATCCCCTTATGGGGACCTTATTGAATTTTGCTTCTTTCTTATGTCTTAGAACCAATCAGCCATGTGTCATCATATGATGGTGCCATGTGGCAACGTCTGATTGGTTAGAAATTAATATAAAAATAAGTATTTTTTTAAAAAAAATCCCGATGCCACATCAGCAAAGTGCCACGTCAGCTCCCCATACCACGTCGACATGCCACGTCAGCCTTAGGCATTGACCGTTAGTTGACTAACGGTTTCCTTCCAACGAGGGTGAAATTTGAACAAAAATAAAACGTTAGGTGTTTGTTCGGACCAAAAAAAAGAATAGGGGCTAAAGTGACCAAAAGTCAAAGGTTGGGGGCAACTTTTGACTTTATGCCATAATATATTTCGATTTAAATTAATATATATTAAAATCTTAATTAAGTTGAATTGTGATTATATATATTTAATATATATATATTGAATTCCTAATTAAAGTTAAATCATGATTATATATAGTAATATATATATATATATATATATATCAAAATCCGAATATGAATTGAATTAGGATTACAAGGGCTATATAAAGGCATGAGAGATCTAGCAGCCATTAATGCTTTTGGAAAAATCCTCTAAATAGTTTAGAGAGTTTTATATGCTCGTTTCAACTGGGTGAACTAAGTAGAGGTCGGAGCGTTATTGTTGCGGCTTAGGAATCGACATCGTGAATCGTGATTGGATATCTATCTTCTCCAAGTTTAGAATTCCAGATTTTAAATAGGTAATTCTTCACTCTTATTCACCCCGATTCGTTCCTCGTGCATGGATCTCTAGTGGTAAATGCCGGATAATTTTTTCGTTGTGCCATGGGGTGTACCGACGTGACCCAACACCCTTATCACCACATTAACAGTAATGGGATCAAATGATAGAAAAGCATATAGCATATGCTTGTCAGATATCTTAATCTACACTATAAGTGTACTGAATAGTAATAAATAAATACTACAGGATTCAAAGATTTGATGATAATTACAACTGTTTCACCTTTTCATTGTATAGGTAGGTATAATCCATAAGAACCCAAAGAATGAGTCGTCCACCAGAGGGTGTTCAGATCCTGACATCCTCCACCATGAAGTCTGGTGGTTGACTGGACTGGATGCTGCTGTTGATCTTCAATTGCGTAAATGATTTGATGTTGAATAAAATATATTATCATTTTCGCCATGTGAAATTTCATTTGATTTTCATCAGTTGAAGTGGTCAATAATGCATGTAAGTGGTAAGCTGATAAGCTCTCCATTCTGGTAAATGAAGGGTCGAGGTTATCTATGGCGTGGAACATTTCAAATGCTTCACTAGCCACATTTCTAGTCGAATTCTACAGAACTATGTAGTGATCAAGCTGGCATTGTAGCAGTGTCTTATATGAACCATCTTGAGTGAGTGTAGTTAGGGTGATTATGGATACGTGTAATAGGTGCAACCACACAAGGTCCTAGAAAAGAGGACTTCAGAATAAGTTTCTAATAATAATTTTCTTAAAATATTTTTAATTCAAAACATTAATTGTGGCCGGGGTGGTTCAATTCTATTAATTTTTTTTAATGGCTAGATTAAAATTAGAATATGACAATTAAAAGCTTACCTTAAAAGATGTTGAATATGATTGTTCAAGTCATATAATGTTGTTGTCTTCTTGTCTTATTTTGATAAATTACATTTATTGGATAACATTAATCTCAAATCTCATTGTAATAATTTTGAACATGTCCTTAGGAAATGTGAGTTGCCTGATATTTATGAAAATGAACAGTTTGTTGAGCTAAAATTACTTGAAGAGCTTTTACCTAATGGTAAAAATAAGAACAATAAATTTATTAAAGTTTTAAAAATGTTTCAATTGTTTCTCAAACGCATAAATTGTATATAGAGTCTTATTGATTATTCTTATTACTATAGCTTATGCATAATGAAATTTTTTAAAATTGAAGTTTGTGAAGACATACTTACGGACAACTGTTACAAGAAAGGCAAAATGAACTTGCTTCGATGATAATCGCTTGTGATCATTTAGAAGAAATTAATATTGGAAGTGTGGTATACGATTTTACTTCAAAATATGTAAGAAGAACAATGTTTTTTAAGTGAAAATATTAGATTTTAATTGTTTGTTAGTAATTATTGTGTTGCTCAAGAGAGTAATATATGATTTTTTTGTGAAAAGAGAACTTTATTTGAAAAAAAAATTACACATTATTCATATTATAAATTAAGGGCCCTTGTCGCGACCATTTTTGAAATTGAGATGTGTAAAAAATAGCCCGACGACCGGTCTTTTAGAAAATTAGGGTTTTCTGGCCATTTTTAATTTAATCTTGAAAATCTAGGGTTTTTCGTATTAAATTTGGTTTTCCTTTATTTATCCTTGAAAAACATTTTAGAGTCGCCACCGATCACTTCGAGGTAGATCGGAGAGAAAGTGCGCAGATCTTGGCTTTTACACGGCATCAAAACGATGCCGTTTTGGTTTGGGTATTTAAACCCCAAATTTGAGTCAAATTCAGCTCTTCCTCCTCATTTTTCAAATGGCTCTCTCTCTCTACTTCTCACTCTCTCCCAAATTCTCTCCCCACAAACGGTTTTAAAACACATAAATTAACCTTCAGGGATCAAACACAACCATTTTGGCTTGAATGTTCATCGTGTTCTTCATTTTTGTGAAGAACACGTTTGAATGTCGCCCTCAATCGCCGCGTCATCCACCATTCAATATTTCGACGCCGGTCTACGGTCACCCTTAGGTGTTCGTCGGCCACCTGGATTTGAATTCTGGTCACTAAGGGCGACGCCGACCGATGCTCCGATAACTATTTTGGCTACCACATTAGCTCCGATCACCCCCTTTTCCTCTCCGACCACCGTGGTGCAATTTCTGGCCACTACGGGGCGATTTCTATATTCGGGACCTCTGCATCTTTTTCTCTAAAGCGCCTTTTCAGGTTTTCACTTTAGTTTTTTTCTTTTCTTTTTTATTTTTCTTCTCAAGGCGCTCTTTTAGGTTTTCACCTCGATTTTTCTTCTTTTCTTTTCTTTTTTTGCAACAATTTTTTTGTTCATTCTGATGGAGCTTTCTTTGCCTTCATGGATCAAGCACATGTACCCTTTTTTGCCATACCTCACCATGTATTTTTCACAATTTGAATACCGGGGTTCATTCTTTTCTTAGAAATCCACTATCGCTATATCTTTATTCATCTTCTTTGACAAAATTCTTTCTCATAGCTCTAAAAGAGATCATGATTCACTGTTGTTCGAGCTTGCAGACTCTATTTGCCAGCATTTGATGTTCTGTAATATTCTTTTTGCAACATTTCCCACTTTGGCTTGACTTTAAGTACTATCTTTGCTCATATTTGCCTTATTTCCTTGCTTTTGATTGATCTGACTGCATCTTCGCCTCTAAAAGAGGGCTCCTGCTCTTTTTTGCCCCAGAATTACATGCGTCATTTCTTGCAGCTTTTGTTTGAATGTTACTGTCATTCAGATTTGCGTCTCTCCCTCTTCATACTTTTCATCATTAAACAAGTATCGAGGCTATCTCTTGTTATGCCTGCACTTAAAGGATTAGTACATCATAATAATACCCACGAAATCCTTTGCTTTTCTTGTATCTAATCAATTTATCTGTAAGATGCTTGTTGAAAAGATAAGTGAAAGACTCATAATATTATTTTACTAGATTTGAGAATTTAGAATAATTTGATAAGTCATGGCAAACAAATAAAAATCAAGATTAGGCCTCCTAAATATCAAGTGCAATAGAGCCTTCGAATCAAACTACAAAAATCAACTCCAATGTGACCCCCTCTAAATTATTAAACTTCTGGGAGAAACATTTCTCGTATACTTAATTCTATCACATTTAAAGTGGCATTCTTTACCTTACTAACTCACCATGCATCAATCATTCCCTCTTTTCTGATCTCGATCAGCATTAGAAGTCTAGAAGTCCTTGAAGAAATGTTAACCCTGATGAGCAGAATGTATTCTGAAGACAAACTCATCTTGCTCCAATACTCGTATATGGTCAAAATGGTCTTTTGGGGTTGTAATGTAGGCTATGGTTCACGGCTGTCAAAGAAATAATATATAGGCTCAATTAAATACTTAAGGGTGATGAAACCAATGATCATTTCTTCCAAGTGAAATATCATTTCTGCATTGATCTAAATATGTTCGGATGAAATACTTTTTTTTCTTTTTTTGTGGATCGCTCTAGACTTCCCATTTCTGAGTTTCCACCCTAGAGTTCATTTCCTTTCCTTGAAATCAAACTTCCACTGCTCCTTTAGATAGAGGCTTGTTGAACAGAAGATCTCACAAGTTTATTGCTTTTCTTTTGCGCCTTTCAATTTTAGTGCTTTCTTCAGTTGCTTCAACTTGATTCAGTTGACTTTTGAACATAAACTCCCACATTTCATTTCCTTTTTTTTCTGCTTTTTGTTTTTTCTTACTAAATTCAGAGCATTCTTTTCATTCATCTTGTCTTTCTGACTTTTGTGCTTGATATATTCATTTTCTTTTCTTTTGCCCCTGATTCTCAAGGCATTATTGTCATAGCATGACCAAAACCGAACATTTTCACTTGCGAACAAACTTTCATTCTCTTTGCCCCTGGTGTAGGGGTGATCCTTGGTTTGGGTTGAATCGAAAGAAAATCCTCAAGCTCAAAGGGGGCAACAAATGATATTTTTTATTTTCTTTCTTTGTGAAGGGATATGAAAGAATACCAAATGTCCTCCCATACTTGGATATCTTCGAAGGAAAGTCGTCTTCAGGTGGATGATGTTTTGGGTTATCACTTCATTCAAAGACCTTAGCCGACAATGCTTGAGAGGCAATTCACTTAAAATTTGTATTTGGGATCTTCCCGTGATTCTTGAACATTTGTTAATGTCTCCCTATTGGTCTAAATAAAGTAGAAGAAAGTCACATTTTTGAAGTTGATCTCTGAATTTGATTCAAAGTCACTCTTACAATTAATATCCAGGTACCTGAGAGAAAACGTTAGTGAAGATATATACATATATGTATGGGAGAACAAAAACTAACCCATAACAAAGAACGAATGAAATATTAACGAATTAAAGAATGCATGATGTTTTCCATTTGAGAAAAATATATAAGAAACAAACATCATAAACAAATAAATTGAAATAGCCTCCCTTACAAAGGACCACCAATGCTCGTGGGCAAAAGTGATTGGGATGATTCAGGGTATTACTCCGCAACAGTCTTAGAATTGCAGACATATCTCCCGTGGTTCACTGCTGATCACTAATCAAGGAAAACCTGAGTTAATTTTGGTCACTATGTTTCTATCATCAATTTTTTTCCTTCCATTTATAAGGGCATGCACATTCTTACTCATATATTGATGCTCTCATTCTGAATAGAGTTTTCTAACTCTTCAGTGCTCAAATTCCTCAATGATGCTCCATTGGTCTCTTGCCATATTAAATTTGCCCCGACTTTATTATTTAGGGCTAACAAATGCTCAACGTCCTTGGACTTTTTAAGTTCCTGAACTTTAATCAAGTTCATCTTTAATTTTGCAGAACCACCAAAACTTCGTGGGAAAACTTGCTAAGCCGCTGAACTTGGCTGATATATCAACTGAAGATGATTGCTCCACACTCAGTCATATTCTTCCCATGAATGGTCAAACGTTTGCAACCATAGCCTCATATCTTGAAATCATTTTTGAAGCAATACAAGAGAACCGTTGGGCTTGGAGTAACAAAATTGATTTCGTATACTACCTCGGAGATAATCCTTGCAAACTATTCCCCCTTGATACATAGACATGAATAAGACAGACTTCAAAACTCCAGACAAACTTGAAAGCATTCATTCTGGATCTCTGATTAGCATACTTTTGGATCTCCTCCGTTAAAGGCTTACACTCCTTAGTAGCACATCTTGGTTCCTATTTGAAGCTTGCAAATATTACCGAAATCATAATTATGGCAGATGGGCTTGACATTTTCTTCACCGGCCTAGGGGTAAAATAAGTTTGAAATGGGCACTCAAAATTTGCATTTATCTGAGGAATCTTCCATGAAACCTGATGAGTCAATTGACCTTTTCTTCTGGGAATCTAATTATTGCATTCATTCACTTCTTTCTCTCTTTTACTTGACATTTTCAGCATTTATTTTCTGGTCAATCAAATTGTAGTTTTCCAATTAAGGGGCTACTTTTTAAGTTACATATCTTAATAACTAATCTTCAGTGTTAACTTCCAAAATCTCTCACTTCAGAAAGTTTTGGATCTGCAGCTTGAAAATGTAGCAATCTTCAATGTCTCAATCATTACTCAAAATAGTCTTAATATTGTAACAACTTAACTAATGGGGCTCTTATAATTTCTCATGATGTGGCGAAGCCTCAAGCAGTTTGAAATATATCTCTCAATAAAAACATGAATGAGATCCGGTTTGAATTTTGACTTTTCACTAACAGAAGCATCTTGAGCATCTGATCTTGGAGCATTCTTTGGGTAAGAAAATATTGCAGAAGAGATGCCTAAATATTACTCTGACTCTAATAAACCCCATACTACAATGAGTTATTCACAAAAGTTTGTCATAGCTTCTATTCTTTCTCTTTCATTGCAACTTTTCTAGTAGAAAATAATCTTCGATCGAATCAAACTCTTTACTTTCAGAACATCAATACCCAACCCTGATGAGACTAGAGGCTTCATTGGGGCCATTATCTGAAAGTGGTTTTGTATAGAGCAGAGCCACAAATCTAAGCATGACATTGTGTTGGAATAATTGCCTCCAATTTCTATTGAACTCTTCAGTTTCTTTGTCTTGTATCTATATTTTGCTCCTTTTGCAATCAATTCATTTGTAGGCAAACTTCAATCTTCAACCGACCTTGGCATTCATTGCTTTAGAGGAAGACTATTTTGCCCCTCGTCTCTGTTGGGATCATTATGTCTATTGACTGTTGCGAACCATCGGTCGTCAAGACTTTTGGGTAAACTCCAGAATTTGACTTCATTCAGTTTTTCTATGCCTGTCTACTAGACTTCCTTCATTTGAGCCTTTTTAACATCCACCAGTGCATCTAAGTCAAACACTCAACTGTTCTCTTCATGATCCCAAACTCAGACGTTCTAGATTCTTTACAAATACCTCGGCTGTATTGATTCAGACTTGCTTATCTTTTTATTTTGGCCTTTTATTTTCATCTCTTTCTTTCTCCCTCTCTTTTACTTTTTTTAACTTTTTCTTTTCCTCTTTTTTGACTTTTTTTTTGCTTTTTTACCTCTTTTTTTGCATACAGAGTCTTTTCAGACTGAACCTTTATGTGAGATAAGTTTTTTCCTTGATCATCAATGTTGCTATTTTTTTGGAATATCTTCTTTCTCAACTTATCTGACTCCAAGCAATGTGGTAGCTCGTGTTTCCATCTCGTTCTTAGACTGATCAACCTTTTTCTTCATTTGATCCAATTGGTGCCCAACAGCCTTTGTGACTGTTCAACCTTAAAAAATCTGTTATCCATGCTTTTACAAACATAAATTTTAAACCATGCAATGTTACAAAAAAACAATATTTTAAACAAAGGTGCAATATTCTTTATATTTTATATAATTTTTAAATGTTGTAATGCATGTAAGCACGAGGTATCGATTTCAAGAACCAGTCATTAGAACAACACCCATCTAACTGAAAGGTCGAATACAGAGAAAAGGCAATATGTTCACTAGCTCCAGCTCCTTTGGTTGATCACTTTGTTTAGCCTCTAAATCAACGTCTACCCTAGCTCAGTGTCAATATCAGAATGTTGTTGCAGGTTCATGACTTTATCGAACATAATCTACACGTACCTGACATCATCCCCGCAATTAGCTCCTGAAGTTAATCATTTCACAACCCTATTTTTAATGACCTAGACTACTACCTCGGCTTGATTTTCAATAATTTGTTCTTTATTGGAGTACCTCTTCAAAACTTACGGTCTGGTCCTTCAATTGTTGTACTGCGTTTTCTGATTCTGCCATTTTCCTCAGCTCCTTATTATGGTATTCTTCGATAAATTTCATCGTTTTTGACACTAGGATATCGTCTCTGAATTCAAAGTCTTCTATTCTTCACTAGGTTTAGAAACAATCCTTAAATGCCCATTTCCATTTTATTCGTATTGAACACCCCTTCAATTTATTTGTCCTTTATCCTTCCTCTGACTATCACTATTTTTTCAGATACTGCATCTTGTTTATCTTTGTAACTGCCACTGACTATATCTTGAAGATTGGTCTATTGTTAAGCCTTGTATGAACCTTATTCTTTTTTTGACCCCCCCAAAGCCTTGTATTTCTCTATTGTTAATGTCACATCTATCTTCCAAAAAGTGAACAATTATATCAGCTTCATACACAAGTCACGACCCTAAATCACTATTGATCCATTTAAATGTTTGATAGCAACACTATATTTCAAAAAATTTTATTAAAAATGACTCTTCGTATTCCCCATCCTATACCTCTCAAATTAAACTGGTTCTGACAAACATTCATTATGCTCTGAATTTTCTGGTACAACCTTGCATTAATGTCACCTGGTCTCTACGGATATTGTCTTCGTTCTTGTAGTGAATCTTCTCGAATCATGTCCAGAGTGACATATTGTCCCCCACTTGTCTATCAGACCCTTCAGTTCTTATGGCCACTATCTACTCAACTAATTCTCGAACCGATACCTCTCAGGTATGCAATGTGATACAACATTTATCGAACACACCCATACAAAACAAAAGACAAAACAAAAAAAAATGTTAGTACAGTGAATTAATATTGTAAGCAAAAATAATTGCTGTAAAATAAAACTATTTATATTGTGTAAAATTAACCAGAGAATAGTTTATTTTGCACACAAAAATAACCAGATAAAAGAATTTAAATCAACAACACCCTTCCTAGGTCCTTGTCTGGCTTTAGTGGGGTAGGCTTCTATTACAGCATGTGGGTTTCGATCTCGACTCTGGGTACCCAAACTGTTGTTACTAGACTAGTAAGACATCGATTCGGGAGTATACGACCCCTTATAGCGGAGGCGTAACCTCACGGTGTATAAGGTTGGTATACCGAAAGGAGGACAAAATTCGATCATGGAGCTGAATAACTCACGTAAGATCATGTCTCATTCTCACTTAAAGGTGAAAAGCCCAGGTAGAAGGCTTATACATGAATGACAATTTATATCACACAAGAAAAAGCTACTTGTATTTTTCATAAAATTCATCCAATAATTATAGAAAAATTAAATTCAAATTACTGTCCAAATTCCATATAAAATTAATTAGACCTGACTCTCGGTTTTTTAAAAGTCCTAGCGAAGTCGCCAAGCTATTGCGACCATTTTTGAAATCGGGATGTGTAAAAAATAGCCTGACGATCGGTCTTTTAGAAAATTAGGGTTTTCTGGCCATTTTTAATTTAATATTGAAAATTTAGGGGTTTTCGTATTAAATTTGGTTTTCCTTTATTTATCCTTGAAAAACATTTTGGAGTCGCCACCGATCACTTCGAGGTAGATCGGACATCAAAAAAACAAACAAGAGATTATGTCTTAAAAATTGGGTTCGGGATTTGATTACGTGTAGGGAAGGATTGCACCCCTACGAACGCCCGTTATCGGTACCTTTAATTTTACGTGGCATTTTGGCATTTCGAATAATAATTTGAATTTAATTTATCACATAATTATTAACTGGATTTAAATTCTGAATGCATATATCCTTTTATAAGGAAATTCATCTTGTTCGAATACGAGATTAAAAGCACCCCGTTAGGTGGCACCCCTATTCGTATTTAAAAATGAATTTCCAACATAAAAGGTTTTTAATGAATGTCTTTTTATTCTATTGTTGATTTTAAGTATTAATCCTAAAAAGCCTCTAATTAATTAGTTATTTAAAACTATGAATATTAATTAATTTAATGGCTTTTATGAGAAAATGTCAATTACTTGAACACCTTCCATATATGTAAAGGCCTTAAATTAATCATATTCCTAATTAATTAATTCTTTTAATTAATTAAAGTTTTAATCTGAATCAAGGCTCTAACAATTTATTATTCAGTATTATAAGTGAAAAAATGTATATCGAATATACACCTTTATGACCAAGGCTGAGATAACACCCCATTGTAAACAATAGAACACTATCCAGATTTGAACCTCAAAGATTCTATTCGATATACATTTAATTAACTATAATGTATTAATTTTAAAAGTCAATTAATGAACTACGTTTATATTTCAATTATAAGTGTGATTTATATATTAAATATATTCATTAAAATCCAAGTTGAGATAACACCCCATTGTAAACAATGAAACACCATCCAAATTAGGATTTTAAAACTTATATTTAATACTTTTAATTACTACAATTATCTATCATATTTTATTATTGAATTCCTAATTAAAGAACCTAAACTAAAAGGCTCTAAACAATTATTAAATCTAAGTGCATTTAATTGTCTAAAAATATACTATATGATTATTTAAAAAAAAACATCAAACATATAAATTAATTGAATTTAAAAAAATTAAATAATAATTAAATTACAAAACTATTAAAAACAAAGTTTACTTTTATTATTATAAGGACTAAAATAAAGCAATTACAAATTCTAATGTCCAAATACAAAAAACCAAAGTGGTCAAATTGAAAGGATTGCAAACGTCAGGGAATCACTTAAGGGTTACGGGGACTAAATTGAGAACATCATAAAATGCAAAGGTCATTTTAAGAGGAATTGGTGACTAAAATGAAAGAGAGGCAAAATTAGGGGAAAGACCCTAAGGATCTTGAAGTGGTGCGCGGATCTGGGTCCGACCCGAGAGAAAGTGCGCAGATCTTAGCTTTTACCCGGCACCAAAACGGTGCCATTTTGGTTTGGGTATTTAAACCCCAAATCTGAGCCAAATTCAGCTTTTCCTCATCATTTTTCAAATAACTCTCTCTACTTCTCACTCTCTCCCAAATTCTCTCCCCACAAACGGTTTTAAAACCTAGAAATTAACCTCCACGGATCAAACACAACCATTTTGGCTTGAATATTCATCGTGTTCTTCATTTTTGTGAAGAACACGTTTCAGCGCCGCCCTCAACCGCCCCGTCATCCATCATTCAATCTTTCGACGACGGTCTACGACACCCTTAGGTGTTCGTCGGCCACCAGGATTCGAATCCCGGCAGCCGCGGGTGATGCCTACCGATGCTCCGACAACTATTCCGGCTGCCACCTTAGCTCCGATCACCCCCTTTTCCTCTCCTGCCACCGTGGTGCAATTTTCGGCCACCACGGGGCGATTTTCGGCCGCCGTGGCAGAAACCTAAAAATTTCCCCAAATTAGATTTCTAAGCCTAAAAAACCTAAATCTAGCCCTAATACGATAGGATTCCCGACTTCACCCAACCTAGATCTAACTACCCGTACCAAAACCCTCTTCAACTCCTCCGGTACTCGAACTTCGGCCACCCCAAGAAGATAAGTTCTGAGCCTGTTATATTTATTTTTACTACTGTTTTGGCTTTATAAAACTAACATATTTATTTCTACTTTTTTGCAGGAAAACAAATTGGAGAATGAGAGTACCTTCCCGTCGACCGGCGATGATCGCAATTCCATGGTGACCGTTCGACAGCTTCAACGCCTCTTCGACTTTCGGCGACGTTTCGACTTCTGGCAACTCAACTCCGGCGACCAGTGGTCTTCCCGAAGTAAAACCATCACTCTCTTTCTCTCCTCTTTTATTATTATATTTATTATTATTATTACTATATTTAATAGTTTATTTATGACTATAATTATTACTAAATTTTCTCTTTCCGGCAGGTATTTATAGTGTGTCAGATCCGCTAGCGTAAGCAGAGCCAGTTGGATACAGATCAAACGGGAGAAAACCATAATCCTTGTGAAGCCAGTCTAAGCCAATGGGTGCTTGCCACGTGGCATGGTTTGAGCGGGAAAATGGCATTAGTCAGGTTTTGTGTTTGTTTGGGATGTAGTTTGTGTTTCTTTTACCGAAATGAGAGGAAAATTGGATGTAATGGAATTTGGGCTTTCGGTTTGGGCTTTGGGTGTTTTTGTATGTAATTTGGACATTTATGTGTAAAATGGACATTATTTATAATGGGCTGATTTATTTATTTACTTATTATTTATTTACTATTTGGCCTTATATATATATATATATATATTCGAACCCCTGACAAAATACGGGTATGACAACCCTATTTTAGTAAGTTGTACATGGCCCTAAAATCTTTGAACCGCTATAGGATGCCACCGTTCCCATTAGGGATGGCCATGGGTCGGGTTGGATCGGATTTTTGGCCGATCTGCACTCGACCCGAAAATTTAACACATCTGTCCAAACCCGACCTGATATTTTATAATGTTCCACCTGATTCGACCCAACATAAATAAAAAAGTCCATTTTTCATTATTATTGGATGAAATAGAGAGCTAATTGAAAAAAATACAAATAAAGATAGAGCATTATAATAATTATTCTATTTTTATTAGGCAAAATAGGGAGACAATTGCAATATATATATAAAGAGAGAGCATTGTAGCAATTATACCTAAATATTTATAATAAAATTAAACTATTATTTCGGGTCGGGTCGGGTATTTTTCACCTTAAATCCAAAACCGACCTTATCCTCAAAAAACCTGACCCAAACCTAGGGATGGGCATTTTACCCGACTCTGTCGGGTTCCGACCCAACCCAGTCTGATTGGGTCGGATTTTTTAATAAAAAAATCGGGTTTGGGTTTTTACTAAGGGTAAAGTCGGGTTCGGGTGGAAAATATCCGACCGGGACTAATTGTGTAATTATTCCTAATTTTTTTAGGGATATTTATAATAATACCCCCTATTTATATATTTTTTTATAATTAGGTCCTTAAAATTGATTTTTTTCTTTAGGTTGGGTTAGGTCGGGTAAGGGTTTAGAGTATTTATTTTCGGGTCATATTTTTTAAAGAATGTGTTCAGGTCGGGTTCGGGTGGGCCAAAAACCCGACCTGACCCGTGCCCATCCCTACACCAAACCCGAAATTTTCTTTCAAAAAACCCGACCCTATAGGATCGGATCGGGTTGGAACCAATCAGGTATGGGTCAAATGGCCATCCCTAGTGGCATTTCAATAACATTTTACTAAGCTATAAGCAAGACGCTGCATTCCAATTTATTGTGCAGCTAACAACAAATCCAAGTGCAGTTGTAAAAGTTCTTTAATGGTGAAACAATACATCTTTCAAGAACATTGCCCATACTTTCTGAAAAGTTAGTATTTTGGGTTGATTCTATAGTTACTTTCTGCAATTCAAGATACTGTATTGAAGATGCGATGGCTCCTATGACAATGGTGCATATAGCTGGGTTCAGGTTTCACCGAGGCAAATGAAAATAGAATTTTTCACAACAGCTGTATTTCATTCCCTTTAAACGAGCTAGACTTTCCCAACAAAAAATATCAGAGACTGGTTTTAAACCCCTCCGAGTATCGGTCATCCTGTTATTATGAACATTGGCAATCGAACCACAAACATACAGAACCTAATCATTTAACGCAAATGCAACCACAATGACAAAATAGGTTTGGTCATTTAGGTGCTGCCATCAACAAATTTGACTGATAAGAAATTTTGAATAATGGTTTACAAATTTGACTGATAAGAAATTTTGAATAATGGTTTAACCAACTCATGGTTGAGAAACAAATCTGTTCGACCAAAACAAAAAACGTTTTATTGCAACAATGAGCATAGCTACCTAAATAGACATATGCTCTGGCTCAATCCTCAATACAAATTCAAAACATCCAGAAAGGGCATGGTGATTTCATTCCTCTGATTGCCTCTGTCCTAACACTGGAATGTCTTCATATCCTTTCTGCAGTATAACAATAAAGCCAAACTTACAAGAGTTCTGGAGGTAATTATTTATTGCAGACAAAGATCAGCAAACGTGCAGTCAAGCAACTACACTAATAATGATGCATCAAAATGGATAAGCTAAACCAAGTCATAATTATGAAATTGCGAAATTCTCTGACATAAGAAGTTACAGCTTCACAGAAGGCTAGATTCATCTCTATCACATGGTTTAGGAACATATAGGGAAGAGGAAGAAAAGAAGCAAAAATAACTCATTTTCGGCAATACATATGACATAACTATGCACTCAACTGACGCCAGATAATAAAAAATTAGGAACACAACCTAAGAGGTTCAATATGAAATAAGTAGAAAGCAACACCAACCACCACACAATGTACAAGAATTTCAACATCTATTTAATTTAATAGACAGATTCAAAACTCATGATATTTAAGTTTGCAAGGCAATTACAATCATTCCAAGATCCTTCTCGATAAAGCCTATCACAAGCAGCCATATTCCCACAATTTCAATTTTTTTTCTGAAGACACTTTTCCCCACCCAAGCATCCAATAGCACTATCGAAACAATGATATGTATTTGATCATAGAAAACCATAATAACGACTGGTAGTGGTACAAGTATATTATGACTATATTGTATCCTCTCATCAATGCAATCAAATACACGTCCATGAGTGTGATTGTGCAAAGTAAGTTGAATTCACAACCCAATTGTCAATGATATTCCAAACAATCCCAACAAAATAAACTCCCTTTGCATAAAATTAACAAGAAAACTCAATTAAGATAAGAAAATTTACCCCAACATTGTTGTATTCCCAGAGCCTATGAACTCCATAATCTACAGCCTGCAAAAGTCGAATAAATTATAATAAAAATCTTCATACTTCTTTTTCATTAGACCAAAACTCATCAACAACAATTAAAAAGATAACGTAGAAACCCATCATTTACAAAAAAAAAAAAAATCAAACAATCAACAGCAATTATCACCATCGGACCAAAAACATCCCAATCAGAAATCAACAAACCCTAAACTTTTTTCATAGAAATCAGGAACAAAATTCAAAAAGAAAAAAGAGACCAAATGTCTAAATCACCGAGATTCAATGCAAGATAGAGATAAAACTTACGCGTTCTCCGAGGAAAGCGCCGGCGATGACGAAGGTGACGTATACGGAGTTACGTCGCATGATGACTCTGTAGAGGCCTTCAAAGAGGCCTCCTTTACTTCTTCTTCGAGTAGCAGAATCCATGGCGATTCAATAACGTTTGCTGGGATCTGCGATTAAGGTTTGCAGAGATGGTGCAGCCTCAGCCTGAGAAATGGGGGAATTTTGTTTCTGCAATGGTGAATTCAGTGTTACCGGGTCTAACCGAATTATATGGACTTGCACTTGCTGGGACAACGGTCCAATTTTGCTTCATTTTGTTTCTTTCTATATCTGGATAAATTACATATCGGGTGACTCAATTATGAGTAAATTTACAATTTGTAACGAATAAGTAACTTTACATTTTAGTAGTTTAACTTTAGGTTGATTAAGTTTTATTTTGTATTCTTTTATAATTTCTTGCATTTAGATTAAGATCAATTCTTCACTAATTTAGTTTAAAAAATAGATTATCCGTACTTATACATTATAAATCTATAAAAAAAACATATTTCTTGAATTGTTGCATTATGATCTTATTATTCAATGAAAAGAACATTGGTCAAACTCATTAAATTTAATATAAAAATTAATAAGACTATATCCTCTTTAAAATTAGTATTAAAATTTTCACTTTAAATTTTAAGCAATAATTGCAATTACCTAATCCTTTTAAAATTCTAAAGATAATTTTTTAAATTCATCGTTTTGACCTTAAATGATAATTATTCAATTTTAATCCTTTAAAATTTTATAATTTATATTTTATTCACATATTACACGCATAAAAATTGAATAAATTAAAAATATTTAATTATTTATTGAGTGTAAAAAAATTTAACTATAAGTATTTGTTAATAAAAATAATATTCTGAATCAATAATTAACTTGATTCAAACATCATGTATATAAACGATAAAATCATATTTTTTTAAATACAACAGTTAAATTATTATCATATACATTGTACAAAAGTTTTGTTATACTAGATTAGATGTTCTTTTGAATTCAAAAATATTTTTGGATTGATATTGACACGATATCAATTATATTGATATTGAAATTTCTTTTGAATTCTCAAATGTCTTACACTAATTAAAAAAATGACAGTCGTTGTCGATTGAGTCTTGGTACTATTGTTACCAGGGATGTAGTCACTCATGAGGTGGGAGGGGTTGTTATCCCTCCAAAACTTTTTAGTATAATGACATTTTATGTCATTTTTAGTTTAAATATTAGTTAATTAAGACATTTTCTCCTTCCAGTTTTTAGATTTAAATACTTAATTCGAGAAATGGTTCTCTTATAGTAACATGAGAATTTGAGAAACATGAAACAGTAATAGAGATAAAAAATTAAGAAAATAATTAAAGTTTGTCCTTTCATTCATAGCTGATAGTAGATGAACCATATCAATAAGTTTAAGGGGTTGCATTTCATAAAAATTGAGGTGAGACAAAGCTTAAACTCATAAATTTTTATGGTTTATTTATGATATTTAATTTTTAATTTGATTGAAAAACAGTAATTTGTTGGAATTTTGAAGGAATTGCATCATGATAATACGTCACGCTAAAATATATGAGTTAGCATAGTTTCTCTTCTTATTATATTAAAAAATAAAATATTAATTTATAATACATTTATAGTTTTAAAAAGGCTTAAATAAAAAATAAGTGTTTAAAATATGCCTTTTTTGAACTTTAGGTGCCTAAAGTATTTTTTTATAAAAATAGGTGCCTAAAGTTTCAAAAGTTATAATTTTAGGTGCCTAGTAGTTAACTACCGTTAAAAAAAGCCGTTAAGCAATACAAAATTGACATGTGTCATTTTTAATTTCCTTAAATTATTTTTTAATAATTTAATTTTTTACAAAAAAATCTTGAAATTCTAAAACTTTCTAAAATAGTCCCTAAATCCCCAAATCCTCACCGCCGCCGGCCCCACCCTTTCGGTCGTCGGACCCAGCCGACCATTTTCTCTCACTCGCCGTTAACGAAAATCAGCGAATGGTGTGCCAACCGAACATTGAACGTTGAACGTGAAATAATCGTTCGATTGGCACACCGTTCGCTGGTTTTCGACGACGTTGAGTTGTGGGAAATGGCCGACTGAGTTCGGTGACCGAATAGGTGGGGCCAGTGATGGCAGCCGAGGCGACAGCGGTGAGGATTTTGGGATTTAAGAAATAGGGATTTAGAGACTGAATTGAACATTTTTATAAATTACAGGATTTTTAAAAAAATAAATTTTAAAGTTTTTTCAAAAATAATTAAAAAAATCAATATTCATGCCATGTGTCGTGTTTTAAATGGATAACGGTTTTTTTAACAGCCGAACACCTAAAATTATAACTTTTGAAACTTTAGGCACCAATTTTTATAAAAAAAATACTTTAGGCACCTAAAATTCAAAAATGGTGGGCACTTATTTTTCATTTAAGCCTTTTAAAAATTATTTATTAGGTAAAGATGTATTGATTGTATTGTATATATAATCTTAAAAATAGTTTATTGGTAAAAGATATATTAATTGTATTGCATTTATTGTTTTAAAAATTGTTCATTAAAAAATATAATTGTATTACATTTATTAATTGTCATGTGTGGCTGCCACTTCAACTGGGTATATGACCTAATGAGTAGATATACATTGCCCAAATTATGGTACTTTACAATTTTCATTTATAACAAGATAATTATGGGACAAATATAATAGCCAGCTTTGGGCAAATAATCCAAATGGATTAAATATTTGGAAAAACAGGGCACCTTAGGGATATTTTGGAATCTACGGCAAATTCTACAGTGCAGGGAAAAGTCGCCATATGCTGGTGGCGACTTGGGAGAAGACGTCATCTGTAGGTGGAGACTTCCCTTTGACTTGTAATAGTTTAATATTTTTCTTTATCAATTCAAGACAAAATCAAGGGAAAGTCGCCATCTGCAGATGGCGACTTTCTCCTGCACTGTAGAATTTGCCGTAGATTCCAAAACATACTCCAACGTCCCCCAAAACTCAAAATATTGTTTGTGTTTACATTATTCCCAAAATAAATTCAAATATAAAGTGGTATTAAGATATAATATTAAATAAAGTTTGTTTGAGATTAAATCTTTAAACCTTAAATTATTGTTAAATAATTATAATTACCTTTTATATGTGATTACATGTGAAGTATGGGATAATATTTTTAATTTTAATACTCCATATGATTATTTTTAAATTTAATAATGAATTAAATTCATTAATATTAAAGATATTTTTAAAATTAATATGAGATTAAATGAATAAACAATTATATGTGCACTGCGAAGGTAATCAGGCATGCAAACTAGTAAGGGTGTGAAAAATCTGATCCAAAAATTTAAAAATCTTATCGGCCTTTTGATTTTTGTATGTTTCAAATTATATATCTAAAAAATAGGATATTTAGATCATATATAGATTGTTTAGATTTAAATTTCATATAACTCTTATTTTGACCCTTCCTCATTTGATTATAGTGTAATTTTGTATAATTATTCAATTTATCCCTTAATATTTGTTTGTCCATTTATTTATTGTATTGTATATTTATTATTATTTGCAACGACCCGAGTTCAGGTTTTTTGCGAATTGGGCCTCAGACCAATTAATTTGAGCCTTATGGGTTAGAGCCCAAAATTAAGATTTGTGGGTTGGGCATTTTAGCAAAAATAAAATAAATAAAAGAAGAATGGAAATATGAGGATAAGGTTGTTTAAAAAAGGGCTGGTTGGTGATTTGATGGAGAGAGAGAAATAGTTGGAGGATAAGATATTTTGAAAGGAGGAGAGAGAATTTAGGAGAAATATAAGGGAGGGAGTTTTGAGCTCCAATCTACGGCCATCGGAGTCGTTGTGCACGACACTACCTTTATCATTCGAAAGATATCGCCGAGACGAGTCCAACGGTAGTCGTCTCACCGTCGTCCGTGTCGCCGTTTGCCAAAGTGAAGAGAAAGAAGATTCAGAGAAACTTGAATCGGCACCTTTCAACCGTCATCGTCGTAAAACGAGGGCCACCATCGAGACCAGCGGCCAGAGAATAGCGGGGCTGGAGCTCACTGCCACCGTCTGAGCACCGGAGGACGGCCTACGCACCACCCATGCGGGTGGGCTTGTGCCTGGCCAGACAAGTGCACACTGCCCGTATGCACCGCACCGCATATGATCACTATCCCTTGGGTGTACGTGCACCCTGCCGCACGGGATAATACCCTGCTGGTGCACCAAGTCTGTTGTGCACTTACCTGCTCTGGATTGCTTACATAGGGTGCACCGTGCCTCCTATGCACCTGCGCCGCACCAGATCGCTCAGGGCTGTTGACCAGCAGTTGACCAGCGTTGACCGACCGTTGACTTTTTCTAGAGGATCCTACCCAGGGGTTTCTCGACATTTCGTATCTAATGGCGCAGTTCGTTTTTACAAATTCAAACCCGGTAAGCTATTTTTACGTATTTGACCTTGTGAGTAGTATAAAAGATGCATAGAAATAATGTATGTTCGTGTTTGTTGATATGCGAGGTTTAATCGGGGTCCGATATCGGATCAAGTGGAATATTCGAGAAGCTAGGATGAGAATTTTAGCGATGTCAGCATAAGGTTAGTACACCTCAAACTTCGAAATGCTTCATGAGCATCATAGGTGTAATTGTCTTGCATGTTAGTGGCTACAAATTATAAGATGAGTAATACGCATGTGTTGATACTGATAGTTTGAGGCTTGGTAATTATTAGGATGCTTGACGAGCTTGAGAATGTTCGAGTCTGTTATGAGCTTTAGATCGTATATGATTGTTTGAATATTGGTATGATTATCTGATTGTATGATTGGGTGACTGATTGTTATATGATGATGCCTTGTGTGCTAGCGGAATAATTAATATATTCAATTAAATTTTGGTTAGAGACAATATTGATAAAAATTCAATTAAATGGATAAAAAGTCGGTAAGGGGTAATAATTAATTAAGTACGCTAGCAACATACTTAAATTCATAAGCTTTAGGTGCCGAATAAGTGTACTCTGGTATCGTTACCCGCTGAACTAAATAATCGAAAATGCCAGTTGGAGATATAAGTGAATAAGAAATATTAATAAATTAATGTAAGCCTTAGTAATAAAGGGAGACGGGTTGTAAAGGGAATACATGTACGCCTCATCATGTATCAGTACCCCTTGCATGATAAGAATTTCAGTAACGCTTTTGCGTACCGGTACGCTATGGGTGTATCGGTACCCACTGTTACATTGCCTGTGTGAGGCTTAAGCGTATCGGTACGCGAGAGCGCAAGTATCGGTACGCGTTTGGATAGGTACGAGGCAATCTGAGTACCGATAATGAGTATCGATACGAGGTGGAGCGTATCGGTACAGCTTGAAGGTCCAATTCTTTCGAACCTAATTTAAGTATCGATACTCGTTGATGAGTACCGACACCTAGAGGGAAGTATTGATACCCACATAGGAGTATTGGTACCCTTTGAGCAATTTGCCCAAGAAATTCGAGTTGCGTTTAGAGGTTCCGTAATTCAAGAAAAAGGGTATTGAGGGTCTTTTAAGGTATAAAATAAATACTAAAATTAAGAAATAGATATTTAAACCCCGTATGTGAAATAAGTGGCTAATGACTTGGTAAATATTGGGTAAACCGTGTGAGGTAGTAACCCATAGAGATCCTAGGCAGATCGATCGAGGCTATGTGGTAGCTAGGGTCCTTGCTGTGTGCTGACGGGACACCTAGATAGTCGAGTCATCCCTTGTTGGGATTTTTATACCATAAGTGTGTTGCAACACCTTGAAGATTCTCGAATGTTGGATCCCGATGCTTTGTGGACGCGGGCCTCATTTGAAGATGCTTGATGAGAGATTCCAAGCATGGATGTAGGATCCTGATGCTTTGTGGACGCGTGCCTTACTCGTAGTGTAGGATCCCGATGCTTTGTGAATGCAGACCTCAATCAGAGCGTACGATCCCGATGCTTTGTGGACGCGTGCCTTACACGTATGAGTTTGTAATCTTTATTTTGAAATTGTATTAATCAAGTCAAATATTTAAGTGTTTTATTCAATTAGAGCTCCTTTGTAAATGTTTTAATCATTTATATATTTATTTTAATTTATGAGTTTTAAATATTTTTGGTAATTATTTTATTTGGGCTAAACTAAGTTGAGAAATTTTATGATTTTGGCTTGAGCTTTAGGCACAAATGTGACATATGGGTTGAGGGTGTTGCATTATTATTTTATTATTATTTTATTATTATAAAATACCAGAATTATTTTATTGTAATTAGTATACTTTATTATTATTATTATTATTATTATTATCGGTATTTTATAATATAATTTCTTCTATTTTATTATATTTATTAAGATTATTTTTATTATTATTTTCATTACAATATATGTTATTAATTTTTTACTATTACTATTATTTCATTATTTATTGTTATTATTATTGAATTTATTCTTTTTAAAATAATTTACTTCTAATATTTTGAAAAATTAAATATTCGATCCAAAAATTTAAAACTTCGATTCAAAAAATCATATATTCTTTATTCGGATAGAATACAGATTATTATTTTGTCCATATGAAAAATTAAATATCTTAATTTTGAGATCAAATCGATGCCATATCGGAACATACATGCGACATTCCCCTACTATTTAATATTTATTGCATGTATGGACAAGAAAATGCTAAAAAAATAAAAATAAAATACTAACAAACAAGAAGTTTTACGAAAATTACTGAACTGAGAAACGAGGTTGCCGCGCGGTTCTCCGGTAATCGCGGGCCTGAAGGCTGCGCGCGTGAAATCCAACTCTTCTTTCGTCAATTTTTTTCCATATTAACCCCCCCCCCCCTAAAAAAAAGTAAACTATTACTTGGACACTTCGCCGATCTCTCGCTCAAAAAATCAATCCAGAAGAATAGAAACTACAGATTTTTTTATTAAATTTCCTTGTAAGATATTTAGTTGAATGGAGTTGTTAGATGCAAACTTGGAGCTCAAAGAGATTCAAAAGCTTCACGGCCACACCGATAGGGTTTGGAGTCTCGCTTGGAATCCCGCCACTTCCGCCGCCGATGTGCCGTCGGTTTTCGCTTCTTGCAGCGGAGACAAGACCGTTCGAATCTGGGAGCAGAGTCCCTCCACTCGCTCCTGGGACTGCAAGGTCCTCTCTTACCCTCATGTATTGATTTCTACTTAATATTGTTGCTGCTGCTGAAAATCTTGCTAAGAGGAAGTGAGATTGATTCAAGCTAGTTCAGGAACTTATAAATTTCAATTTCTTGCGCTTTTTCTTCTTCTTTTTATATCTAAATTAACTAATATAGGGGGATAATTAAAAAACCTTGCTGAAGTCGTTTGAAATTTGTAATTTTAGTCTCATTTTTTTTCTTTTAACATGAACTGAAATAGAGTCCATATTTTCTTAACTAATCTTGAAGTATTACCTAATGTGACGTTTGTTGGAATTCATGTCAATTTGGAGTGTGATCTTTTGCAGGCTGTTTTAGAAGAAACGCATACTAGAACGGTAAGATCATGTGCTTGGTCACCGTCAGGGAAATTGTTGGCCACTGCCAGCTTTGATGCTACCACTGCCATATGGGAAAATGTTGGGGGTGACTTTGAATGCGTTTCCACTTTAGAGGTGTTACTCTTATTCTTATTCTTCTTACTATCCAGTTCTGTTTGCTTTTGTTCTTTCAGTTTTCTAGAGGTTTGGTGTCATTAGCTGATACGCACACCATATAAAGCAATTGACCAAGTAAAACATAATTATACTGCGAAATTATGGCTAAAAGCAAAATGGTTTACCATGTAGAAAGGGATTGCACGGTCTACAATGTCAGCTAGAAATATTATTTGAAGATGGAAATTGTTGGTATTTAGAATATTTTTCTGTTAATATCTGGTTCATTTCTTGCTATATTGGAACGTTTAATTTTTACTGTCATGAAAATGAAGTGAAAAGTGTATCTTGGAATGCATCGGGTTCTCTTCTTGCGACATGTGAGCGAGATAAAACTGTTTGGATTTGGGAAGTCATTCCAGGGAATGAATTTGAGTGTATTCCAGTTTTGCAAGGTCATACTCAAGATGTGAAAATGGTTCGATGGCATCCAACCATGGATATTTTATTTTCCTGTAGCTACAATAACACTATCAAGGTACTGTAGTATTGGCCAAATGGATCTCTCTTTAACAAGACCATGGAAATCTTTGATGTTTTGTAAATTTCATTATATGCCAACAAGATTCAGAAATGTGATCAAATTGTAACACTTCCACTTTACCTTGTAGGTTTGGTGGTCAGAGGATGATGATGGTGATTGGAGCTGTGTGCAGAATTTAGGTGAATCTAGCCAGTATGATGCCTAGAACTCTTTCTGTCTGTTCTGTTTCAGCTCATTTTCTTGTGTATTGTGTTGCTTGACATGTAGTTTTGTATCTACCTATTAAGTTTTGTGGTGATGTCTTTTAAGATTTTGGGTTAAATACCACTTTGGTCACTCAACTATACCCTATCAAACAATGTGGCCATATAAGAATTTTTGCTATCAAGTTGGCCACTTAACTTCCTTGTCGCCCCCACATCACCCATTGCCATCATGGAATGATGATGTGGCATAAATTAACCAATAGATGTATGACATTTGTTACTTTAAAAAAATCTGATTTTTCAGCAGTGAACAGTAACCGAGTGAAAAATCCTTAGGGCCGTAGAGATAAGGCCATGGCAACATCAATGGATCAACTGTGAATGGTCAAAAGCTCAGGCCGACATTGTAGGAGCAAGACAACCTTGGAAAGCCATCGCACATGCTCCCATGCAGCGGCACATGAGGGAGGGTGTGTGTGTGTGGGGGGGGGCACTTGCCCCTGCTCCGGTCACCAAAGTTGGCAGATAGTCTAGAAATCGGATGGTGCATCCATACAAGGTGGCTGTGAGGAAAAAAAGGTACCGAAGTAGGGACTTTGAAATAAATAAATAAATTGACGAGAGAAAAGCTGAAAAAAATCAATTTTTTGGCCAATTAGAACTAAAAGTGATGTTTCACATCTATTGGTCAATTTATGCCAGGCTAGCATTCCATGACGGCAATGGGTGATGACAAGAAAGTTGAGTGGCCAAATTGATAACAAAAATTGTTAAAGGGCACATTGTTTGATAGGGTATAGCTGACTGGGCAAATTGATAGTAAAAAAATCTTAAATGGCCACGTTGTTTGATAGGGTATAGTTGAGCGGCCAAAGTCGTATTTAACCTTAAATTTTATTATACCTTTAAGATTTTTGTCCACTAGTTTATGAAACTTTTAGACTACTAAAAGCCTTTTGTTTCAATATCTTATGGTCAGTGGTCACTCTTCCACCGTTTGGTCACTTGATTTTAATGCTAAGGGAGAGAAATTGGTAACTTGTAGGTATGTGTAACAACCTTTTCTTTCTAATCTGCAGCAAATGGAAATATAGTATTTTCTGATGGCATTGGCAAAAAAAGTGCAGAAAATAGGTATTTCCAGCCAAGAATTATGTGGAAAACAGACGAGATTTATAAACTCTGTGTGTTTCGATGTACAATAGGTGAGTCTATTTATAGACTCTTTACAAAGAGGTTTATACTAGGTAGTTAACTTCTAGGATAAAATTTTATCTCTTTATCACTTATCCTATACAAGATAGATTTAATTTAAAATTTAAACTACTAGTTAGGATATATTTACAACTCTTATTTATCTACAAACACTAACAACACGCCACTAACCAACACTCCCCCTCAAACTGGAGAGTATATATTGTACACTCCCAGTTTGGATATGAACTCCTCAAATGTCACTCTTGGTAGTGCCTTTGTTAATATATCGCAATTTGGTTCTTTGTAGGCACATAGTGTAACTTCACGGTACCACTATTAACTTTCTCGTAAATGAAATGCTCACAATTTCAACATGCTTAGTTTCTGTCATGTTGAACTGGGTTTTTCGCAATACTAATTCTTTGATAGGCTGTCACTAAACACTTCAAGGATTTATCTTCATCCGGCTCGGCTCAATTAGGAGCCTTTTTAGCCACATGCCTTCACTGATTCCAAGTGCCACATCCTCGTACTCGATTACCAGACCGCTTCTTGACACCACGATCTGTTTCTTGCTTCGCCATGTGACCAAATTTCCCCACACGAAAGAACAATAGCCCACTAGACGGACTTTACATGGGTTAATTTTTCTGCTTGACTTGAGTCGAGTGTAAACTTTCACCGATCTGTCTTGACTTTTCTTGAAGATAAGCCCAAAACTGTGAGTGTACTTTAAATACCTCAGTATTCTATTAATGACTTCTAATTGTTCTTCCTTGGGATTATTCATATCTTGGCTCACTATACTTACAGAGTATGCTATGTCAGGCCTTGTAAGTGACAGGTAGATCAATTTACCAACAAGTCTTTGGTAGGATACTTTATTAACTGGACTACCACCATCTTCTCTGCTGAACTTCAAGTTCGGGTCTGTTGGAGTGTCTACTGGCTTACACCCAAGCATTCCAGTTTCTCAGAGTAGGTCCAAGATATACTTTCTTTGGTTTATGACTATCCCTTCAGATGATCTTGCCACCTCCATCCCCAAGAAATATCTTAAACTTTCCAAGTCTTTTGTTTCAAACTCCTTTGCCAGATCGGCTTTCAGCTTTCCGATTTCTTTAGTATTATCACCTGTAATAATCATGTCATCAACGTAGACTATTAGAAAAGTCTTTCTACCATCTGATGCAACCTTCTTGAAAAGGGTATGATCTGCCTTACATTGTTTGTAACCGTTCCTTACCATAGCTTTTGCAAACTTTCAAACCATGCTCTTGGTGACTGTTCGATTTGTTTAATTTACAAACCTTCTGGTTTGTTTCCTGAGCCTCCAATCCAGGTGGGATTTGCATGTATACCTCCTCATCGAGATTTTCATTTAAAAAGGCATTTTTAATATCCAATTGGTGCAACTTCCAGTCCTGATTTACAGCTACGGACAATAGCACTCTAATGGTGTTTATCTTTGCCACAGGAGCAAATGTTTCTTGGTAATCAACTCCATATGACTGAGTAAAGCCTTTTGCCACCAGCCTTGCCTTGAACCGTTCTATGCTCCCATCTGAGTGGTATTTCACTGTGAATACCCATTTACACCCAATCACCTTTTTCCCTTCAGGTAGTTTGGTTAGGCTCCAGGTATTATTCTTCTGCAGTGCACTAATTTCCTCCTCAACAGCTTTTCTCCAATCTGGATTCTCAAACGCCTCATTAACTGTCCTTGGAATCCTTATGCTGTCAATATTTTCTGTAAATGCCTTGAAACCAGACATTGGTTTTCCATAGGCAACAAATCTTTCAATAGGATGACTAGTACAATTTTCTCACTCCCTTTCTTTGGGCAATGGGAAGATCATCGATATCAATAGAGACGGGAATTTGAGAGGGATCATTACTTGTTTCTTCCTCAATGACAGCAGGACTAAGTTCCAGTTCTCGGCAAGCAATAGGCTGAGTAATAGCTTCTGTGATAGTCTTTCTTTTCCTTGTATAAACACTCAGAGGTTTGCTTTCAGGTTGTGAGGTCATAGATTGCTGAGGTGCGTTCGGTGTAGACTCGGGTGTAGAAATAGGTGTAGTGTGAGAGCGAAGAGTTTTAGGAGCTGGTGAAGACAAGCTTACTGGATTTTCAGTAGTTATAGTAGCATGGTTTTGGTTCAACAAAGTGTTATCAGCAACAGGTAAGAAAGAAATAGGAGAGAGGAACTGTAGTGAGCTAGTTTGCTGAAATTCTCCCCCTGAATTTCAGTACTAGTAAAATAGGGTTGAGTTTCAAAAAATGTAACATCACAAGAGACATAAAATTTATGTGTAAGAGGCGAGTAACATCTGAAGCCCTTCTGACTAGTAGAGTATCCAACAAACACACATTTAACTGACCTAGGATCAAGCTTTCTTCTTTGTTGTTCATGCACATGGACAAAAATTGTGCAACCAAATACCCGAAAAGGAAGAAGAGAAGACAGGGATTTAAAATGAGGAAAATAAGATGACAAAATGTCCCTAGGAATTTTAAACCCAATTGGTTTACTAGGCATACGATTTATCAAGTAGGTAGCAGTCAAAAGAGCTTCCCCAAAGATATTTAGGCGCATTGGCGGAAAATAAAAGAGATCTTGTGACCTCAAGTAAGTGTCTATTTTTTCTCTCAGCTACCCCGTTCTGTTGTGGAGTATTGACACATGATGTAATATGGAAGATACCCTTTTCTCGAAAAAAGGACCTTAGAGATTGACTAAGGTATTCACTCCCATTATCACTTTTCAGAATTTTTATCTTGCAAGTAAATTGATTTTCCATCATTGTATAACAGTTCTTAAATATTGTTGCAGCCTCAGATTTTTCTCTCATTAGGTAAGTTCAAGTAGTTCGAGATTGATCATCTATAAAAGAAATGAACCATCTATACTCGTTAATGGTTTTGACCTTAGAAGGGCCCCAAATGTCACTATGGACTATAGAGAAAGGAGAAGTAGGTTTAAATGGAGATGAAACATAAGAGTGTCTTGTGTGTTTGGCAATCTGGCATGTATCACAATGAAAGGAAGATGGTTTTTTACTAAGAAATAGTTTGGGAAACAATTTAGCAAGGTAAAAGAAATTGGGATGTCCTAACCTAAAATGCCACATCATGACTTCACTAGATAACAAAGAATTGGAAAAAGCAGACTGGAGACAACTCAAAACAGCTTGTTGATAAGGTGAGAAGTTACTTAGCCTAGCACTGCCAATCACCATCCCCGAGCCCTGTGCCTGAAAAACACAACCATGCAGCCCAAAATTAGCACTACATTGAAATTCACTAACCATCCTACTAACAGAGAGTAGATTGCAGGTGAGGTTAGGCACATAGAGAACATTGCTTAATACTAAGGACTCGGTTATAGGAATAGAACCACTCCCTTTTACTACTGAAAGAGATCCATCTGGTGTTTTGATTGAGGAGGCAGATTGTAAATGCTTATAGTCTGTAAATAAGCTTAGATTCCCTGTCATATGATCAGAGGCACCCGAATCTACAATCCAGTTATGGGAATACAAAGTAGTCAAGCATGAAATACTACCTTCAGTAGTAGTGAAGGCTGCAGGCTCAATTTTAGAAGACATTTAGCTGAAAAACTTCTGAAGTTCTACGAGCCGCTGCTTACTAATGTGACTAGATCGAACCTAAACTGATACCAGGTAGAAAATAGGTTTTTTCAGCCAAGAATTATGTGGAAAACAAAAGAGATTTATAAACTCTGTGTGTTTTGATGTACAATAAGTGAGTCTATTTATAAACTCTTTACAAAGAGGTTTATACTAGGTAGTTAACTTCTAGGATAGAATTTTATCTCTTTATCACTTATCCTATACAAGATAGATTTAATTTAAAATTTAAACTATTAGTTAGGATATATTTACAACTCTTATTTATCTACAAACACTAACAACACGCCACTAACCAACAAAAAGTGAAATTGTATAATGTGTTAAAATAAATTGAACTGATTTTGCAGTGATGATCTTACTCTGAAGATATGGGAAGCAGACATACCTAGGATGCAGTCTGGAGATGGTTATGCACCCTGGTGAGAAACTTGCCGCTTTTTTTTAATTTTTATTGTTTTTGAACTTTACACCTTTTCTAACTCTTGGTTATCATCATATCAGATCCATAGGTAGGCTGGTTTGCAACTATCAGGACTTAGATGTTTGTTGATTTCCTTGGATCTTATTTTCGGTGGCTATATGCAATACTTTGCTTTGCACAAAGATCAATCACTATCACTGATAAATTCAGGGCTTATGATTGAAAGCTATTAATGCTCGCATTTTGATGCTAAGGAACTCATTCTTGGTATTTGAAACTTTGAAGCATCAAGTCTTAGCCCGGTAGTTGTAGCTTTCCTATGGAACAGTAAACGAAATTATTAAGTATTGCAATAGCATGTATCTTGAAGGGATAAAACCTAATTTATTGGCAATGATGTATGGCATTTCCTTTCTTTTATTCTCATTTAAGACCGTGTATTGCATAATGATATCCTTCACTTTGATGGTTGTCCAGGAATCATCTGTGCACTCTTTCAGGTTATCATGATCGAACAATCTTTTCAGTTCACTGGTCAAGGTATTGACACCATTTTATTGTTTAGACTATATTTATGTTTATTTTGCGAACGAAAAGGATAATAACCCATTTTTATTCAATATTTGAGATTGAAGGTGAAGGAGTTAATTCAATGTAAAATGTCAAAATTTTTAGGAAGCATTGGATTTTAATTGATGAATAAAAATTTGTTTAAATAGCAATTTGAAGGTTCAAAAACAATATTATTCATTGTATCTTTTATTTAGATCTTTCTAATTTTAATCTTTATTTATCATCTGAAATACTTGACTTCCTGTAGAAAAGAGAGTTTGAATACTCTTCTTGTTATATTTCGATACAAGAGAAGAAGTCTATTTATAGACTTTTACAGAGGAGTTTTACACAGAGTAGTTAACCTATTAGGATTGAACTTTTATCCTTTACAATGATAGAGTTAGATTATAACTAAACTACATAGTTATGATAGAGTTAGATTATAACTAAACTACATAGTTATGATAGAGTTAGATTACCTATCATACACGTATTAACTCACACTCCCCCTCAAACGGGGCGTGTATATGTTGTGTACACCCGGTTTGGATGAAAACTCATCAAAATTTGCCTAGGAAGTGCTTTGGTGAAGATATCAAACAAGTTGATTCTTGGTTGGAATATAATGAAGCTTTATTACTCCATTATTGACCTTCTCATAGATAAAGTGCCTATCTATTTCAATATGTTTAGTCCGGTCATCTTGATTGGATTCTTGGCAATGCTCATTCTTTGATTGACTATCCTTTGTAAACCTCAAATTCTAACTTTCCATCCAACTCTAACTCGGTGAGGAGTTTTTAATCCACATTCCCTCACATATTCCAAGAGCCATAGCTCGATTTACCGTCATACGCTTCTAGATACAACACCGCTTTTTACTTCTCCAAGTGACCAAATTTCCCACACAACGTACAATAGCCACTCACGGACCTTCTATCTGTTAGTTCTCCGCCTTGACTTGCGTCTGTGTAGACTTTTATAGTTCTGTCGGATGTTTTTCAAAATAAGTCCGGACACTCGTGTGTAAACTTCGGTACCTCGGGATCCTATCGACCGCCTCCATGTGCTCTTCTCGAGGACTACTCATGTGTTGACTCACTATACTCACCGAGTATGCAATGTCGTCCGTGAGTGAGAGGTAGATTAGTTTTCCCACCAGCCTTTGGTAGGACTCTTTATTCTTTGGATTCCCATTCCATCTTTCTTGAATTTCAAACCTGGTTCCATTGAGATTCTGTTTGGTCTACACCCGAGCATTCCAGTTTTTGTAAGTAGATCTAGAATGTATTTCCTTTGGTTGATAACTAACCCTTCTTTTGATCTTGCAACTTCCATTCCCAAGAAGTACCTAAGGCTTCCTAAGTCCTTAGTTTGAACTCCTTTGCTAGAAACAGTTTTGACTTCTCTATCTCTTCTATGTCATCACCAGTAATAATGATATCATCAACATAGACAATTAGGAGAGTTATCTTACCATCTGGTGTAGCTTTTCTAAATAATGTATGGTCCGCTTGACTTTGCTTGAAATCATTCTCAACCATAGCTCTAGCAAACCTGTCAAACCATGCTCTAGGGGATTGCTTCAAGCCGTACAATGATCTATTGGTTTGCACACTTTGTCTTTGTTGTGGTCTTCTCTTCTAAACCAGTGGAACCTGCATGTACACTTCCTCCTCAAGTCTACCATTTAGAAATGCGTTTTGATGTCCAACCGATGCGACTTCCAATCCTTGTTAAGCGACATCGAAAGCAATATCGATGGTGTTTAACTTGCTCACAGTGCAAAAGTTTCTTGATAGTCTACACCATATGATTGAGTAAACCCTTTAGCCACCAACCTTGCCTTGTATCTCTCAACACTCCCATCCGAATGGTACTTGGATGTAAAGACCCATTTACACCCTACTGACCTTTTTCCTTCTCGCGGATCTGTCATGCTCGGTATTGTTCTTTTGTAATGCCTCAATTTCCTCTTCAACTGCTTTCCTCCATTCGGATTGTTAAAGGCCTCTTCCACTTTGTCTTGGGAATTCTTATCTTTGTCAATGTTAGTGTGTAAAAGCTTTGAATCCAGGCATTAATTTCCCATAGGCAATAAACACATTAATAGGATGAGCAGTACATTTCCTTACCCCTTTCTAATAGCAATAGGAAACTCATCTAAGTTAATGATGAGTAGAATCTTGTGGAATAACATTACCTCCGTCTCCAAAGCATCGGGACTCAAAGCTAGTTCTTGGCAAGTGTTAGGGTGACTAACCGCCTCGGTCAAGTTTCTTTTTCTTCTTGTATAGACACCGAGTTGTCTTTTCGGTGGTTGTGGAGAGTTAGGTGATGTATGTGGTATAGTTTTAATCTTTGGAGGAGGTGTTGTATAAGGGCTGGTAGTTTTAGACTGTGGAGAAGGTGTGTCTACAGGATTAAGATTAGTACTCACAATTTCAATGTAAGTAGGCTCGGAAGAAGTATTTTGTAGAGCAAAGTGGTACTTACATCAAGAATAGGCAAGGAAATAATGGGTCATGGATCATGCAAGGGCTGAGATTCCTTGTATCTCTCCCCACAATTTCAGTTCTGCAAAGTAAGGTTTATTTTCAAAGAAAGTAACATCAAAAGAGATATAGGTTTTCTTGGTAATGGGGCAAGAACACTTGTAACCCTTCCGACTCGATGAATACCCTATAAACACACAACGTAGAGCCCTAGGATCAAGTTTACTCCTATTATTGCGATGCACGTGAACAAAAGATGTGCATCCAAAAACTCGAAGAGGAAGAACAGAGGATAATGGTTTGAAATGTGGAAATTTTTGGAAAAGAGTTTCAGTGGGTACTTTGAATCCTAGTGTCTTGCTTGGCATCCTATTGATTAGGTAGGTGGCGAAGTAAAGAGCTTCCCCATAGATAATTAGGTGCATTGGCAGAAAATAATAGGGACCTAGTCACCTCTAGTAAATGTCTATTTTTCCTTTCGCCACTCCATTTTGTTGAGGGTGTTGACACAAGAAGTAAGATGAAAGATGCCTTTTTCTTTGAAAAAATACCCAAGAGATTTGCTAAGATATTCACTCCCATTATCACTCCTCACTATTTTAATTTGTTTCTCGAATTGAGTTTTGACCATGTGATAAAAACTTTTAAAAATTCTCTCAACTTCAGATTTTTCTTTCATCAAAAAGGTCCAAGTTGTTCTAGAAAAATCATCAATAAACGACACAAACCATCTAGAACCCGAGAGATGTTTTTTACTTTAGAAGGGCCCCAAATGTCTTTGTGTATGATAGAAAATGGTGAAGTAGGTTTATAGTGAGAAGGAACATATGGTTTTCTCGTATGTTTAGCCATTTGACATACTTCACAAGTAAAAGAAGAGGGATTTTTATTAATGAAGAAATTAGGAAACAACTTTGCAAGGTAGTAGAAACTTGGATGTCCTAATCAAGATGCAAAAGCATAATATCATTCAAGGGAAATCTGCTAGAAAAAAACGATGTTCTAAAGCAATTGGAAATAGAAGGATTGAGATAGGGTAGGCCATCAAGGATATATAAGCCGTTACATGACCTAGCACCGCCAATCACCGTCTTGAGCCCTGTGCACGAAAAAACACAACCAAAGAACCCCAAAGTTAACCTCACATTTAATATCCGAACCAATTTGCTATGGAGATAATAAATTGCATGTGAGTTTGGGAACATAAAGAACATCAGACAATATGATCTTGCTACTCAATCGAACAGAACCACTCCCTTTTATTGTTGTAAGGGAACCATCGGCTATCTTTATGGAGGAATTTTCAGAAGATGCAAGATGGGCTTCTTTCTGGAATCTGGATTTAGGAGGCTTCCGGTCTGCTTTGGGTTTTCCATGCAGCCTCCAACATTGGTCCATCACATGCCCAGCCTTTTTTTTGGTGGTCACACCAAGGTCTCCCCCTCCTTTGTTTACTCCCGAGTTGGCGTTTGTAAGAAGAGCGAAGCTTACATTTCCGGACTCTTTGGCACCATTAGGGAAAGTCTGCTTTCTTCCCTTCGGATTTCTGAAAAGGCTTCTCGAACCAGTGGTAGTGGTTTAGTGGCTAAAATCCTGCTGCTGGCTCCATCAAATTCTCCATTCGATCGAGAGAAACCGGAACACCCTCCTCGATTTTTTGAGCTTATTGTAGAAGCTAATGTCATCAGACACTTCCATTCATTAGCTTCATACAGATCTATTTGCTGCCAGCATTTGGTTAGGACTCCAAAATATTGTGCCACTGTTACCTCCCCTTGTCTGAGATCTTTGATCTTATTCTCAACTCCAAAGAGTTCTGGTGTGTTGTCAACGCTGGAATAAGTATCTCTGGCAGCATTCCAAATTTCTGCTGCAGTTTGATAAAGCATGAAATTTTCTCCAATTTCAGGAACCATGGAATTAATTAACCACGACATTATCATGGTGTTTTCACTCAACCAATTAGAGTAGGCTGGGTCAGACTCATCTGGAACAGGAGTTGAGTCTGAGAGATAGGAAGCTTTCCTTCTTCCTGTAATGTACAGCCGCACTGATTGAGACCAAGGAAGGTAGTTGTTTCCATTTAGTTTATAGGATGTAATGGGAGAAAGAGAAGCATCCGAGAGTTGGAAATCAGATGAACGAGGGCTGTTTTGAGAGCTAATTTCTGATGTAGCAGGATCAGAATTAGTCATGGAGAGATGTAGATCTGATCGAAAAAAAAAGGGAAAAAAAAAAAAGGTTTTGAGGGGATAGTATCGACCTAACTTGATACCATGTAGAAAAGAGAGTTTGAATACTCTTCTTGTTATATTTCGATACAAGAGAAGAAGTCTATTTATAGACTTTTACAGAGGAGTTTTACACAGAGTAGTTAACCTATTAGGATTGAACTTTTATCCTTTACAATGATAGAGTTAGATTATAACTAAACTACATAGTTATGATAGAGTTAGATTATAACTAAACTACATAGTTATGATAGAGTTAGATTACCTATCATACACGTATTAACTCACACTTCCTTTTAAGTTTTAAGCTGAAACTGATTGCATATGGCTGACTATTACAGCGAGGGAATTATTGCCAGTGGAGCTGCTGATGATGCTGTACGGTTGTTTGTACAGAGCAAAGATGGTTCGGTGTGTAATTCTTTTAACCACTTATTCATTGAGCATATTTCCACATGAGACATAAAACATGATTTAGTATCAGTGATGTGGTTATGTGAATGCTGAATACCAGCCAAACTAATTGGGCAAAATGTCCTGTTGTACATATTAAGAATTCTTGGCTGGATAATCGTCTCTGCCCTTGTCACTGCCCCCTCTATTCTTTTGGTTTTACTTCAGATGAATGGACCTTCATATCAATTGCGATTGAAGAAGGAGAAGGCCCATGATATGGACATCAATTCAGTACAATGGTGCCCTGGGGGAAGATTTGCTTTCTTGAAAATTTAACTCGGACTTGAGGATTATTGTTCATGCTCATGCATACAAAGGAAGAAATGAAAATATATCACAAATATACGTAGTTTCTTTATGCATGGTGGAGTCTCTGGTTGTAACGGCTCGGTTTTTTTCTCCCTCTCTTGAACTAATTGCCTGATGATTGATTTGCTAGTATTTGCCCAATACCTCTGAAATGATAGCAAAACCATGCAGAAATTATTCAAAACCAAAAATAACAATTGCAATTAAATGTCCTTTTGATTTGCTTTACTGTTCTGATCTAAATTTTCTAAACTGTAATTCCGATCAATTGTCTACTTAGCGGCCTAACCAGTATCTTAAAATGGGTTTGTCTCTAGTCTCAACTTTAGCTAACATTTCCCCTTTCGTTATCGTTGAAAATAACAGGAAAAGCGTCTCCTTGCTTCTGCCAGCGATGATGGGAGAATAAAGGTATGGGAGCTGGCAACTTTGTCTTGATAAAAAATTATCTATTTTGTTTCTCATAATAGTTTGGGGAATTTGTATGAGTGATATTGTAATGATTGTGGTTTTGAGAAATAATATTTTATCTATTTAGGAAACATTCAAGCAGAATTGTGGTGTAATTGCAAAAAATAAAATAGAATGTATGATTCTGCTCTTAATTCCTACATAAATCTAGCCATGTTCTCTCGTCAATATCTGATTGTTTTGAATAATTTGTATAACATGGGCCATTACAGATTACCAGCGCTGGGTTTGAAAGCAGTGTTTCAGAATGGTGTTGCTATTAAGCAGCATCGATTTTAATTTCATCTCTCCTTTCTCACCAAAATGCACTCTGTACAAGCTACTGAGAGTGAGGCGTAGCTACATTGGTTGAGAGTGGAAAACACTATGCAGAAAACCAATCAAGCTCTTGGATAGCGTGAACGTCCTTTCTTCTTCAGGACTGAACCACCTTCATTGACAGACGGCCACCGGTTAGTTCCAACACCTGTATCTCCCTGTGCTACCTGACTCGCCTGCATTTAATTGGAACCCTGTATAGATTGGTGTATGAGAGAAAGTGAGAGAGAGAAGAAAAGGAGAAAGAGAGCGGCTTAAGGTGGCTGCCTTCACTTTCTTCTTGACACTTAAATCCCGTGGCGATCAGAGTTGTACTTACCTAGATAAAGACCCAAAATGATGTTATTATTGTTTGCCATCAAATTAATAGTTCTTATTGAGGACCATGAATGTTGCAGAAAGTGGTCTTGTTGGTATGTACAAACATGCTTCATATATTTATCCTAATGAAGAGTATGATCAGCCTAATATGCTTTTGTTATCAATTCAACAGTTCACTTTAATGTCAATGTAAATTCTGCATCTGATTTGCATATTTATCTTACGTATTGAAAATTCAGGAATGACTAAATAAGCTAGCAGGAAGCAGAGATGAGATCCTATTGCCTATCTCATTGTTAGAGATGGTTCAGATAATTTGCTGGTATTGCTAAGACTTGTCAAAGCATCTCTTATCGGGCCAACATGTGGCCTACACAGTAAAGTTCTCAGCCATGAAGTCCATTTCTTGCCAGGATTGAAGCCTACTTTTCTGAATGTTTAATTTATTGACCTACTGTTATAATATATGGTTGATTAGAACTACAGTTAGATGGTAGGCCTATTCAAAGCAAGGTGATCATGATACAGATATGCTGACTACTCTCTGAGTCTGGACCTTGGAATGAACAAGTTTAAACAAGCATCAACTTACTTGGCCACTGATCGATGGATCTATCACGGCTCCAAATATTAAATTGGCAGTTGGATCCACAAGATCATATATTACCTCAGCTGCAGCGTTAACTGTGAGAAAGGGGCCATAGTGGCTGGAGAAGATGAACGCTGGTGAACAATGAACAATAAAATATGAAAAGTTATAGTTTAACGATAGAACAAAAATAATATTTTCAACAGAGAACAATGTGTTTCTCTGTATTTTCTCTTATTCTTCTTAATCAAATGTGTATGAGATAAGCCTTTAAATAGGCTGATACAGAGTTTCAGTATAACTAAAATTATACTTTTATCTATAATTTAAATAATATTTATCCCTAATTTAAATAAGACTTCTAGTAAATCTAAACTACTGACTTAGAAATAAACTCTAATTACACATTAAATTAAACTCTAACACTTCTTGTCAACTTACACTCTCCCTCAAGCTCTAACACTTCTTGGATAACTTACACTCGCCCTCAAGCTGGTGAGCAAGTATAGTAGAGCACCAGCTTGGATCTTGGATGTGATGCCTACTCATATTTCTTTGCTGTTTTTTAGGGAAAAAATCTCCCCTTTTTTGGGACCCATTGAGTTGAACAACTATGACATACTCATGCTATTCTTTGAACGGCCATTGTTGAAAATTTGCAAACGATGTTGCTGGTTTTTGCATTATTCTTGAGATGTCAACCAACTTTACTGTTGTTATTGGTTTTTGCACCCTCCTTAGATGTCTTCTAGCTTTTCTCTATCAATGATGATCTTTTTAGGTTTTTGCATCTTTTGAGATGTCTTCCAGCTTTTTCTATCATTCACGGACTAAGTAGCTGCTTCCATTCAACAATGATCATAGGAATCTACACTCCCCTCAAGCTGGTAGTTGCACAAACTAGAATTTCAGCTGGTAGTTTTTAAGGCTAAACTAGAACCTCTTCTCCTATCTTTTATAATTGATAGCTAAGATAGAACCAGATAGTTTTTAAGGCTAAACTATAACATTTCCCTATCTTTTACAATGGATGACTAAGATAGAACCAAATAGTTTTTAAGGCTAAACTATAACCTTTTCATATTTCTTTTTGATTGGCTAAGATAAAACCATTATATAGAGAACAAAATAACAAAATTAAACTAGTAGAAATTTCACCATAGATGTAAGATTCTAACGAGAGAGAAGCCAAGGAACGAGTGTGGCCTAATGATAGCAGCGGAAAAGAAAAACGACGTGCATCTGAAAAATCAGATTGTCGGTCTGTTTTAGATTAGAGATGACAGCAGTGGTGACGATATCAAGATCGTTATTGGCTCATGATACCATGTGAGAAAGGGGTCATAGTGGCCGGAGAAGATGAACGCCGGTGAACAATGAACAATAAAATATGAAAAGCTACAATTTAACGATAGAACAAAAATAATATTTTCAACAGAGAACAATGTGTTTCTCTGTATTTTCTCTTATTCTTCTTAATCAAATGTGTATGAGATAAGCCTTTAAATAGGCTGATACAGAGTTTCAGTATAACTAAAATTATACTTTTATCTATAATTTAAATAATATTTATCCCTAATTTAAATAAGACTTCTAGTAAATCTAAACTACTGACTTAGAAATAAACTCTAATTACACATTAAATTAAACTCTAACACTTCTTGTCAACTTACACTCTCCCTCAAGCTCTAACACTTCTTGGATAACTTACATTAACCTACAGATATTTATCCCAAGTCAAATGATGCATAAGAGGAGAAATAAAATATGAATGCATAACCTAGAACAAGAGGAACATTCAAGATAACCAAGGAGTCTGGAATATAAAAAAGAGGAGGTAGGAACTTCATGCATTCAAAATGAAAGCTGCTGCAGTGAATTCTCTTCAATCCAAACACAGGTGAGCAACATGTAACAAAATGGTTGCCAAGTTTGCATCAAGTTATGAATCAGGAGGTAAAGCCCAAGAAACCTCTATTTTTTCATTTTATGCACATTCTCTTCTCCCTGATCCTCCCTTAATTCTTTGGCTCAGAAAAGTGTAGGAGCGTAAGTGTGATACCCCAAACAACCTCAAATCTTGAAGATAAAATGCTAAATATATCTCTGAATTACCAGTTGCAGTTCCTATCCCCATCAGTGAAGAACCTGCAGTTGCCATTATAGTTCGCACATCAGCAAAATCCACATTGACTAACCCTGGAATCTGCAATCAGGAAACTCACAACCAATTAGAGTGCAGAGGTATGGTCCAAAGCTCATAACACTTCCACGTTTGTGCAGCCCAAACATAACACATTTGAATGGTAGTCATGCAAATATACTGTTTTTTACAGGCTCAAAGGTTTCATTCCAGAACCCTGGTATCGGTATTAGGCGTAACAATGAGCAAAGTTACTAGACTATCTAACCTCCAGAGGCCTTACAACTTTCATCTGAAAATATATGAACAGAAAAATCAGGTATCTTTAGCATAACCACCATGATAACAAATCATAGATGTTATTTACCGGACAAAAAGGTTCAAGCTATGTCAACAAAAAGTGTACCCTTCAACTCTCAAGTATCATACGGATAAAGGATATAAAAGGACCACACTAGTTTTAACCACCCATGGTCTATGAATTACAAACTTCAGATTGAAAGGGGGAAAAAGAGATAGAAAAGCACCACCAAACTATTAATCCGTCCTTGCCATGAAATAAACAAGGAAAATTTAAGGTGCAAAAAGGTTCCTATCACTAGTTTTTTTTTTGTAAAATATCACAAAAAATTCCCATAAGAATAAGATCATGAATAAAATAAGGACAGTATCAATTTTTGAGGACTATGAAAGAAGAAAGAAAATGACATTACAGTTATGTTTCTTTTGTCTAAATATTTTGATTTCAATTCAATCATGAATAGTTAGAATAGAAGGGTTTTGATGGTTTCTTGACGAATTTCATACCTTAATTATATCGGAGATACCTCTAACACCTTGTCGAAGAATATCATCAGCCAGATTAAATGCTTCTGTTACTGGAGTAGACGGGGAAACTGCAGTCAACAACTTGTCATTTGGAATAACAATTAGTGTGTCAACATTTTCTCTTAAAGCTGCAATTCCTTCCTGTGCATTAAACAGCTCTCCTTCTTCCCTCAAAGGAAAAAGGGGTTGTGACAATACCAACAGTTAATATACCCATTGACTTTGCAACCCCTGCAATTACAGGAGCTCCACCAGTTCCAGTTCCACCACCCATTCCAGCCTGCAAATACAAACTTAAGTCCTAGGTAAAATGTTAAAGGAAGATACTAGAAGACAAAAGAAAACCAAGATCCCATGTCCCGGTGCTATTTTTAACTTGGTGAAGAACAAGATACCAAACACACTGTGCGACAGTACCAGAAAAAAGGATTTTGCTACCAGCAATTTAAATATCAAAAGTCTCAATGGAGAAAATGAATCGTGAAGTAAATAGTTCATGAATCATCAATTACAAGGCAAATCAAATTCCAGGAAACCGTGTGATAAAATTCACACAAAAATGTATGAATTTTTAACTAGAATATCTATTAAAACATACTTGATGCTTAGCAGTAATACCAGTTGAGCTTACTGTTGCAGAAATAATACGTATTTTTTCCCAGTTCTTGACACTAAGGTTTTGTACATAACTCTTTGAACATTAAATTTGATTGGATAGGTTAAATAAGAAACCAAGTACAAGAAGACAGGTAGTTTGCACTTATCATATGATCAATGAATATTCACTGTAAATAGGAAGATTGTAATATTTTATTTGACAAATATTCTTTAACTAGTTTAGTTAATAATAGCAAACATAACATAAAACTAATTTTCTTGTTGCATAGTACAGTTTGCTCAATTTTCTGTAATAAGTAATCTGATTCTACCCAAATGATTTAAAATTATATATGGTTGGGAACTTACTGTAACAAAAACCATATCAGTACCATAAAGAGCCTGTTCTATTGACTCCTTGCTTTCTTTGGCAGCATTCATGCCAATCTCTGCGTTCCCACCAGCACCAAGACCCCTAGTTAGCTCCTGACCAATTTGCAAACGGTGTTCGTGAAAGACAGGTGACATTTTCAAGGCTTGAACATCAGTATTAACAATCCAGAACTCTACACCCTTCATTGTGCTCTGTATCGTACTATTAACAGCATTTGACCCGCCGCTTCCAACTCCAATAACTTTGATCTTAGCTTCATTATAACTACTTGAACCAGACATGTCTCCTAAGCTTTCGATGACATTTGCACTAGAGCTATCCTTTCTTCGGTTGTTTATTGTATTGTTCCCTTCACCTCTAAGCATTGAAACTTCAGGATGCAGATTCAGAAAAGGGTCTTTATTCTGATACCGACTGACACTGTGAGGGTTGGCTGAACATCTAAAATTTGGCATGGAAGGCCTTCGACCGGCACATGAAAACCCACATTTTCCATCACATACTTTAAGGCAGCTAAATCTCAGTAGAGGATTCTCCTTTAACACTCTGCCTCCAAGAACATTCAGTACCCCCATTGATCTACTCTCGGCAGGTGTAAAATAAGGCGATGTAGCAGTCGCCATTTTAAAGGCAGCACTAACAAATCAGATTTACTTGAACTATGAGGACAAGCCAGAAAATTCAGTCCTGAATAGCTTGAATTTCAAGTTGCACAGTCTATTTTTCTTACACCTGCATAAAAGACATAATAAGATTAAAAGCATATTCAAAAACATTTAGAGAGGGGGGGGAAAGGACCTTTCGCTAAAGCACTATCAGTGTATAATGGGCCGTGTCACTGTCAACTTATAATTAAAGCTAACATAAGCCAGAAAACCCAGAATAAAGGCGCAAAGACAGTGTAAAAATTATAAGTATATATAACATCAAAAAGTTGCAAAAACAACCCAAGCTGCTTCAACTTTAGAGTTCAGAATAATCAGATTCATCATTCATAACAAAAGTCCACCCTTTGCAGCTGGAGCTCAGAACCGGCATCTCTCATAAAAAAACAAAACAAAGTGCTCAAACAACATAAAATGCATCAAAATGGAATAAGAAAGAAAGAAAGAATGGCTTTTGGGTCATAAAGTGAAAGAGGGAATGAAAAGACCTGGATGATATGTAGTCGAAGAAACCATGAACCAGCAAAGTTCAGCAAAGGCATTTGGGTGCTAGAGCTCAAATGGGGAGAAATGGGAGAGGGTTGTCTTAGTTTTTGTAGTTGATTTACAGCGCTTGAAACTCCTTTTGGCTTTAGTTATGTGATTTTCCTTTGTCAGGTCGTTGTTGATCAAAATAAAGAATAAATTACCGAACAAAAAGAATTTCTTTTAAAAAATAATTCTCATTGACGGTTAGGAGAGCTTTAGATTCCGTATATTACATACAAATGGTCACTCACTTTGTTTAGATTCCGTATCTTTCCTTTGTGGAGCTCTTGTTTCAATATGCTCGATATTTGTTTTTTTCTTCTTCACGACCAGGAACTCAGTTACTCAGGTGCAGCGTATTTGGAACAAGGATATTGAACTAGCATGGGAGTATGTTTTCAACTCTCTTAAGCACACCTTCTTGGTTCTTCCCCTTGTACTTTCAGTAAATTTAAATTTTTTTCCACTTTAAAATTTCTTCCTACCTGTTTCAATGTGTTAGAGAAGCAATTTCTTAGCCCCTTGCTATATTTTGTAATAGTGGAACAAATTTACCACAACTATTGCTTATGCAATAATGATATCTCAAAAACAGCTTTTACCAACTATAGAAACTTATTTTAAGGTGATAAGCCTATCTTGATTTGATGATGTTTTTCTTTTTTTGTATTTGTCAGTTGTGCTCCTCATCTCAATATTCTCCTGTAAATGAACTATTGGCCATCCCTTCCTTGCAAACTTAAAGAATGTGAGAAACCTTTGAATATATTTCCAATCAGGCAATCAATCAGAGTAAAACTTCAAAAAAAAATGTTATTTTTCTCTTCTACAGTGTGTTGCATCTAGAATATAGTTTCAGGGATGTTTTTAGATACATAATTCTATTTTAAGTTTGTTGGTCTTGTTATTTCTGGTATGTTTTCAAAGATGAAATCTATGGCTTTAGGAGATGGGTGAGTTTTGGGTTGATGGGGGATTTGCCTTGCGACGACGAAGATTTCTGCCTGTTGGTGGCCGATGGGATGGGTTAATGGAGGGATTTGTGTTGAAAAATATTTAAATAAAATTTTAGTTACAATCGAAGGATTTAAAGGAAAATTACCCATTAATTTAATCTAACTTGTCAATCTTTGAATGGTGGTTAAGTGCTTTTGTAACAAAATAAAAAGTTTAATTATAATTATGTAACTTTTGAAAGTTTAGTTACCAAATTAAATTTTTAAACAAGGTTCAATGGTCATTTATGTATTTTACTCATTTAAAAAATATAGGGTAATCTTTCAAGAATTTTTTTTCACTTTAAAATAACAGAAGATATGAATTAAAACAATATTTGTATACAATTAAAAATATGTATTTTTACAAAAAAAAATTGGGCTTTGTTAATGTAACACCCTTAACGTGTACTCGTAGTCTGAATATACATTAAAGATGTTACGAAATTATTGGAAGAAATTTTGACTTGAATTTTTTTTCTTTTTTATACCAAAATTTAATTTGTAATTTAACCCTTTCTCGATTTTAAATTTAAAACTATATCGTCTAGGTGCAGCTAGTTTTGACCGTGAATTGGTTTACAAAACTTATTGTTGAATTATTAAAATAAAAACAATATAATTCAGGGTGAAAACTACGTAAGTTGTCTAGACCCTTTTCATGATTTTAAAATTTTTACGCGACTAGGGCTAGACAACATTTTAACCATACCAAAGATTTTGCTATTGTTAACAATTTGTATTTCTAAACTTATACATCCATAAAAGCATATAATTACGTTGTAAACTTATGCTGTAGACAGTTCAACTTTAAAATACTTACATGCCCACTAGTCTATCAAATTATGGTAAAGACGTACTTACTGAACTTATTATAGTAACTTGATTTTTCCTAAGTTTCTGCTCCTCCTTGATAGACGATTTCCAGAAAACCTACGTGTGACATAAGACACACGCTAAGTACGAATTTAGTGAGGCAGCTAAACTTATTTATTTTAAAAACATGAAATAATGTAATACAATATGTCATATATAAAAGTGCATTTCATTTTCTATAACATGGCAAGTATATCACAATGTACATATGTTATGTATCATAACTATCATATAAATCATGTTATCATTGTATAAATTATTCTCTATTATGGACATGCTTTCATCATGTAATCATTTACATATCATGTACTCTATCATGGTCATGCTTCTTTCTGCCATCATTTGCATAACATGGATTCTATCATATATCATGTAACATTTCTATCTCGTATGTCATGTACTTCTCAGTCATGTAACATGTGACTTATTTTTCATGTATCATGAAATCATGTAACATCTTTTTCATGTATCATGTAATGTCTGTATCATGAATTATGTAATATCTCTGTCATGTATCATCTCTATCATATGAATCATGTATCATCATACAGTCATTTGCATGCTCATGATCTACCATGTAATCATCTTGTTATTTTTATCATCATGTCTGGCTAGAGGCCCATGGAAACCACGTAGCCTAACTGCACCGTATTACCTTGTGGAGTACGTACTCGAGAGGACGCTCGTTGCTCCTCATATAAGGACGATCTTTTCTCCTTATATTAAAAACACCTCGCTAGTGCCATTTGCACCCCAGGGTGTATCTTGTTTCATTTTAATCTTGTAATTATCCAAATTTCATGTATGAATAATGCATCATCATTTATGCAAACAACAATTCGTACCTGGTATTCCATCAAGCTTGCCATGTCGAGCAATGTATCATATCATGTATTATAGAGAAATGCAATGCCATCTTCAATGTAATGCAAACATTTAGAAATGCACTCACCTGGGCCATGTAATAGTATGTCTCACTAAATTCTACTCGATCATTTCCTTTACAGTACCTCGATCTTCCCTTGATTCGAACTTAACTTCATAAATCACATAAACAAAATATTTGTTAGATTCCAATCTAACAATATCTTAGACATATTGTCCAATATATTCATTCAAATATAAAAATTTCCAAACGTCTTCTTTTCTTCCTTGTATTGTTCACAAACTCATTTTTGGTCACTAATGACCATTTTGATCTTCAAATAATTCCTCCAAGCTTGCTAACCAATATTAGACACAAATTGTCTAAATTTCCATCTTCGGTCAATTTGCACTACCACCAAAGAAATATTTCTATAAAATAATCTACAACTTGAAATTTGACTCCGTCTGTTCTGAAAGAAACTAGATTCAACAATCTTTTCACTCGTATGAATTAATAGCCCAAATTCAATTTGTATGATTTATGGCGAATTTTCAAAATCAATTTCCAGTGCTGATTTCGGAACAGACTGCCATACTGTTTTCTAACCTTTCACCACTTAAAAATTCATATCTTTTTGCTCGGAACTCGAAATCAGTTTTCGTTTGTTCGACACGAAACTAGACGAACAAATATTTACATCGGTATAAAATTCACCTTCTAACCATTTTCTTAGAATTTATGGTGAAATTTCAAACTTACTGCCATAATTCAGTTTTCTACACTGCTTCCATAAATAACTCCAAACTTTATACTAACTTCTCCTTACTTCTCTACTTTTCAATTTAGTCCCAATACTTGATTCAAACCATTAAGTATCATTTTCTTCACCAAATAATTATTCAAAAATAAGTCTCTCTAATTTTTCCTTCTTTCCGAAATAGTCACTAAAAATGCTAAGATAAGGATTCAAGCTTCTTAACTTTGCAATTTAGTCCTCAAATCAACATTACTATCTTAATTCCATCATTATAACTAAAATTCAGATTTAATCCTTCTCTAAAACCTTATTTTTGAATTGGTCACTTAACTTTGACAATTTGTCAAAATGGTCACTAATTCGATTCAACATCGGCTTAACATTCTAACTTCAATTTCACATCTCCAACATCATTAATAACATAAATACACTTCAAATTCTAAAAATTCAGAATTGGTCCTTCAACTTTTAAAACTTGTCGAATTGGTCCCTAAACAATTTAACTTAGGGTTTTACTTCCAAACAACAATTCAAGCTTACTAGATCATTAATCCAACATCACAAACCCTAAGTTAAACTTGAACCCACAAATCCTAATCATCTTCATAATAACCAAAATATATAGGGTTTAATCTCAACTCAAAAACATGTTTTAACATCATAACAACTTAATTTCGACTTAAATTTCAACATAGAATCATAAAATCGCAAAACCCTCAATTTAGTCCATAAACCCTAATTTCTTTTCTTACAAAATTCTCATCAATCAAGCATGTTTTCCATGAATTATCTACACCAAAAGATAGAGCTTGAAGAGTAGAACAACTTTGTAGTTGAAGAGATTACCTGAAAACTGGGTTTCGGGGCTTGAATCGAGCTTGGAAATTTTTTCTCTTTCTTTCCCTAGCTCTCACGTTCTTTGCTGGAAAAGATAAACATTTTGTTCATCTTTTCACCATTATTTTACACATATAACTATTAAATGAATATTAAATTCATTTAATAGTGAAATTACAATTTTTCCTTTTTTATCCAATGGTTGAGATTATTTTATCATCAATCAAGGGCCAAGATTTAATCTTCCATTTCCTCTTTCCAAAATTGCCCTTATAACTTTTTAAATATTTCAAAAATAACACCCTCCAACTAAACTTTATTTACTCACATGTCTAAAAAATGCCATTCCATAAGAATTGAACTAAATTGGTTCCATTCTAACCAGCCTCATTCCCAAAATATCATAAATTTTAATTTATGATATTTATTCGATCTAAATATTCAAATTTCATTCAATACGATTTCCAAAATTTCTTTCTTTGAGCTTTATTGCTTTATAGCCATTCCATTACAATTCAACTAAAATAATTCATTCACAACCGGCTACTATACCTTAAATATTATTTTATAATTTTTCCATGGCTTATGGAACAGCCTCTGAAATTTCGATTCGATCCGATCTCTCGATATTCGTAAAATACTTCTACTACGATTTTACATTTTCCGAACTATCGGATCTATTCCAAAAAATTCCATATTTACATATTCGGGAAATAAACTCTATTATCTCATAAAAACTTCCTTCCCCAAAACTTAGACTGGATTTTCCCAACTCAGTCTATTATTTCGATAATTATCAAAAATCTTCATAGAATAAAATTTCTCTTAGAAATCCTTTATCGATAATCCATTCGAATATTCTTTACTTTTACTGAGTCCAAAATATCGATTAGAAACACTTTTATGGGACCTTCCCAGAGGTCACCCATCCTAGTATTTACCTAACCTGAACACGCTTAACAATTTTATTCGATCCAAATTTGATATCTTCGATTGTATCTTAATTCTCAAAATTGATATCAAGGTTCATATTTCGATCAGATTTATCCTTATGTTGAATAAAATCACTTATTGGGAAAATTTACACTTTAGTCTCTAAACTTTTCTAAAGTTTATACTTTTAACCCCAAATCTTTCAAAATTTACATTTCGGTCACTGGCCAATTGAGATATTACAATTCCTCCCCCTTAAGAAAATTCGTCCTCGTATTTTTAATGTGTACCTGTTCCAAACATTTACGGATATTACTTCCCTATTTTCTTCTCAGCCTCCTAATTGGATTCTTCGACCTTGTGATTTTTCTTCGAAACTTCAATCAATGAAATTTCTTATTCCTTAATTCTTTAATTCCATAAACCAATATTTCTACTAAACCCCCTTCATGTATCAAATCTAATTGAATCTCAATTTATTCAGGTGTGATGACATGTAAATAATTCAGTCAATAAGTACATATACTATAGACTTTTGCTCACTTCTAGAGACAAGACCCATTAATATACTCTTGGTCTAATTCTTTCACGATTCTTTGAGGTATAACAGTTCTGGAACCAAGTTTTTCCTTCTTCTTTTTCTTTTTTTTGTCCTATACAAATCATCGTTTCTCGAATTTTCAATATTTACCCGTTTCAAACAATTTCAGGTATTACTCCTGCATTCTTCTTTCAGTTTCCCATGTGACTTCTTCCACTTTATGATTCTCCAAAGAACTTTAACCAGTGGAATTTTCTTGTTCCTTAACTCTTTAACTTCATATGCCAAGATTTTCACTGATCGTTACTCATATTTGAAAGTAACGCTAGTTGATAAACCACTAGTTCAACTCCCTTTAGAATCCGTATGGCCCAATAATTCTAGGACTAAGCTTTCCTTTTTGACTAAAACGTAACACCTTCTTCCAAGGTGAAACCTTTAAAAATACTTTGTCCTCAACTTCGTACTTAACATCATTCTCTTCTTGTCTACATAAGCCTTTTTGTCAATCAGCGGCAGCCTTGAGATTATATTAAATAATTATTATTTTATCCTCTATTTCTCGTGTCAAATCGACCCCTCCAACTTTTGGGTTATACCAAACATTTCGATCTTGTAGCTCAAACCAATAATGATAGTTCATCATATTCTTCCATACAGTATTTCAAATGGTGTCATCTTAATATTTGTCTGATAACTATAGTTATTGGTAATCCTATTACAAGTTCCATTGTTACTCGTTCTCACTTCCATTGGGGAATAGAAATAGGATGAATCAATCCAGAAGGTACTTGATGTTTGTCTTTTACTTATTAGCATGTCAAGCACTTTGTCATAAATTCCAAAATTGTCCATTTTCATTCCTGGCCACCAATACCGAGTCTTTAGACCTTAATACATTTTGTTACTTCCAGAGTACATAGTCAATGGAATATGACAAGCTTCAGTCAAAACTTCTTTCTTCAAATCACCATCATCAGGAAAGTAAACTTTTTCTTGATAATATAAGCAACCATTTGACTTAATTTCATAATCATGTGTTTCTCTTCTTTCAATTTACTTATTTTCTTTTCTCTTCTTTTTATGAGTTTTGAGCTGCCTTGATGCATGGGCTACTACATTAATCTTCTCGAAATGGTAATCTATAACTACATTGTAGTCTCTTAGGAACTCAACCTATCTTTGTTACCGTAGGTTCAATTCTTTTTGCATCATTAGTTGCTTTAAAACTTTGTGATCAGTGTACACTTCTTACCATTCCAATGGAATACCTATTTACGATAGTTGAGTAAGTAGCAGAGAATAATAGATAAATTCTACACAAAACATTTATAATATCCAGCTAATTTCCAAGAAACTCCAAACTTTAGAGACATTCTTTGGTGCCTCCTATTCAAGAATAGATTGTACTTCCTTGGAATTTAACTCTTATTCCTTCAGCCGATACAACATGTCTAAGGAAAATTACTTCTGATAACCAAAATTCATATTCAGAAAACCTTACATAAAGCTGCTTATCTCTTAATGTTTGTAATACCACTCAAAAATGATAATCATGCTCGGCTTCCATCTTTAAGTATACCAGAATATTGTCCATGAAGACTACTACTACAAACATGTCTAAATAGTATTGGAATACCCTATTCATCAACTCCATGAATACAGTAGGGGCATTTGCATGCCCAAATGGTATTATAAAAAATTCGTAATGTCCATAACTAGCCCTGAATGCTGTCTTTGATACATCTTCTTCTTTGACCTTGATTTGATCATAACCCGATCGAAGATCTATCTTTGAGAACACTATTGCACCTCTAAGCTAATCAAATAGATCTTCAATCCTTGGTAGTGGATACTTGTTCTTAATAGTTACTTTATTCAACTACCGAAAATCTATACATAATTGTAGAGAACCCTCTTTCTTCTCTACAAATAATACCAGAGTACCCCATGGTGATACATTCGGTCAAGTATAATCCCATTTTAGCAGTTCTTGCAATTGAGCTTTCAGCTTTCTTAGCTCAATTGACACCATCCTATATGGTGCTATCGATACTGGTTCAATTCTAATATAGACATCAATCCCAGACTGTACCTCTCTATCCGGAGGTAATCCTAATAACTCATCCGAAAACACATTTGAAATTTTCTCACAATCGGAATATCTTTAATCTTCTTGGGTGACATTTGTATAATCACCACATAAATTAAACACGCCTTACATCCATTTTCTTAACAACCTCTGGCTGTTGTCATAGAAATCACTGACTATAAACAGTTAGTTATTTCTTTCACATTTATTTTAGAACCATTAGGTTATGGAAGCACTAACCTTTTTTTTCCACATCACTTCCTTAACAGGTACTAACTCCATAGCATTAGACCACTAAATATAAACGTGTTACCTTAGAAGGATACAACTTCTTAATATATATGCAGTTTAATTTCTCTATAACATGACTTTAACATCTTTATGCCACAAATTGGAAATTATCGGACCACTTTCTCCATTAAATTCAGGAGCTCCTAACTTTTAAGCTCATTAACAATCGACATCCTTACTGATGCCGGCACAAGAGTCTTAATTCTATTAACCACAACTTTTAAAGCTCATACTAAGGTTTCATATTTTTGTGCTAGAGTTCTCTGCTATACAAGTGGCTCTACTAAGGTAAGAGTCAGAGATGGAACATTCTGTATTTCATTACTTCTACTTTGGACCTACTTTGGTCTCAATTATCAGGTGTCTAACACAGTCTAACAATACTTGATATTACTTATTTCTACTATATCTTATTCATGTTATTGAGGAGCATAATCAAGTTACACAACAGTACGTCAGTAACATGACATCATAGGGGCATGTATTTAACATCAAATCATATTAAACTTAGTTTAGCCTCCAGAATCGGCTTAACCTGTAGCTCTGATACTAATAAATGTAACACCCTTAACGTATACTCATAGTCTGAATATACATTAAAGATGTTACGAAATCATTGGAAGAAATTGCCCTTATAACTTTTTAAGGGCCAAGATTTAATCTTCCATTTCCTCTTTCCAAAATTGCCCTTATAACTTTTTAAATATTTCAAAAATGCCATCCATGGCAAATGACCAATTTGCCCTCCAACTAAACTTTATTTACTCACATGTCTAAAAAATGCCATTCCATAAGAAATGAAATAAATTGGTTCCATTCTAACCAGCCTCCTTCCCAAAATATCATAAAAGTTATGATATTTATTCGATCCAAATATTCGAATTTCATTCAATACGATTTCCAAATTTTCTTTCTTTGAGCTTTATTGCTTTATAGCCATTCCATTACAATTCAACTAAAATAATTCATTCACAACCGGTTACTATACCTTAAATATTATTTTATAATTTTTCCATGGCTTATGGAACAGCCTCTGAAATTTCGATTCGATCTGATCTCTCGATATTCGTAAAATACTTCTACTACGATTTTACATTTTCCGAACTATCGGATCTATTCCAAAAAATTCTATATTTCCATATTCGGGAAATAAACTCTATTATCTCATAAAAACTTCCTTTCCCAGAACTTAGACTGAATTTTCCTAACTCAGTCTACTATTCCGATAATTATCGAAAATCTCCATAGAATAAAATTTCTCTTAAAAATCCTTTATCGATAATCCATTCGAATATTCTTTACTTTTATTGAGTCCAAAATATCGATTAGAAACACTTTTATGGGACCTTTCCGGAGGTCACCCATCCTAGTATTTCCCTGACCTGAACACGCTTAACAATTTTATTCGATCCAAATTCGATATCTTCTACTGTATCTTAATTCTCAAAACTGATAGCAAGGTTCTTATTTCGATCAGATTTATCCTTATGCTGAATAAAATCACTTATTGGGGGAAATTTACACTTTAGTCCCCAAACTTTTCTAAAGTTTATACTTTTAACCCCAAAACTTTCAAAATTTACATTTCGATCACTGGCCAAAATTTGGGATATTACAGTTAAAACCTCTTCTCATAATTGAGATTCAGTTGAAGTTCAATCTTGGTGATTCACTGTTGATTTCTTTGTTATTATTTTAATTTTCTTATTATGTTGTGGTTGGGAGAATATCTATTAGAGGAAATTTTCGAACTCGTTAATGTAGTTTCATGTTAGTGTTTATAATATTTTCCTCGATTATTATTATTTATAATGTTTTTAATTTTTAAGAAAACCTATATATATTTAACTAACGAAGTAACTCGAACATAAATCTTATAGAAAAAATATCATTTCTATTTTTACTGGTATCACTTTTTATTATTTTACAATAGAAAACAACCATTCATTCAAATCATGAAACGATTACATTCAAACGGGGAAGACAACCCAGAAAAAAACACAAAATCAACCCCACAAAACATGGCAAAAGTTCAAGAAACTAGCAAAAGCTACAAAATTACAACGAAGATCATTGTCAATCATTTGAAGCTCCAGAATCCATAACTCAATTTCGTTCCATTGGGCTCTGTAATGTAGCTTATAAGGCAATCACGAAGATTATTGTCAATCGTTTGAAGCTGTTTATTTTGAATTGGGTTTTAGAATTTCAGACGAGTTTCGTACCTGGTAGGGTCATAACGGATAACATAATTCTCACTCAGGAGATAATTCATTCTATGCGACGGAAAAAAGGGAAGAAGGGGCGAATGGTCATTAAAGTTGACTTAGAAAAGGCCTATGATCGACTAGAATGGAATTTCATTGATGACACTCTTGCCGATATTGGGATTCTGGATGCTCTACGGTCTCTTATTATGCATTGTGTCTCTACTGTTTCGACCCAAATTCTTTGGAATGAATCCCCGACTGATGCGTTTATTCCTTCCAGGAGTATCCGACAGGGTGATCCTTTGTCACCTTATCTTTTTGTGCTATGCATGGAGCGTTTGGCGCAGGCTATTTAGAGGGAGAATGTTAGTGGTAATTGGCGAGCATACAAGACTTCTAAGAATAGCCCTGCTATCTCGCATTTATTCTTCGTTGATGATATGTTGTTATTTGTCGAGGCTTTTGTCTCACAAATGTCTTTGATTACCCGAATCTTATAGGATTTTGGTGCAGCTTCTAGACAGAAAGTTAGTATTGCAAGACTACTATCTTTTATTCTGCTAATGTTCAGTCGGATATTAGGCATGCGATTAGTGGGGGTTTTGGTTTCATTGAAGTTGATGATCTTGAGAAGTATCTGGGTGTCCCAATTCTGCATAAATGAGTCACCTCGGCTTTCTATGCTTATTTGGTGCAGATGGTGAAGAAGCGTCTCAGCGGATGAAAGGCTAAAAATATTGACATTAGCTGGCCGGATTACTCTAGCTAAGGCAGTGCTTTTGGCTATTCCAATTTACACTATGCAGACAGCTGTGTTGCCGAAGAAAATCTATTCTGAGTTAGAATCTTTAATTCGGTGATTTGTTTGAGAAATTACAGCGGAGCGTGGAGGGATTCATCTTGTCCAATGGGACGATATTTGTAAACCAGTTGCATACAGTGGTCTTGGCTTTCAGAAATTAGAAACAATGAATGAAGCTTTTCTAATGAAGTTGACCTTTTTTATGGTGGCGAAGAAAGATGCGCTTTGGGTGCGATTTCTCCGATCTAAATATAAATGGGCCATTGATGATTCAGATTTTTCCTATGTCTCAATCTGGTTCGAGTTTATGGAAAGCGTTGGCTCTAGTATGGCAGGATGTGTGTAGCAACTTATCGTGGAACATTGAGAATGGGCAAAGTGTCAACTTTTGGCACGACAATTAGTTACCTGAGGTCGGGGTGTTAACCGCGCATGTGCCGCTTGCGGAACGAGCGAGGCTCAATGGTCGATGCAATGGGATGTTGGCGTTGGCCGGCAGTGCAGCATTTGCTGCCAGTGGTCATATTGCTGCGCCTGGAAGCTTTGAAATAGCCGGCTCCTAGCTTCTCGAATGACACTATTGGGTGGGGATTATGCACAGATCACCGGTTCTCGATTAAGTCGTCATATGAGTTGAGAGTTGGTCTAATTTTTGGTTCTCAGGATCGAATTTGGACATTAATTTTCAAGTTTTGCGGTTTGCAAAAAATTAAAAATTTTCTTTGGCTTGCATGTTGTGGTAAGTTGATAATAAACGTTGAGCAGGCACATCACCATTTTACGATCGATACTCGTTCTCCGGTATGCCACACGTGTGATGAGGATGTGGATCATATTCTCTGATTTTGTAGTGTAGCTCAATCGACTTGGGCACTAATTGTAAAACCTTCAAGGTTATTGGCTTTTTTTCAGCTTGTCGTTTTATCATTGGATCGTCCAAAACTTATTGGGATCTTCCTCCTTTGGCCGCGACACTATAAATTGGGACTTGGTTTTCACCTCGGTGCTTTGGAATCTTTGGTGTCTGCAGAATGCGGTGGTATTTGGTAGTTGTATTGAGGGTTGGGGGATCAATTCTGGCTCGAAGTAAATGGCTCACGGATACAACTCGAGAGGCTCTTGTGGGGAGACGTGATCGACCGTTGAGGAATTTGGAACAGCTGAATGTTTGTACCCTTTGGTTGCCGCCGGCAGTGGGGTGGACTAAACTCAATACCGATAGATCGCGTACGAGACATGACGAAAGAGCTCGATGTGGTGGAGTTTTTCGTAATCACTTGGGGACGGTTGTATGGCTTTAGTAAGTTCATTGGTTGTTGCTCAGTCTTGGAGGCTGAGTTATGGGGTATTTATTCGGGACTATCTCTTACATAGGAGATGGGTTGGCGTTATATGTTAGTTGAAACTGATAGTGCTGAGGTCATCAAGCTTATTGAACAAGATGATCACGGTGGTTGTGTATTTGCTATCTCACGATATATTTTGATAAATACTTTTCAATGAACTTCTTATAATTAATTAAAAATAAACGATATATTTTGATAAAAATAGGCTAGTATAAAGGTAACATTATATTAAGTAAAAGTTTTTTTTAAAGATATTTACGTTATGGTTTTATAACATTTTAATAACTAAAATATTAAATATCGTTAATTTGATGATTGACACGCTATTATAAAAATTATTTTTTAATTTAATCTATGATCTTTAGATAAAATATTAATTTAACTTTAAATTTTAAATAAAATATAAATTTAATTTTGAACTTTAGATAAATGTAAGTAATCATAACTTAATTTTTAAATTTACTGAATAAAACTGAACACTTATAAAATAAAAGTGACAATTGCAGTAGTTTATCGAAAACAAATTTTATGTCGGTCTCTCATGTAGGATGAACATGGGTTGGGTTGGGTTGGGTTGAGATTTGGGTCCGAATCTCATTCCCATCCCTACTCTGAAGAGAGTAAAAATATAAGCCCTTGAAGAAATGTTTAATTATCTTTTGATCCTCTTGTTTAGACGTTTTTATTTTCATATCCCAAAGGGGACTTTCCATTTTCATTCTTGAACAACTGTAACACCAAAAGCCAAGGCCAAGCTTCTTCCCTTTTTGAATGCGACGGCATCCGTTCACCTCCAAGCTTCTTCTCCTTTCGGGCGGCGCGCAAGGTTCTTTGTTGGCCTCTCCCTTCCTATCACTTCCCCACCCCGCCACGTTGGTTAGAGAGATACTTATGGCTTCTCGATTTTTCGCGACAGTCGCCGAGAAAGTCGGGCCCGCGGCGATGAGGCGGCAAGCCCTGTCTTTGACCGAAGCAGCTGCCTCCAGAATACGCCACCTTCTTCAACAACGCAATAGACCCTTCCTTAGATTGGGTGTTAAGGCTCGCGGCTGCAACGGCTTATCCTACACCCTCAACTACGCCGGTTCGTCTTATATTTTACTACTCTTGACTTTTATATCTTTATATTTGTGAAATGATTTGATATTTTTGGAATTTATTTTAATTTTATGGAATTGGCTGATAGATGAGAAAGGAAAGTTCGATGAATTGGTTGAAGACAAGGGCGTGAAAATCCTGATTGATCCTAAAGCTTTGATGCATGTAATTGGAACCAAGATGGATTTTGTGGATGATAAACTCAGGTATTTCATATTTTAATCTTTTAGGAGCTTTATTTTATGTGTTTTCCCTATTATTTTGTTTCATTTTCTACCTAAATAATGTATCTTTATGGGATCAATTAAATTGAGAAGCTTAAACTAGATTTAAAGCATTTGGTCGATCAGTAGTCAGGGAAATGTACTGTTTAGTTTGTGTTTGTTTTTTATCCATAGATGGAAAAGTAGAAATTTTTGGTTCAACAATACATGAACGCTTCCAAATTGGCTTTCGGTTCTGCACCTTTGACATTTTTTTCGTATACAACATCTGTTGTTCAACACAATTCACATACCAGATATGATTCTCCAAGTATATAAAAAAAACTTAAAAGATCTAAGAACACTGAAATCTGAGTCATATAGTTCATAATATCTCTAACCAGTGTTGACTCTATGGCTGTTCTTAACTATCATCGTTTCTTTTACAAGTAACAACTCATTCCAACAATGGCCAAAGACCATCCACCTTCATAGCATCCTTTTTACGGTTGCAGTGTTCTTCCATGAATTTAGGCAGTTATAGTTGGGAAGTCAAGTATCTTCTTTAGCAGGGTTTTTAATTGGATAATCTGGAATGTTGCACGTAGAAGCATCCACCATGTAGGAGGCTTTGCTATCAGTTAAGTCTAACATAGTTTGGCATGAATCACAATGCTTTGTGTTACAATTACCTTTGCTTGCATTTTGATCGGTATGCAACCTTTCAGGTCTGAGTTTGTTTTTATCAATCCAAACTCGAAAGGTCAATGTGGGTGCGGTGAATCTTTCATGACAACGGGTGGAGCTGCTAAACAGGGTGGTGGTAGTTAAAGGATTTTGAAAACCTTTTAATAAGCTAAGATTTGAAGTAACCTACTTGGTTCCAGAGAGCTCTAAAAAATTCCCTTCAAAAATAAACTAAAAGGTAAATTTTATTAGTTTTGTTGCAGTTGCTGCCAACTAATTGTATGAATATTCAGTATTGCCGTATCACACATGGTAATTTGCCATCTGAAAATCGTTGTGTGCATTCCATTCCATTGTTGTAATTGTTGCACTGCATAAAGTTCTTATATTGCAGCGAGAATTCGTAGTTATTACCCCTTGGAAATGCTGCTATTGGCCTACTTTTGATGTACATTTTATATCTAAGTGTCTGTTGATCATGCTATGATATGTTTGTCCGTGCTTCAGTCACTAGCAATGCAACGGAAGTTGGAGACCTAGGGTTTTGTGACTTAACTAGTATGGTAGCCAAAGCTTAGAGAAGGAAATTGCCAGATAATTATTTCCATTTTAGCCATCTTCAAGGCTGTTTTGAAGGAATGAATCTTTGAGGTGTTGTTTGACCTTTCTACTTCCCTTTTCTTGCAGAGAGAGAGAATGTGTCTGATATGATATTATTCAGAAAAGGGTTGCACCAAAGTTATTAGAAGATTAAAGACCGTCTTAGGCGTCTTGAGAAAAGTTCTATTAAGTAGATTTTTGTAAGAATTGGAACTCCAGAGTCCAGACCACATGTGCTATCGTCCTGGTGTTATCTTCATTTATAAATCTTTTGAGCTGTTGAACTGCTTTACAATGGACAACTCGAGCTTCTTCTCATCTTTCTTAGTTTATCTTTAGCTTTCCGAGCTTTCGCCTGTGTTTTTGATTTCCATTCCTCGAAGCACTGCAAGAAAATTACATTAAATTGGGACCAACAAAGCTGAAAAATGAATCATGTATAGAATTTATGCATGTTACACGGGTAGATATCGTTGCCATTAGTGTTCGGATTTTCTATGCTATGTACCAACTATTTTAGGGACATGCTTATAAAAAGAACACGAATACTTTACCTGTTGCTTTCTTTTCCTCTCCAATTCTGCGTGCTATTGATACAAGTAAGATAGAGTAAATTCTTTATATAATCGATGATAAAAGCTACCATGAAACTCATCAAATTTGATGAAAATGAACTAAATAATGAAGTTTTGTTTACCAGAGCCTGCTTAAGGTGAGCATTTTCTTGTTTCAATTGGTTTAGTTCAGCTTCCAGCTCCACTGTATATGCCTGCAAAAAACCAAACAAACCTTGTAGGAGACAGGTACTTTCTGGGTGAGTTATCAAAAACATTCGATCGCGAGTCAATTTCCATTTCTTAGCTTCATTTTCTTTCTTCCTAATAAGCTAATATAAAAATTGAGCTTGTGTATTCCAGTTTTCAATCAATCAAACAATTTTTTCGTGGAAAAATGTTTATTAATGCCCTATAAGCCTCTGCATATCCTACTCCATATCATGAACTTGAATGAATCTGCCATGCATAACGATGCATAGTTCAACTTGACTGAATCTATATTCGCATGTATAGTTCAACTTGAACCTGAAAATATGTGCATTCTCATTGTTTTGTATTCAAAATTGTTGGGCCTTGTTATTGTAACAGTTAGGCCAGGGAACCAGTAAAATTGTGATTATGGGAAACCTGTTTTCATCACATACGTGTCACAAACAGTATTATCAATTTGATACATACCTGTTTTCTAGCTCTAGACCTTGCAGCTGACTCCCTGTTCTTAATCATCCTACGTTGCCTTCTCTCAACTACCTTCCCTATTGGACCATCAACGATCCTTTGCCTTCCTCGTACGGCACCAATCTCCATCCCGAATTGTGAAGCTGGATTATCAAGATTTGTACAAATCCTTTCCGATGAAACCGGACTCATCCGTGCCGCTACTCCAATAGCTTTTCCTGGACCGTAGCCACCAGGAACAGCTACCTTCCCGTTATAACAAACAGCTGTCAGTGGTGGTGCAGCTGTCCGGTAGCCACCACCAGTCTTACCATCATTTAAACCTGGAGGCATTGTCTGGTATGCAGTCCCACTAAAGCCAACAGGCCTGGAAACAAAACTCGAGCCAACCGCAGGGTTATTACTCGTCTGATACAACCCATATTGCGGTGGCTGATGATGCTGTGGAAGTGGTACAGATGGTGGTGGCATGCATTGTTCCCTTACTACCCCTGCCTTGACCAAGAAATCCTCCAAGGTCATCTCACCAAATGTTGGCTGCCGCCGAGTACTGGCATCCTCATTGGCATTATGCACATTGCTATTGTTACTCTGTCCTTGTGCTTGCTGCCCTCTTTGTATATCGGACCAAACTTCATCGACCGTCTTCCTACACAGCGGTTCAGGAAGCGTGAGCGAGGCTTGCCTTGGCAGACTAGGCTGCTTAGCTATATTTCTACTGCTTGATGTTTCGTTAAAAGGCGAATGAACATGTGTACCAACTTGTTTATTTCCCGAGTTGTTTTGATTATTGTTGTTATTATTGGAGTTGATAGCCTGGTTTTCTTCAGCGTTCCAGATGCTGGTAAGGAACTCCTCCGTGTTCATGGACCCAAAGTTCTTCCCTCCCTCAAACAGTGTATGCTGGAACTCATCAAGTGTTAGTGAATAGATTGAAGATTGTCTTCCAAGTTCTGAGAAAGGGTGGTTCTTCGGCTGCTCATCCTTTGATACTCGGCTTAAATAAAAAGCTTCAAAATGGTGCCGTAGGAGAAGCAAATTATGTGCAACAGAATCTCTTAGGTTAACCAATAGCTTATACATATTTGGTACTTCAATTCATATATACACGCCAGGAATAAATGTTCCTACTATTCGAATTTCGAACTAAATATATGAAGCCATATATTATTAAGTATATTTATTTTTAAAATTATTATTTATTAACCATATGACAGCTAGTCAAATGTAACACAAAGCCTTATTAACTTCAAAAGACATGGATGGGATGGGCCATAATGATACATTCAGCTTGAATTGTCTAAGAATCGTAGAACCATAAAAAAGTAGGTGTAACATACCTGGTTCCAACGAGGAAGAAGATAATTTAGCTGGAAAAATTTGTCAAGGCTTTACAAAACCAACATCGAATTACTTGATATACATAGGATTTACAGCGATGAATGATGAGTTTGAAGATGAATGGTTTATGTTTGGATGGCGGTATTTAAGTTCCGGGCGGAATGGAGTGGGGAGTCCAATCACAGAGCAGCTTAAGTCTATATAAAGGTCAGTTATAAATCAACCCTAGCGCAGACAGGAAGTTGAAAATATAAAAACTGGACGGCTAAGCCTTTGTCTGCTCGACACGTTTGCCCAGGTGGCTCGCTCTCCCTTGCTTTGCTGCTCTTTGCTCAACGCGTGTGCTCTTTCATCCTCAGCAGCTCAAATTCCAAAATCACGAGCTAAGCTTTCATTCATAGAGCTTGGCTTGTCATTTGGCGTGGTAATGTATATTTAATAATAATGTGCCTGCCTCATAGACGGAACTAAGGTTAGTGGTGGGAGGGTAAATTTATTATTAATTTATTTTTGATTTTTTTTATATATGAACCTAATAAATAAAAAAGTGATAACGTTTATTTCAGGATATTTGAGTTATAAATTATTTTTTTATAAGATATGTATATATTATTAAAAAATAAAAATATATATAAATAAATATTATTTTATAATTATTTTTATACTATTAAAAAAACTTTTATATATAAAATAAAGGTAAAAAATTGCTCGTACTTGAAAGGCAAGAGTCTCCCCCGGAACTCACATGAGTCCGTTCCTACCTGCCTGTACCGTCATCTTTAGAGTAATGGTTGAGGTTTTATATTCACAAATCAGTGATTAGAGTTTAAATTTTAGGGTGATTAAAATTTTAGTGTATTATTCTCTAACTTCATATGATACAATTATTTTTATCGTTGAGCAAGGTAGGAAAGAGAAGGAAGTAAAGAGTTTATTAAGAGAGATAAATTGAACTGTACATTTTGTTGAACCAACTGCAAATGTTAAATACAGAAGGTTAAAGCAACTTCTGCAAGTGATAATCCTAGAACAGCTACTGAAGCAAAGCAAATCTATTATTATTCCTAATGGATACTGTTGGTCCAAGCTGGTTTTACTTCAGTTTTTCTCCATCTATGTTAGGACAAGTGCCCTTGGTCTTCTCTCAGTCACTTCTCTGGCACAGTCAACCACAAGTTTTCAGCTATTTGAATTCACATTTATGTTACATTACATGTCTCCGTTCGGTTATGAATTACGGATAAAAAATTATAATTTCTAAAATTATAAGGTACGAGTACAATAAATATAAAATAAATTTTAAATTTAAAAAAAATTAAAAATAGAAAATTTAAAAAAAAAATATGTGAACATGGCATCACACATATTTATATACTTATAGTTGAATCATGTAAAAAAGAAAAAGTAAAAAAAAAAGATAAAAAAGGTAAAAAGAAAAAGGAAATAAATAAGAGAAAAAAAATACTTACATGTACCTAAACTGTACTCGATATATTCTTAGTATGGAGATACCTAAACTGTACTCGATATATTCTTAGTATGGAGATGCATCGAGTATGTAGTATGACTTTAGAGTAAAATACCCGGGCTTCGTAAGTTTTTAATCTCGTAGAAACAACAATCCATCGACAAACAAACTAATAACTTCCAGGCTAATCAGTTTCAAAGGAGAGTAGGCAAGAAGCCAAAGAAGGCCAAGAAACCAACTCAGAAAGTAGCAACCACATAGGCAATATAAAAGAATTGCATGTCATTGTTGTAACCAACCAGATCACACCAAACCAAGATATTTGCTAATGCTGAAAGATCTAAGAAATGAGAAAGATAATAGATGAGCAGATTGCATCTGAACATGGGTGTGCACTTGATTGAGTCGAGTAAAAAAATTTTGAGTTAGTCGAATTGAAGAGTTATATTTTATAACTCAAATTTTATTTGAATATTTTTCGAGTCGAGTTGTTCAAGTTTTTGTTCAAATTTAATTGTAAACATTTATTATGTTATCGTACTAATTAATTCCAATTTAAACATATTTTAAAAAAATTTGAGTCGAGTTGTTCGAGTTTTTGTTCAAATTTAATTTTAAACATTTATTATGTTATAATTGCAGTGACTGGTTCAGACGCACAACCTCAGGAACTCGTCTTTAATAAGCATATCGATGTTGGGTTGAACTGAAAAGTCTTGCAAGCTCCAATGGTGCAACCAACTTTCCCCCTGAGGCCTGAAGTTGAGCACCGTCCCTTCACCCCCGAAGACGATGATACCATAATCTGAGCGCATGTCCGATTAGGTAATGGACAACCATCTCTCGAGAAGATTTTTTATTTTTTTTTACTTTCATGTATTTGAGATCTTTCACCCCGGTGCTTTCTCTCTATTGATTTTAAAAAAACCAGCATATGTAAAAAACCAAAAGCAAAACAAGCGAAAAGTAGTGAACAAAAAGCACACTAAGTTGCTGGAAAATAGTTCAGTTCATTTCAGCAGAAAATTTTACATTTTATTAACTAGTTTTTCACCAAATACAACTACTATAAGTACTTTTCTTGCATCTTGCAACGTGAGTGACTTGTACAAAAAGAATTCAACTAAACCATGCAACTAACATTGTCATATCAGTATAAAAAAGCAATATTAACTTAGACAAAATAAGCTAAGAGATATATATTTTTACAGCACAATAGCTACTTAGTTCAACACTCCTCTTTGGCTACTTTGCTGTCAACATCAACTTGCATCCTCAAATCTTTAAATCTGATCTTGCATTTGATCTTGTCAAGAGACATAGTCACAATATTTATCAACTGATTTTCAGAACTGCAATAAACCAGTGCAACTTCATTGTTCTGTTCCACTTCTCTCACAAAATGAAGATTGATCTTGTTTTTCCTTTAACTAACTTTAATTTTTTGTGGATTGTAAGTGATAGCAGGTTGATTCTCAATACCAGCAATAGCACAATTTTTTGAATGTACTAATCTTTTATGAAAAGAATTCTTATCTGCCATTCTTGTATATGCACTAAAAGAATCCCAATTCAAAATGAATATTCTATCATTCATCAGAACGGAAGCAATCTCACAGCCAATTAGATCAAAGATTGTGCAACATTGATCTTTGAAAATGATAGAAATTTTTTCTCAAGAAGCTGAAAAATACTAAGAAAGTTTCAATCAATCTCGGGCACTAAAAGTAATTCTTTAATAACTTTAGTACCTGATGCCTGATGGAGTGTTCATCACAACATCTCCTTTTCCTTTTGCTTGAATGTAGCCATTTCCTAATCTTATCTTTGAAGTGCAAGTTTTGTCAATCTTCTTGAACATGCCTTCATCTGCAGCCATGTGGTTTGTACAATCACTATCAATCAACCAACTAACTTTAGATTGGTTGCTGGTTGCATAACAAGATGCAACGAACATATGCTCCTCCTCATATTGGTTTCCATTAGCAACCGAACTTGTGCATTTTGCTGCAGTTGGAATTTGTTTTTGCAAACCCTCTCCATGTGACCAAGTTGCTTGCAAGACCTACATTGTATGTCTAGTCTAAACCAGCAGTACTTTTTCAAGTGAGTGATCTTTTTACAACGTGAACAAGGTGGATACTTCTTCTTTTCACCATCCTTGGCATTTTCTTTTTTTTTTTTATCATAAAAATTCTTCCTTTATCTTTGTTTCAAGCTTGAAAGGCACCTTTAGCATGTTCTTCTTCTCTTTTTATTCGTCTTTGCTCTTGAGCATAAAGTGTACTTATCAACTCAGACAAGGAAATGCTGGATAGATCTCTTGAGTCTTCAAGAGATGAGATTTTTGACTCATATTTCTCCGAAAGTGTTGTAATCACTTCCTCCACTATTCTTTTGTCACTAAATTCATCTTCAAGTAGCCCAATGCTATTAACAATAGCCATTATTTTGTATGAATACTGCTTGACAGTCTCACTTGCTTTCATCTTCAAATTTTCAAAATCTCTTCTCAAGTTTATGAGTTGTTGTTGCCTTGTCTTCTCAGACCACATAAACTCTTATTTAAACTTGTCCCAAAGCTTGTTTGAAGTCTCACAAGCCATGATCCTTGTGAAGATAATATAAGAAACACGATTTTGAATGCAAGACATAGCTTTGCATTTCTTGGCACACTCTTCACGATGTTGGCTAATTTGAGCTAATGTTGGATTGGCTTTCAAAGGTGGTGGATCTCTTTCGATTTCCACAACTTCCCACAAATCAAAAGCCTTCAGGTAAGTCTTCATCTTCACTACCCAAATGTGGTAGTTTTCTCCAGCAAAGATGGGAGGTGATGGTGAAAAAAATTACCTGATGACATGAGAACAACAGACCAGAAATGACTTCTAAAAATGTGAAGAATACACAAAAATAACTCAGGTCCCCAAAAATAGCAGCCCTGATGCCAATTGTTGATTTTAGAAAACCAACATATGTAAAAATTAAAAGCAAAACAAGAGAAAAGTAGTGAACAAAAAGCACACTTAGTTGCTGGAAAATAGTTCAGTTCATTTCAGCAGAAAATTTTACATTGTATCAACTAGTTTTTCACCAAACACAACTACTACAAGTACTTTTCTTGCAACTTGAGTGACTTGTACAAAAAGAATTCCACTAAATCAGCCGACTAACACTGTCATATCAGTGTACAAAAAAAAACAATATTAATTTAGGGGTAAAAGTTTTATATAGGCTGCGTAAAGCATGTGTATTTACACTATAAAAAATTAAATCTTAAATTCTTAACCCTAACCTTAAAAAACTAAACCCTGCACCCTAAACCCTAAATTTTAAACACCAACCTTAAATTCTAAACCCTACAACCCAAACTCCTAAACCTTAAACCCTAAACTAAAACTCTAACCCCTATCAAATTTTTTTCCTTAATTTAGACAAAATAAGCTAAGAGATATATATTTTTACAGCACAATAGCTACTTAGTCCAACACACTCTTTCTCCTTTCAATATGATCTCTCTCTATGTTTGTTTTGTTTTGTTCTTCTGTTTTATATTTTTTTTTTTTTTTCGTTTTGTTTTATATCCCAGATCGTTGAACTTGGTTTCATTTCCTTCTTAAAAGCTTTCTTTGAATGAGTTTGGTTATGGATACAAGCTACTTTAAACCCGAATCGCATGTAGCACTAGCACAACAAAGACAACGAAATAAGTTTAGAGTTCATCATTTGGAGGACTTCCCCAACAATTTGAAGCAAGGTTCCTTAGTCCATTCGAGGCTGAACCTAGATCTTGTTCAAGTTCGCAATGAGAGGAATGCTAATTTTCTTTAGGACTACGCTGCTGCATCTGGAGTTAACATCAAAAATATTTTATTTTTTAAATTATTGAAACCCTAGTTTGATTATATAATATATCTTAACGACATGTAAACAAGAAAGTAGCTTAGTGTAGTGGCTAAGGGGCTTGTTAATCACCATCCACGCTTGGGTTCAAATCCTTTCATACTCGCTTTTAAAAAATTTAAACTTATACACCAATCGTATGGGCCACGTGGCAACATATTGTTGGTTGTGATTGATTCAATAAAAATAATTATTTAAAAAAAAAAATCTTTTTTGCTGATGTGGCATGTCACGTCATTACTTACTGACGTGTAGACATGCCACATCATCATTTTAGTCCATGTGTACTAGTTTAGTCAGCGAGATGATTTGACCGTTAGTCAACTAACTGTTTCCATCCCACGAAGGGCCATTTTGACCAAAAATGAAATATTGAGGGCTAAAGTGGTTCAAAAACAAGAAAGAGGCATGACTATTCTGTGAAACGATAGGGGAATATTTTGGCATTATGCCTATATATATATCATGTAAAATTGAGATACTCAACTCGAACTTAAAAACTGATCCACTAATTACTAAAAATTTCGAGTTATTCGAATTTCCATTTTATAATTCAAACTTTTTTTGATTTTTTTGAGTCGATTCACGTTTCTAAAAATACAAGTCAATTATTTTCACATTGAGTCGAATAATTTGTTTTTTTTTTAGTTGAGTCAAGTTTTGCATGTAACACCCTAAATCCAGATATCATATTTGGGCCTCAAGCCCACCCCATTATCATAAAATTTCTCTATCCGGTTTATCCCTAATGAGTTGCTTTGCAAAATCATTTAAATCCAACAATTGAAAAACATGGATAAATAGTTCAAAATGTTACAAGGGAGATCCAATAAAATTAAAGCATTTAAACATTCGAATTGATCAATGCAAAATCAAAATAAGAATTTCAAACATTGCAATAGGGTCCTACGAATACATAGCCCAAATATTTAAGTGCTATACTCTAAACAAGCGATGCACATAAACATACTCCAATGGTGCATTTCCAATGAAACGTGCCAAACCTAAAAACCTACTAACTAAAACAACGATTCTGAACGTCGAACTTAAAAAGCTCGATGGATACACTTCCACTCCACCATGCTTCATACAAATCATAAACATAAGCATGTAACTAGAGTATCTTCAAACGTGGCCCGGGGACGCAAAACATCGATATTGTACGTTCTATGCCACTTACCATAGTGTTGCAACACATTATCCTGAGTATTCGGATCCCACCAAACAAGGTGACTCAGCCAACAAGTGCTCACATGTCACACAACATCAACATATCATCAAGCGATCTTATGGTTGCTAACGATTTACAAGTCACCCATTTCAATTACCAAATTCTTATGTATTATGCTCGTGTATGAGGGTAAATTCTAAGTTTCTCAGTTTTGCAATTTATTTTACCTCATTAGAAGTCCATTAGGCCATAGCCCACAAATTATTAGCCTCTCGAACTCAAAATGAACATTTATGGGTAGATTGCCTAGTTGGTATCGATACCCTACCTTGCGTACCAATACGGTACACTGGGTACCGGTACTCGCCCTTAGTGTATCGATACGCATGCACCATAGAAGGGAAATTATTAGGCACTCAGTACTGGCACTCGAGCATGAGTATTGGTACAACCTTTTTAGTACTGATATGCTCTCACGTGTACTAATACGAAAGCTGCTCACTAGAATTTTAATCCAACAGTGAGTACTGATATGGGATGACCCATACCGATACGACTTGAATGGTGTACCAGTACTAGTTGAATCTTGTACTAGTACTCCCCTCACATTTTATTTTTGTTCATCATTTTGATCATGGGGTACCATTACGGACACCTTGCATACCCATACTCGAGCCTAGAATTCATATTCTGGAGCTCGAAAATCTGTCTCAACACCCCTAAAACCTTAAGGCATGGCTCTAAAATAAGCCTACAAGTTGTGGGAGTTGATTTAGGTGGTTTACTAACATTTTTACATGGTTTTAACATAAAATTTAGATTAAGCCATTAACATGTCTTTATTCAACCAAAAACACAAAGAACACCAAACAACTATTACAAAGCATCATCCTTAGGATCCGCATGAAACAAAGGAGTTAGAGGTGCACTAACCTTACTCCTACAACTACAAATGAAGCTTCTTTCCCAAGTCCTCAAGCCTTCTTCTTCCCTTAGGCCTTGTAAGTTTCTTTCATTTCTTTCACTACATCAAAATGTTGTGAAACAAAATTACAACATTGCTGGAAGAAATAATGATGCTAAAGGAAGAATCTAACAACTAGAAATGAGGCTAAATCTTTCATTCCCGTTCATCTTCTCCAACCCCCATCAAAAACCCAAATTTCTCATCTTATCACCAGATATCATGATTCTTACCTTGAATTGTAGATCGTTGAAGGGAGATGATGAATTTATACCTCAATACTTCAGATTAACACTTAAAGGAGCAAAGATAAAAGTTTTTCCTTGTGTGGAAGGTGAGGGGAAGAAGAATGGGTGTATGTAGAGAAATAAGAGGTGTAGGAGACAAAGATGAGATCACCACACCCTCTTTTATGCACACCACTTAATGAATATTCAGCCTTGTTTGAAAAAAGGGTTTATGACCTTTTAACTCCCCCATTTCTTGTTCCCACCACAAACTAGTCCAAGCCTAAACCCAAAGGGCAAGAAACGAGCCCACTAAGGTTCTCTTGCACACACAATGGGCCCAACACAGTGGCCCAAACTTATAGCTCGGGTGAATCGACTCACAAATTCTGAAATTCGGGTGCACACCCTAGCTCTACTAATGAAGATGGACAACTGTTAGCTTATGAAGGTGGGATTATCATTGGAGGATGAATGAATACTCGTGCAATTTTATGCTCTTAGTGTAGTATGAATATAATTATTGTAATTTATTTGAACAGTTTAATTTAATAAAATTAGTATATGTTATTCATTTATTTTTTGTGCACATTATATCTTCAAAACTTGAAATTGCAAGTATAGCAATAAGTAAACATAATATGCATTCATTGATTATCAAACATAATATGCATTCATTGATTAGCAATAAGTAAACATGTATTGACCGATGTTGATTAGTTAAGTAAATAGGTAATTGGATTTTATTTGGGCTAAATGGGATCACGACAGATGAGTTTGAGTTTAATATAGTTTAGATAAAACTACATATTTAGTACTTCAACTATGTATGCGTTACTACTTTGGTCTCCCAACTATTATTTTTGGCAAAATGGTACTCAACGCTATGTTTTTGTTCTGTTTTGGTATCTTGGCCATTAAAAACTAACGTAGATGATAATGTGATTTGGTATAATCACAGTTTTAGTCCAAAACACTTATATATATTATCAATTTAGTTCAAAATCCATCAATTTAAAATATCATCTTAATTTTGTCTCATCCCTTTCCCACCCCTCGTATTCTCGTCGATATCTTGATCGCGGGGTTTGGGTCCTCCATTGGACCCCGCATTAGCATCTCATTGATCCGCAAATCCTAAAGTTTGATTGTCCCTATCGTGTTTTTTAAAATCCAAAACCCAAAAAAGTGTTTGACTTAAAGAAGAAAAATGAGGAATTTACAATTTTAATCAAAAAATTAAATTAATGTCTAAATTGATAGAATTTTAGACTAAATTGATATATTGTATAATTTTTTGGACTAAAACTGTTATTAACCCAAGCCACGTCACCATTTTCGTTAATTTTAAAGGGCGGAGGTACCAAAACAAAACAAAAACGTAACGCCAGATACAATTTTGCTAAAAATAATATTTGGGGTACAAAAACAATAACGCGAGCATAGTTAGGGTACTAAATATGTAGTTTTCCCTATAATTTATTGGACTTTGGAGGGTTATAAGCGATAAGGTGAAGAAATAGAGGGTCTCAAGGAAAACTTGACCATTTTTAGAATTGATGCTATAGAGTTAGTGATGAGTTTGGGCTTTATAGCTTCCTTCGATTATTATTATTTTTATTAAGTAGAGATATTATATTTTCATGTCGAGATTTAAATCTATACAATATGAGATAATATGATCATCCTTAATCATTAGGCCATTCAGTGAATCTCAATCATTAACATTTTTTTTTCAATTGGAAGAAATTGTCTTATAGGAAGTTTTCCACGTAATAGAGATAGATTGGACGATAAATATGTTTTCTATTGTTATTTTTATTTTAAAAATTCACAAAATTATAATTATGAAACATATTTTTTATAAATTTAAAAATAAATTGTGAGTGTCTATATATTTTTATTTTATTTTATTTTTGAAATTATTGCTTAGAATTATTAATAAAAATAGTAAAATAAAAATTTAATTATAGATAAGAGACCAAATGAGATATTTTCCATTAATTTTAGCATGAAACACCACCACTTAATGACAACTAATGGCACAATGCTCGTTTTGTAATAAAATCTAAAGTTTAATGCTCATTTTGTATATTTGAATGTTGGGTACCAAAATGAATATTTCGAAATAGTTTAGTGCTCATTTTTTAACTTTACCAATTTTAAAAGGAAAAAACTTTGATACACAGGCCGTATAAACTTTAGTTTACACGTGCCGTTTAGTTTTAGAGGTTAGGATTTTAGTTTAGGGTTTAAGGTTTAGGGCTTTAGGTTGTAGGGTTTAGAATTTAAGGTTAGTGTTTAAAATTTAGTATATAGGGTTTAAGGTTTAGGTTTAGTTTTTAAGGTTAGGGTTAAAAATTTAAGATTTGAGTTTTTATAGTGTAAATACACAGGCTTGTGTAAAATTAATTTTACACAACCTGCGTATCAAAGTTTTACCCATTTTAAAATATCTTAAATTTTATGTAAATATTGTAAATATTTTATAATTATTTAAATTTTTAGAAATAATGGTGTTTTTGGATAAATATCTCGATTGAAAGACGCAATTGATTTTTCTTAAAATTTTAAAGACTTTTTAATTACTTTCTAATGTGGTATTTTAAAAAAATTAATTATGACAATAAATCTGTCCACATAGATAGTCATATATATTAAAGTTGTTAATGTCATCATATGTTAATTTTCAAGTCAATAAATTTAATAATCAACGTCAGTCAAAATACTTATTTGATTAAATTTTATAATTTAAGGGTTCATTTCTTTAAAATAATCACCGGTTGAATTTATTTAAACTGCTGAGATAAGGATTTTGATATAACTATTATGAAAATTGTTTTTAGACTTAAACAATATTTCAAAAATAATTCAAAGTCCAACAAACTTGAAAAATATGTTTCAAAGTTTTAAAACCTCAAAATATGTGTTATTAATTGTTTTATAATTATAAAATATTTTTGAGTTGATTAAAATATTTTTAAAGTGTTTAAAAATGGTTTTAAAGCTTTTAAAACACGAAAAACACTATTTTGGCACTGTTCATGAATAGAGTGTACATGTACTCACTGTTCACGTACCGATACACATTGTTCACTTACCGATACACATTGTTCACTTACCAATACCGAGCTGCCAAAAATTTAAATTTAAGCCCGTAATGGCCATATTTTGAAGGAGTATCGATACCCACTGGACAAAACTGCTTTTTATGAAGGAAAAACACCCTCCAACGACTTCAAACCTTCTCCAACGGCTAGTAGCTTATTTCACACTATAAAAGAAAGCTTGAGACACTTGAAGAAGAAGAGGATGGACATTCAAGCTTAAAGACAAATAGAGTAGAGTTGTAATGTGTTATTTATTTAATCTATTGTAATTAAGTCCAATCCCAGTGAGCCAAAATGTGTAAACACCCCCTAGAGAGGTAATTAGTTTACATTGTCAAGATCTCATTGTGAGGGATAAGTTCTAGTTGATCCTTATAGAAATTAAGGAGAAAGTTCTATCTGAGCCCGTGAAATGATAGGTTGTAAAGGTTACTCTTGAGCCTGTAAAAAGAAAGAATTCATGGTAGTGAATTGAAAAATCCTTAGTGTGGATGCTAAGTAGTAGATGTAGACCATGGTTGAGAAGGTCAAACCACTCTAAAATCGATCGTGCCAAATTGTCATCTTTTATTTCGATTTTGCTTCCCAAATTAAAAAAAAAATCTTTACACCTTTCATTGATAATATTTTGTTGAAGTGCATCGAGCTCAACATAACTAATAAGGTATGAGTAAAAAAAAAAAAAGACCCAAAACAATTCTCGAAATTAACGAATACAGAAAAAATGAAATAAGAAAAAGCAAAAGTAAATAAAAGTCTTCTGGATGAGTTGATCTCATGAGGTAGTTCATCCGACAAAAGCTTCCACCAAACTCAACAAGGGGAGTAAAGACAGGCAAAAAAAACACCACAACGATGAGAGAAAGATAATTTTTGTGAAGACGCAGAGGATCCAAGCAAGAGATTAAGGAGAGAATATTGTCTGGATAATATTATTTTTTTAAAAAAATAAAGATTTATTTTATAAATTATTAGAATCTCTGAATTGGTAGAGTAAAAAACTATTATTGTTATTGAGTAAAACTTAATAAATTTACAGAGAGTTTTACAAGTAATATATATACAATGGGGGAGATACAAATAACCGGTATAATTAACAGTTATAATAAATACAACAACTAACTTATCCTAACGACTATATTGCTTAGCTGACTTCTTGTATTCTATTAGCCCCCTCAAGTTGGAGCATACATGTTGTGAATGCCCAACTTAGATATAGAGTGTCAGAACAATGTAGTTTGAAAAGCTTTAGTGAAGCAGTCAATAAGCTGATGTTGAATAGAAACAAGTAGAAACTTGATGATTTTTTTTTGAATTTTCTCTCAAAATAGATGGCAGTCAATCTCAATATGCTTAGTTTTCTCATGTTGGATAGAATTCTCTGCAATTTTAATGGAAGATAAGTTGTCACAATATAAATTTATTGAAGAAATAGCAAGATGTAAATCAGATAAGAGATAGATTAGACACTTTATTTCATAGGTGACCATGGCTAAAGCTCGATATTCTGCTTCATTTAATGAATGATAAATTGTTTGATGTTTCTTTGATTTCCAGAAAATCAAGGCTGATCTTAGGAATATACAAAATTCAATTGTTGATCGTCTTGTGTCAGGACAAGAGGCCCGATCTGAATAAGAGAATGCATTAATTTTAATGTTTTTATTAGTAGAAAAAATAATCCTTGTCCTGGACTGTCTTTTAAATATCCAAGAACTGTGTGTACTGTAGCAAGATGAATATCAGTAGGGGAAGAAATAAATTGTGAGAGCTTTTGAACAACATATGATATATCAGGTCTAGTATTAATAAGATATAAAAGTTTTTTAATGAGCCTCCTATATCCTGTAATATATGTCAAGAGTTTACCTTCTATTTTTGAGAGTTTACTATTAGGAACAGTGGGAATGGATACTGGCTTAGAACCTAAGAAACCAATTTCTTCTAATAATTCTAAGAGCATTTTCTTTGGCACAAATTTATGCCTTGTTTTGATCGAGCTACTTTAAGGCCTAAAAATATTTCATGTCTCCTAAGTCTTTTATCTTAAAAGTATCATAAAGATAGGATTTTATACTAAAAATTTCTTACATGTTTGGGCTAGCAAGCACAATATCATCGACATAAACAACCAATACAATAAAGTTAGTGTCTTCTCCTTTAATAAACAAAGAATTATCATATGTGATTTGTGTGAAACCTTGTGTGATTAAAGCATTAGTTGGTCTTTCATTTCATTATCAGCTTGCTTCTTTAAACTATACAAACTTTTATTCAATCTACAAACCAGATTAGGATTAGTACTAAAAAAATTCAGGGGGTAAATCTATACATACCTCTTCTTGTAATAAACCATGCAAAAAAGTATTATTAATATCTAATTGTTATAAGTGCCACTATTTTACAACAGCAACATCCATAAGAGTCCTAATGGTTGTAATTTTAGCAATTGGACTAAGGAAGTCTACCCCTGATTGTTGAGTATAACCTTTTGCTACAAGACGAGCTATATAATTTTCTAATGTACCGTTAGACTTCAGCTTGGATTTATAAACTCATTTACATCCTATTGGTTGTTTACCAGGAGGTAATAAAACCAAATTTCAAGTTTTATTAGTTTCTTCGGCTTTAATTTCTTCATGCATGGCTTGTTTCCAATAGTCATGTTTAATGGCTTTATTATAAGTCTTTGGTTTAGTAAAAAAGTAGCATTATTAATATAAAACTGTAATTAGAGAAAATATGTTGATGGGATAATTGTAATACCCATTTTTTGTCCGGACCTTAAATCATATTTGAAGCATTTACTCTATTCCAAAAAAATATACCAAATTCAAAAAAAAAACAAACTAAAATGGGCATGCTGCCCCCATGCCCTGCAGCACACATGCCCCATGCCATTCCCCTGCCACCTTGCCTCCCATGCTTTGCAAGTGTTTCCCCACACTACACTCAACCCACCATCACCTTATTTCCCCATTCCCCTAATCCATTTAAAGAACCACAACAAATTGAAAGAGAAGGAGGCCGGCCATTTTCATTCTCAATTGGGAGGAGAAAGAACAAATTGGAAGCAAAGAGGGTGGACGGCAGAGAAAAAAATTGAAAGGGAGAGCTCTCTACTATATTTAAGTTTGGGTATCCTTTTTTATGTATGTTTTGTGGTATAATCTTTTATAATCTAATAGAAATAATGTTTTATTAGTAATGTTTTATTTATTTTAGTTCTTATGTTTTTATATATTTTTATGATTATATGTTTCTATGTCTTGTTAGATTATGTTTAAATTAATTTTCGGTGGTTGTTTAACATTTTTTATTTTCTTATCTATAAATATGTGTTTTTTTATCATATTGGTTTTATTCTCTTATTTGTTTCTACAAGTACGGTATGTATGTATGTATATCTTTGTTTGTGACATGCTTAATATGTGGTTTTGTCGTAATATTTCTTTTATTTGTTCTTGTATAATTGTTTCTTTGTGTATATGTGCGTATATATATGTGTGTTTTAGTATGTATCTATGTATATTACATTATATATATATATTAAGTAATATATGTATATACTATGCTTCCTTTTATCTAAGTATACGTTATATATATATATATATACTATGTTTATATATTTGAAAAAAGCTATGTATATGTAAGTATTCGGTAAGTTTTGTGTATTATATATCATATTATATTTTTTTACTTGTTTTTATATTATATATATTTTTATCGTATTATGTAGTATATTATAGCATTAGTATATTGTAGAGTTATTGTAATATTAAAGTGTAATATGTATAATATATATTTTTCTTCACATGTTTCTTTCTATATGTTATAAATTAATATATGTTTTTTAGTTTAAATATGTGTATATACATTATACTTTCTATATGTTATAAATTAATATATGTTTTTAGTTTTAAATATGTGTATATACATTATAATATATATAGTTTTCTATATTTTAATTTTTTATATATAGGTATTTAATACGTATATTATGTATTTATTTATATTTGCCATGTCTTTTAAGTTTGCATAACGGACACATATTTTGTCAATGCGGTGCCCTTTTATTCGAGCGTAAACGGGGCCAGTATCAGGCGTAGTGATAATGGTTGTGAGTTTACTCTCGAATAACGGGGCCTTTAAAATCTACTCGCATTTATAACCGAATTTTAATCTAATCGTCACTTTAATCCAGAAAGTTTAATATTAATAAAGCGGTAATTATTAAAGTACCAATTTTGGGCGGTTTGGGGGTGCTAATCCTTCCCCATCCGTAACCGACTCCCGAACCCAACATTTTAAAATCTCTGGTTTTTACGGTGTCCGGTCCACCTTGAGTGGCCGGTGGCGACTCCATTTTTAAATAAAACACGGGTTTTCTAAAATCCCACGCGGAAGAAAATATTTTCAAATAAAATAAAAATAAAAAACACAACTTTTTTAGCGAGAGAAACATCGCTATAGATGGCGACTCCGCTGGGGACATTTTTGTTTTTCAAAAACAAATGAGAGTCGAGCTTTTTTCAAATAATTACCGCTTTATTAATATCGGAAATTCCGAATTAAAGTGACAATTAAACTAATATTCGGTTATAATTGCGCGTTTATTTTAACGCATTTAAAATATAGCATATAAACCCATTTTTTAAGTGGGGGGAAAACGCTAATGCTTTCGTGGAGATATCGTTCTCCCGTGAAGGCCTAGCAAGTACCTTCGGGGCTTGAGTACCTTATGCTTTCGTAAGGATATCGTTCCTTCGTGTAGGCATAAGCGAATGGGTCCCCCTGAATTGAACCCAGTTGAAAGGAGCCTATAATGGGTGATGACCGGGGGCCTTGCTACTCTTGGTAGAGGACAACAAGGACAATTCGGGTACCTCTTAGCACCAAAACTGCATATAGTGAGCCGTAAGAGCTAACCCTTTATAGCCATATAAAACTCTGCCCGATTAGTGGTCACCCTATTTAGGTTCTGGTGCCTTATTTCTTATTTATGTACAGTTTTTATTACTCTATTTTTGTTATATTTATCATTTGTTTTATTTAATCATTTTATTTGGTACTGACTCGTTTCATTTTATTCTCATCGCATTGATTTCACATGCATCATTGCACAACATCATCACAATCTTAATTTTGTATTGCATCGATTTAGGACACATTTTGCATGCATTCATTTTCAGAATAAGAAAGCTGGTCTCAGGTTGCCCCATTAAATACAACGAAGTTGGTCGATCTAGCACCTTACAAAACCTCTACAAGAGCATGATCATGGGGCATGTCCAAAAGCACCATCCATATCTTTTACAGACATTATTCCTCTAACAAGGTCCCAGTCCAAAGGCATTCTTTGCCAATGTCCATCCTTCATTATCGAATCAAACTCTCACATCCTTTACCACAGTCTGCAAAACTGCACCTAATCCAAAATAATAATAGTAATGAGTTGCTATGAACCAACACACAATTTATGAACACAACCTAGGGGGCAACAGAATCCGCACTCAAAGTGTCAAATTCAAGAGCATTGTTAGACGATGTCATGTAATGAACAAAATTTTGGGGCATCAACTCAGATAAAAGCTGATCGAACCCAGGACAAAGTCGGGGCACCACCGCGTGAAAAAACCAAGATCCTGACAGGACCAGTGAGGAGTCAGGGGCATCCCTTTGAGGACAAAAAAATCATGCCACATTCATGCATGTAGTTGCATTCATCTTGCATTAAACCACTTTTGCAAACGTCGTACATTTAGATTAAGTGCATACACCAAAATCACCATGCATTTAGGGTAGACACGTGCATTTAGACATAAAATTAGATGCATTCATGCAATCTTGCTTGTACATAATACGTCCAGGAAAAAGACCGAGTACCCTCAACATAGGGGCAATGACAAGAGGGCTAACCTTAATCTTGAAAGAGGCCAAACACGAAGAAGATGCTGAAACACCCAAAATAAAAGGTATCAGCAACAAAATCTTTGACAATTACTGACCAATGTTTTTATCTTTTGTAGGATTTGATTCCTCCGACGATGGTGTGACGGCTGCCAACAAAAATTCTTTCTAGATCATGCCCTTTGTCGATAGAAAAGCCGAGCAAATTTTTCCAAAATAATTATTATTATCTCGCTGTCAGTGGCGCAGTCACCCAACATCTTGCAAATCATGCCTCCGCCGGTGGTGGTACGCCAACTTAATGAAGATCTTGCCTCCGTCGGTGGTGTTGCAATTCAAATTTTCCATCCATATCCTATCTCTCCGCCGATGGTGTAATGGATCTCACTTTTTGCTGATCTAGTCTATCCGGTAGTGGTGCAGCAGATCAAATCCTATCCAGGTCTTAGCTCTTCGACGGTGTTGCAGCTAGACCTAAATTTTACTCGGAGTTTACCTTTTTATTATAATTGTAGCTAAAAATCAAAAAGAAAAAAGAAAAAAGTAAAGGAAAAAACAAAAAAGAAAAAAGAAGAGAAAAAATCAAAAAGAAAAAAGAAGAAAAAAGAAAAATTGAAAAAAGAAGAAGAAAATGATAGAAATGAAAAAAATAAAAAATGAAGGAAAAATCAAAAAATGAAGAAAAAAGAAGAAGAAAACTATCCGATCCTGTCTCTTCGTCGTTGTCGTAGCTGGATCAAATCTTTAGACCGTGCCTCTTCGTCGTGTTGTAGCTTGGTCGAAAAACACTCCGATCCTGCCTCTTCGTCGTTGTCGTAGCTGGATCAAATCTTCGGACCGTGCCTCTTCATCGGTGTTGTAGCTTGGTCGAAAAACAATCCGATCTTGCCTCTTCGTCGGTGTCGTAGCTGGATCAAATTTTCAGACCTTGCCTCTTTTTCGGTGTTGTAGCTTGGTCAAATTTAATTGCCGGTTCTGCCTCCTCGTCGGTGTTGTAGCTGAACCAAATTCATTAACTTCCGGTCTTGCCTCTTCGTCGGTGTTGTAGCTTGATCAGAGTCGTAGCTTGATCACAAAAAAGAACAACTATCCGATCCTGCCTCTTCGTCAGAGTTGTAGCTGGATTAAATCCCCGGACCTTGCCTCTTCGTCGGTGTTGTAGCTTGGTCAAATCTAACTTTCGGTTATGCCTCTTCGTTGGTGTTGTAGCTGAACCTAATTCACTAACTTCCTGTCTTGCCTCTTCGTCGGTGTTGTAGCTAGACCAAATTCACTAACTCTTGATCATGCCTCTTCGTCGGTGTTGTAGCTGGATCAACATTACTAACTTTAGACCATGCCTCTTCGTCGGTGTTGTAGCTTGGTCAAAATTCACCAACTTTCAAGTTTTATCAATGTTGTAAGAAAAATAAAAAAAAAAGAGAAGAAAAAATATGAAAAAAGAAACAAAAGCAGAGAAAAAAGAAATAAAAAAGCAAAAAAAGGGAGAGAAAAAAGAATGAAGAAGTTGTCAGTTTTCTGGTCTTGTCTCTTCGTCAGAGTTGTAGCTGGATCAGACATCAGAACTTTCATTCATCGGTCTTGCCTCCTCGTCAGTGTTGCAGCTGGATCGAATTTTGTAGACCCTGCCTCTTTGTCAGTGTTGCAGCTGGGTCGAATTCTCTTTAGATTTTGCTTCCCCGAGAGTGACAAGGTGGAACAACCAAAACCAGAAAGAATGCCTGCAACAAAGAGAATGAAGATCTACCGAAGAAAGAAGACACACGTCAAAATGGGAGAAGTTTAGCCAGACCGGACAAAATGGTTATTATTTTTGTCTCTGCTCTATTCCTGTTACATAGCAATGAGCAAAGAGGGGCAGCTGTAATACCCATTTTTTGTCCGGGCCCTAAATCATATTCGAAGCAATTACCCTATTCCAAAAAAATATACCAAATTCAAAAAATAATTAATTAATTAAAATGGGCATGCTGCCCCATGCCCTGCAGCACACATGCCCCATGCCATTCCCCTGCCACCTTGCCTCTCATGCCTTGCCCCATGCTTTGCAAGTGTTTCCCCACACTACACTCAACCCACCATCACCTTATTTCCCCATTCCCCTAATCCATTTAAAGAACCAGAACAAATTGAAAGAGAAGGAGGCCGACCATTTTCATTCTCAATTGGGAGAAGAAAGAACAAATTGGAAGCAAAGAGGGTGGACGGCAAAGAAAAAAATTGAAAGGGAGAGCTCTCTACTATATTTAAGTTTGGGTATCCTTTTTATTTATGTTTTGTGGTATAATCGTTTATAATCTAATAGAAATAATGTTTTATTAGTAATCTTTTCTTTATTTTAGTTCTTATGTTTTTATATATTTTTATGATCATATGTTTCTATGTCTTGTTAGATTATGTTTAAATTAATTTTCGGTGGTTGTTTAACATTTTTTATTTTCTCATCTATAAATATGTGTTTTTTATCATATTGGTTTTATTCTCTTATTTGTTTCTACATGTACGGTATGTATGTATGTATGTATGTATGTATGTATGTATGTATGTATATCTTTGTTTGTGACATGCTTAATATGTAGTTTTGTCGTAATATTTCTTTTATTTGTTCTTGTATAATTGTTTCTTTGTGTATATGTGCGTATATATATGTGTGTTTTAGTATGTATCTATGTATATTACGTTATATATATATATTAAGTATTATATGTATATACTATGCTTCCTTTTATCTAAGTATACGTTTATATATATATATATACTATGTTTATATATTTGAAAAAAGCTATGTATATGTAAGTATTCGATAAGTTTTGTGTATTATATATCATATTATATTTTTTTACTTGTTTTTATACTATATATATTTTTATCGTATTATGTAGTATATTATAGCATTAGTATATTGTAGAGTTATTGTAATATTAAAGTGTAATATGTATAACATATATTTTTTCTTCACATGTTTTTTTCTATATGTTATAAATTAATATATGTTTTTTAGTTTAAATATGTGTATATACATTATACTTTCTATATGTTATAAATTAATATATGTTTTTAGTTTTAAATATGTGTATATACATTATATATTTATATTTAGGTATTTAATACGTATATTATGTATTTATTTATATTTGCCATGTCTTTTAAGTTTGCATAACGGACATATATTTTGTCAATGCGCTGCCCTTTTATTTGAGCGTAAACGGGGCCAGTATCAGGCGTAGTGATAGTGGTTGGGCGTTTACTCTCGAATAACGGGGCCTTTAAAATCTACTCGCATTTATAACCGAATTTTAATCTAATCGTCACTTTAATCCAGAAAGTTTAATATTAATAAAGCAGTAATTATTAAAGTCCCAATTTTGGGCGGTTTGGGGTGCTAATCCTTCCCCATCCATAACCGACTCCCGAACCCAACATTTTAAAATTTCTGGTTTTTACGGTGTCCGGTCCACCTTGAGTGGCCGGTGGCGACTCCATTTTTAAATAAAACACGGGTTTTCTAAAATTTCACGCGGAAGAAAACATTTTTAAATAAAACAAAAATAAAAAACACAATTTTTTTAGCGAGAGAAACATCGCTACAATAATATTGTGCAATAGTATGGGGTGTAGTCTTTGTAGGTAAAGAAACTTGAAAATCTTTATACCTTTGAGTTAACTGTGTAGTCCTTGAGGGTCTAGTTGACGACTGTGTGCCAGAAGATGATTGTATTAGAGCAATTGGCTGAGCCGGCTCCAAAGATTGTATAAAAACAAATGATTGTGTCTAAACTGATGATGGAGAATGTGAAGGAACAAAATTGGGAAGAGTTGAACATGAACTGGCTTGTTCTATTTCTGTATCTAGTCTTATGTTAGTACTAACAGGAACAAAACCTAATTCATCATGCACATGAAAAATAATATCTGAAGAAGGTATAGAGGCATAATCTTAAAAAAAACTTATCTTCTGAAAAAGTAACATCCCAGGAAACGAAAACATTTTTATATTCTAGATCAAACAACATATAACTTTGATGTTTTTAGGATAACTAAGAAATATACACTTAATAGATTTAGGGTTCATTTTAATTTTAGATCAAGGTAATATAGATGCATAAACCAAACAACCAAACACTTTTAGATGTTGAACATTTGGTTTAGTTTGAAACAACATTTCAAATGGTGTTTTATTATTTAGAACTAGAATAGGTGTGATGTTTATTAAAAAAGCAGAATGAAGAATGCAATCTATCCAAAAAGTTAAATGTAAGTGTGCTTGAAGTCTCAAGGCTCTTGCAATAGTAAGAATGTGTTGATGTTTTTTTCAACAGTATTGTTCTTCTGAGGCGCATAAGTGCATGAATTTTGATGAACTATGCCTTTGGATTTAAATATCAATTACCAATTTTTTAACTTCAGATCTATGTTTTATAGGATAAATCCACAAGAATCTGCTTCTGTCATCAACTATGGTTTGAAAATAAGAATGACCATAGATGCTTTTAACAGGAAATGGTCCCCATATATCCATGTGAACTAAATCAAAAATTGGTTTACTAACAGAATTGCTTATAGGAAAAGGTAATCTCTTTTGTTTAACTAGAAGACAGATTTCACAAACAGGTATATGACCAAGGGGAATATTACTATGCAGCTGAGAAAAATACTTCATTCTTTGCTGAGATGGGTGTCCTAATCTAACATGCCAGAGATTGGGAGAAGTTGTATGATAGATAACATATTCAGGTTCTGCTGTATAAGATTCAATTTCAAGATGATAAAGTCCATGAACTTCCTTAGCTAAACCAATCATCTTTCACTGTTTGATATCCTGTATAAGACATACATTAGACAAAAAAATCAGACAGTAGAGGTTATATTTAATCAACTGTGAAACCGAGATCAAATTAAAACCAAAGTTTGGAATATGAAATACATCATTCAATATTAAAGAAATAATCTAAACAGTGCCAATATAAGTGACTTGTACAAGTTCATTATTAGGAAGTTTAACAAACTTGTTATGCACTATATGATAATTATGAAAGAAACTTATAGAATTAACAATGTGATCAGTGGCTCCTGAATCTACTATCTATGGAGTAAAAAAATTTGCTTTAAAGAAATAGTTAAGAACAATACATGTTTTTATAGCTGGAGTAAGATCAAAAGTAAAAGAAAGAACATTGATTTGAGAACTTGAAACAACATTTTGAGCATAACTTTGTGATACCTTTCTTTCTTGAATTAAAGACATTAAACTATCATATTGTTCTTTGGTAAAAGTAACAGATGGAAGATCAATCTTGACCAAAGAATCAGAAGTTTTTCCAATAAAAGAACCAACCTGGTTGAATTTATGAGTCTGATTTCTATTCTTATAGTCAGGTGGAAAACCATGTTTTCTGTAGCATTTGTCTACAGAATGACCATATATTCCACAAAAAGTACAAGTGGGCTTCTTCTAATTACTATTATTACTCGAATGTTCAAAAAATTTCTTAGTGTCAAATCTATTTTTTGTCTATTAGAGACCTTCTAATTTCCAGTATTCATGCAAGGTCTAGCAGCCATAAAAAAATTGGATTCGGTATCAGTAATGACACAATTAATCGATCTTTCATGCCGAATAACTATGGCTAAGACTTCAGTAGTAGTAGGAATGAGCTTCATCATTAATATCTATGACTTTTGAACAGAAAAAATTTCATTTAACTCTCTAAGAAATCGAAGGATAAAATCTTGTTTCCTATACTTTGTAGCAGAACAATCACAAGAAGATAAGGGTCTAAGGTTGCAAATCTCATCCCAAATCACTTTTAGTTGAGCATGATAACCAATAACCTAAAGATTACCTTGTTGCAGGGAACAGAAATCATGCATTAAATCTGAGATGCGAACAAGATCTCTCTGGTTAAATCGATCAAAAAGATCAATTGTAACACCCTAAGACTAAATGGTTAATCCGATCTGATCAGAAGTGTCACATTAGGGCCACCGGAGTGACCCATAATAAATTTTTAAATAAACAAAATGTCAAACATTTAAAATCATAAAACAAATTCTGAATTAAAACCTAGTCTCTGAAAACCATTCAAACAATAACAAAAATAATGGTTTAAGTTACAGCACAAGATTCAGACTCTGATATAAAAACAAGACGTGACATACATGCCCCCTTAATTACTCGAGTACCGTACTCCGCAAGTAGTGCCAAAAGAACTCCCATACTGATGTCGATAATTGACTATGTTGAAACCTTTAGAACATGCGATGATAAAAATAACGTGAGCTTGGAAAAACTCAGTAGTACAAAACTACCAACAAATGCTATAAGCACAACTAGCATAAGGCTATACATAAACTGACTTGATGAGCTCGGTATCAATAGGCTCCAAATATGATATGAAAATTTATATTACTGTTATACTTGAGGGTAATAGAACTGTTCTTGATTTAATCTCCCGATTGTCAGATATGAGGTCTATAACCAGGATAATCATAAGAGAGCTAGGTTTTAGAATTTGAGACAGGGAGTTTAGTGTGTTCTAATAAGTGCAGATAAAAAAATCATTTCATCTAATACTGATAAACAGAAAACAAGTTATAAGAGCCACCATAGTTTTCATGCAAGACTATCTGCCCTCCAACCGAACTCCTGAATACAGTCCTCCAGAACTGCATCAAATACTGGCATTAACCCAGGCCCAAGGTCATGAGCACCATCCTAAGGGAATACCTTAGGTTCAGACAAAATTACCCTAGCCGTAGCGTAGAAATCGAATACAGGCGAAATTACCCTAACCAAAGCATATAAACCTTTAACGGACGAAATTACCAGCTAGATCAGAGATGAACCTTCATAGACTTCATATCATAACCCAAGTACTCCAGTGCATCGGTCCAAGTATTATAACAATATGTAGTAATTAATAAACATATTCGTATACAGTTAAACAATAACCATTGATCATGCTTGTCATATCGGGTACTAAGGCATACATCAAACATACAATATAGTTATACTTATGTGAAATCAGCGTGTCAGTCATGTGCACATGATCAGTTTAATAAAATATTTAAACAGTATACAAACTAGTCGTATAGCACACAAAGAACACACTAAATTACCCAATTATGGCTCAGGTACAGGATAGTTGCGAAACAGGTGCACTAGCACTCTACAGATTTGAGTAGTTTTCAGTATAAGATTTCTTAAAAAAGGGTTCAATGAATACCAGCGCCATTAAGATGTTTAAGAACTTGATTTTATCCAGCCCTTCAGAATTTCAGAGTATAATATGATTCACCCATGAGTTCAGATACGTCAGGAGGAATTCCTGGATACATATGGATCAAAACCCTTCAGGATTCCTGAAACATCAGAAGGATTCCATAAAAATTTAGTTCATAAGGGTATTTTGACCATTTGACTTTCAAGGGCATTTTGGTAATTTTACCTAATTAGTGAAAAAATAGATGTTTGCGATGTCCAAAACATTTGTCGTCTTATCCACCCTTCAAACCACTTGAGCTGATCAGTTCTCATCATTGAGTATATACCAATATTTGAATAGGTACATATCATGCGCACTCGATACTTAATACCGTCAACTTGTATAGCTGAACAAAGCTTCATCACCAATTATCTTTTAACGAACCCTGAATAGTCAAACATGTATTTATGCGGTCTTCTTCAATTAATTAAGCAATATTGGGAAAATGGTTGTACATATGTCGGCTTCAAACCTACATGGGCATTACAGGGCATTACAGTCTTTTTAGCTATATGGATTAATTCCAGGATTTACAGAACTTTTAATTATTTTAAGTCACGAGGATGTTTTAATCGACTAATTGCTTAATGACGTTTTAGTCATCCCAGTCCCTTTTTGTCCTTTCATACAATTTGATTTTTTTTTAAAAAATCGAGGGTAAATTTATCATTTTGGTTAATTTAGAGATTCTTGTGCCCGAAGATATTTCATTTATTTCTATCATTACAGTTAATTCGATGTTTTCTGCCAATTTGATTGATTCAGCTAAATGTAGAATCTTCTAGTAATTTATTTTCAGGGACTTATTCAGGATTTTAGGAGAATCCACACATTTTACATTCTAAAATGTTTGAATCTTAATATCGAGGTTTTCCAAGTAGGTCAAAGGTTTCAGATGAATAAATTGTTTAATCGAGCCAGGAATCAATTTCTAGGTCATTTCCATCTTCAGGGGTATTTTTGTCAATTACACCTTAAGGGTATTTTTATCATTAATTTAAATCCAAAAACTCAGAAATTAACTACTTTATTAACCATAATTCATTCTAAAGGTCGACAGTATTATTAATTTCTTACCAAACTCAAAAATTCTCCCAGATCGTTAGACTTCTTATTTGAGTATTTCAGGTCTTATCCGGTTATCATTCTTTTGTTCTGAAGTCAAATTGGCTTAAGCAAGTTAATCAGTAAACTCATTCAACATCTTATACGACTAACCAAATACCAATATGTTACACAAAGCACGCAGGAGCTAGAAATATGTTACCCTGATTTCGAGCGACATCGGTCGACCCTTAAAGTGTCCTTCGATCACTTCCAAATTCGACGTCCCTTCAAAATCTCGGATACCAGGAATTGCAAAACGTTCAAATATACATAATCCATCATCAGTCCTTAATTTGATTTCATTGCTCTTAAATTGAATAACCAACACAAACAAGCTTGGGTTCAAGGTTGGATCCGAAGGCTTTTGGGTTAGAATTTCACGAAACGAGCTTAAAACGGACTTAGAACGTCGAAAAACATAAAACGAGAGTTTTCAGAAAATTTAACTTTTTGGTCAAAGTCAAAGTTAACGCTGACATCATCACTGACGTTAGTAGTTAATGCTGACATCATGCTGATGCTAGCAGTTTAATGTCATGCTCATGTCATCAGTCAATTAAGTTATCTCGAACGGGTTGACTCAATGGGTTAATTCGGACGGGTCGGGTTAACTCCGGTCGGGTCTGGACTAACAAACAATTTGGTTCAGCTCAGTTTAAGACAGACCCGATTCAAGATAATCGGTTTAAGTAGGAGGCCGTTTAAAGGCCGGTTCGACCAGCTGCCGTTCCAGGCGGCTGGAAATCGCATGGAGCAGCGCGTATACGCCACGTGCAGCCCAAACGGGCCAAAAAATGCCCCTTTCAACGGCATGAACTCAATTTTTGCAGCAAAACAACAAATATCCACCAACCAGACCATTTAAAATTAGAAAATTATCAAAACAGAAACCTTACCCAACCGGTTTGGTATTTCTGATGAAGCCTCGACCGGCAGCAGATCATGACGATACGGCGGGGATAGGCTCGACTCGACGTGAAAAGTTTGATGCCGACGGCGGCACGTTACCCTGGTGGCTGAGGTGGCCAAAATAAGACGAATAAGCATGACTGTTTTTTTTGGGTTTCACGCTGCGACTTCAAATGGCCCTCTACGGCAATTGGCGCGGCAGCTGTGCGCGTGGCGATCGTGGCTGGAATCAAGGTTCGCCGGCGAGCACACCGCATGTGGCGGTGTCGACGACGACGCGGCGGTGAGGACTGACGGCGATAGCATTGAACGGGTTTGATGAGAGAAACTTCTGGAAATATGGTTGTTGAGTAAACTGGAATGTAATCAGTTGGGGGGTTAGCTCGATAGGTTAATTGCTCAATACCCTCAAATCCAAGGCTTAAAGTGTTTGTTGTGTAGATAAATTCCAATAGTTGCCGTAGCTCAGTTGGTTATCCTACCCATATGCTAGCTAGGGGTTGTGGGTTCAATAATACCCCTTGGGCTGCATTTTCAATTCTTTTCCATTTTTTCAACTTTTTTTCTTTTTTTTTTCTATATATATATATATATAAGTGGATGTTACATCAGTCCACAAATCATATGCATTGTCAATCCAGGTTACGCTTTGTGCAATCTCTGTAATAATCTAATTTTTGGCTAGTGACCAAATTGAAAATTTTGAAAGTTTAGGGGTGAAAGTGTGAACTTGAAAAAGTTTAGGGACCAATATATAATTTTCAAAAATTATGTAAGTTAACCCCGTAAATGAATAGTTCACCCCAAGAGTGGCATTTCCGTGTTACTCGAATTTTTCGTACGAGGCTTGTATTATTAGCATTTTTTGATCGAATAAAAATTGTTAAGCGTGTTCAAACCAGAGTAATATAAGGATGGGTGACCATATGGGAAGGTTCCATATTTAATATTTTGATGGATAAAAAGGATTTATTTTAAGTTAATTATATTCGAAATGGATTGTGGAGATAAGATCTTTAAGAGGAAATGTATCCGGTAAAAATTCTCGGTAATTATCGGTGTATCAGATCGAATTGAAATTTTAAAGGCAGTTCCAAGGATTATGAAAAATTTATAAAATATTATTTTATGATATTTTAAAGGCAGTTCCAAGGATTATGGAAAATTTATTAAGAGGGCATGCTCTTATTTGGTGGTCTAATGCCACGGTGTTAGTACCTGTTGCTGAAGTAAATTAGACATTTTCCATGAGGCATTTGAGGCTAAGTATATTGGGGAACCGTTTAAAAGAGAAATGTTGTAAAGATTGCTGGATCTTAAACGAGATACTCATACTGTCTATAAGTACGAGCTAGAATTTAATAGTTTGAGTCGGTATGCAGCTGTGTTAATGACGACTGAAAAGTCTCGATGTCAGTGGTTCTTAGAGAAACTTCATCCAAGGCCCAAAGAGATTCTATTGGACATGAATTTATCGAACTTCCATGAGGCCGTGAACAGAGCAAAGGCGATGGAAAGGGCCTATTTGAAGCGAGTTAAAGCTTAGTCATCTCGAGTATCAAAAAGATCCAGTGATACTTCTATCTCGACACAATCTAAACGAGGTAGGGGTAATCGAATACAAGGCAGAACCAAGTTTGGATTTACTCAAAAACCCTTCTACAAGGAAATGACAGAATGCTCAGACGTCAACTACTGAATCTAGCAGGCCTACGGTTCCAGAATGCGAAACTTGTGGAAAACGACATTTGGGAGTTTTCCGAGCAATTACAGGAGCCTGTTATAAACGTGGTAGTACTGAGCATTATATCAAGAATTGTCCGGAGGGACAATCAAATAAGCCTGCTCAGACTGAAAAATCTGCAGTTGTATCTTTTCGAGGTCGAGGTCGTGGTGGTGGACAACCCAAGACATCGACGGAAGGAGTCTCCAAGGCTATATCCAACGGGAAATTTTGGACTCCAGCTCGAGTATACAATATCCGTACTGATGAAGAAAAGTATCACCCGGACATTATCGCAGGTACGTTCTGACTTTTGGGTAAACCAGTATTTACTTTAATTAATCCGGGTTTAACTCACTCGTATATTAGCACTAAAATAGTAGAACAAAGAAAGATTCCTATGGAGAAAATATCTAGTAATGTGATTGTTAGTAACCCTCTTGGACGTAGTGCATGAGTGACTAGAATATGTAAGAACCGTCCTCTAGAAATTCAAGGGATTAAATTCTCGGCAAACTTAATGGAACTCCCATTCCATGAATTTGAAGTCATTCTTGGAATGGATTGGCCATCTGCATATAATGCAGATGTAAAATGTAAGAAGAAATGATCGATACTTCAAGGACCTAATTGTTCTGAAGTATTTGTTGTGGGAGAAATGACTGACTGTTTAGAGTCAGTAATCTCTGCAATAACAACTTAAAGGTTGTTAAACAATGGATGCGAAACGTGTTTAATTTATGTGGTGGATACACAGAAGTCACCTAAAAGGATTGAAGATATCCCAATTGTGAGGGAATTTCCTAATGTATTTCCGGACGAACAACCAGGATTGCACCCGGATAGGGAAATACAGTTTGAGATTGATGTTTATCATGGAACTGAGCCGGTATCAATGGCACCATATAGAATGGCACCTACGGAGTTAAGGGAATTGAAGGCTCAATTATAAGAATTGCTAGACCGGGGTTACATTCGACCGAGTGTATCACCATGGGGTGCTCCGATATTATTTGTGAAGAAAAAGGATGGTTCCCTACGATTATGTATAGATTAGCGACAGTTAAATAAAGTAACCATTAAGAACAAGTATCCACTACCAAGGATTGAAGATCTATTTGATCAGCTTAGAGGTGCAACGGTGTTCTCGAAGATAGATCTTCGATCGGGGTATTATCAGCTTAAAATTAAAGAAGAAGATGTACCAAAGACAACATTTAGAACTCGTTATGGACATTACGAGTTTTTGGTAATGCCGTTTGGTCTTACGAATGCCCCTGCTACATTTATGAACCTGATGAATATGATATTTCAACCCTATTTGGATCAGTTTGTTGTGGTCTTCATAGATGATATTTTGGTTTATTCAAAGACCGAAGCTGAGCATGACTGCTATCTTTGAGTGGTACTACAAACTTTAAGAGATAAGCAACTTTACGTTAAGTTTTCCAAATGCGAGTTTTGGTTGTCAGAAGTAACTTTCTTGGGCATGTAATATCATCAGAAGGAATAAGAGTTGATCCCAAGAAAATACAAGACATTCTTGAATGGGAGGCGCCAAAAAATGTCTCTGAAGTTCGAAGCTTCTTAGGATTAGCTAGATTTTACAGACGCTTTGTGCAGAATTTTTTCCATCACTGCTATGCCTCTTACCCAGCTTCTGCGAAAAAGTATTCTATTTTTTTGGACAGAAAGGTGTCAGGAAAGTTTCGAAAGACTAAAGAAAGTCTTGACGGAAGCACCAGTTTTAATCCAGCCAAAACCAGGAAAAGAATATACTTTCTACAGCGATGCATCTCATTGTGGTTTGGGTTGCGTATTGATGCAAGAAGGTCGTATGGTAGCCTATGCATCAAGGTAGCTCAAAACTCATGAAAAGAACTATCCAACGCATGATTTGGAAATGGTAGCTGTGATTTTCGCTTTGAAAATCTGGCGACATTATTTGTATGGTGAGAAGTGTCACATTTATACGGATCATAAGAGTTTAAAATACCTGATAACGCAAAAGGATCTGAATCTGCGACAACGAAGGTGGGTTGAATTCCTAAAGGATTATGATGTGGTTATCGATTACCACCCTGGAAAGGCTAATGTAGTCGCAGATGCTCTTAGTCGGAAGATATTTTCCACTCTACGCATGATGAATGCACAGTTATCGGTGGGACAAGATGGTTCTTTGACAATAGAATTTCAATTAAAGTCAACTTTATTGGATCGAATCAAAGATTTATAGTTTTCAGACAAAGAATGTCTTGAAAAGAGAAAACAAGCTGAAGTAAGAGAATTACAAGATTATGAGATCGGGCCTAATGGTTGCCTATATTATAGAGGTAAAGTGTATACTTCTAACAATGACAACCTAAAGAAAGAGATAGTAACAGAGGCCTATTATAGTCCATTGACTTGCACCCAGGAAGTAATAAGATGTATCAAGATTTGAAGACTTGATACTGGTGGCCAGGTATGAAAAAAACAATCTCATAATTCACAGCAAAGTGCTTAACATGTCAACAAGTAAAAACTGAGCATCAAGTACCTTCTGGATTGCTGTAGCCTATCTCTATTCCTCAATGGAAATGGGAGCGAGTAACGATGGATTTTATATCTGGATTACCGGTTACATCAGGTAAAAAGGATTCAATATGGGTTATTGTGGATCGTCTGACAAAGTCTGCTCATTTTATCCCAGTTAGAATGGATTATTCACTGGATAAATGTGCAGAACTTTATGTTCGAGAAATAGTAAGATTACATGGTGACCCGATATCAATAGTATCAGATAGAGTCCCAAGTTTTACTTCGAGATTTTGGGGTGCGTTGCATGAAGCATTGATAACTAAACTAAATTTTAGTACAGCTTTTCATCCGCAAACAGATGGACAATCTAAAAGGGTCATACAAATCTTAGAAGATATGCTACGAGCTTGTGTAATTAAGTTTGCGGGATCATGGGAAAAGTACTTACCTTTGGCCTAATTTTCTTACAATAATAGCTATCAAGCAAGTATTAAGATGGCACCCTTCGAAGCATTGTATGGAAGAAATTGTCGAACTCCTTTCAATTGGTTCGAGTTGTAAGATCGAAATATCATGAATAACTTAAATATTGGAGGAGTTGATTTAACACAAGATATGGAAGATAAAGTAAGGATTATTCAACATAATCTCAAGGCCGCAGCAGATCGACAAAAAGCTTATGCGGATAAGAAAAGAAAAGATATTGAGTACGAAGTAGGAGAAAAAATGTTTCTAAAGGTTTCTCCTTGGAAGAAAATATTAAGGTTCGGGCGAAAAGAAAGCTGAGTCCCAGATTTATTGGGCCATACGAGATTTTGAAAAGAGTTGGACCAGTGGCTTATCAATTGGCCTTGCCTCCAAACATGAGTAAGATTCATGATGTATTCCACGTGTCCATGTTACGGAGGTATTGATCAGATCCTTCACATGTGATTTCTCCTGAGAAGATTGAGCTCTAACCGGATCTATCTTATGAAGAAGAACCAGTGAAAATCTTAGCATATGGAGTTAAGGAATTAAGAAATAAGAAAATTCCACTAGTTAAAGTTCTTTGGAGGAACCATAAAGTTGAAGAAGCCACTTGGGAAACCAAGGAGAGAATGAAAAAGCAGTATCCAAACTTGTTTAAAAAGAGTATACATTGAAAATTCGAGGACGATTTTTCTTAAGGGGGAGAAATTGTAATATCCCAATTTTTGGGCTAGTGACCAAATTGAAATTTTTGAAAGGTTAGGGAGTAAAAGTGTGAACTTGGAAAAGTTTAGGGACCAATAAGTAATTTCCAAAAATTATGTAAGTTAACCCCATAAATGAATAGTTCACCCCCAAGAGTGGCATTTACGTGTTACTCAGATTTTTCGTACGAGGCTTGTACTATTAGCATTTTGGATCGAATAAAAATTGTTAAGCGTGCTCAAACCAGAGTAATATAAGGATGGGTGACCATATGGGAAGGTTCCATATTTAATATTTTGATGGATAAAAAGGATTTATTTTAAGTTAATTATATTCGAAATGGATTATGGAGATAAGATCTTTAAGAGGAAATGTATCCGGTAAAAATTCTCGGTAATTATTAGTGTATCAGATCGAATTGAAATTTTAAAGGCAGTTCCAAGGATTATGGAAAATTTATAAAATATTATTTTATGAATATTTTATTAATGTTGATGGGATTCTAACTGAATTTAGTTAGAGTATGATGGAGAGGTTATAAAGCTCAAAGAAAGAAAATTTGGAAATTGTATTGAGTGGAATTCGAATAATTGGATCGAATAAATATCATAAATTAAGATTTATGACATTTTGAGAAGGAGTTGGTTGAGATGGAACCAAGTTGGTTCAAATGTGATGGAATGGCAATTTTAAAGTTTTGATGTAATTAAAGTATAGTTGGAGGGCAAATTGGGCATTTGCCAAGGATAACATTTTTGAAATATTTTGAAACTTTGAGGGTAAATATTAAATGAGTAAATACACATGGACTGATTATGAGCCATTGATTTTGATAAGATTAAATCTTGGCCATTGGATTAAAAGGGTAAAATGGTAATTTTGCTATTTAAATGAATTAAAAATTCATTTATCTTTACAAGTGTATTAATATTATTAAAAGAAGAAAAAGGATATTTTATCCTTACTTTTCAGCCATTCGAAACCACCAAGAAAGAAAAAGCTAGGGTTTTTCAAATTTTTAAGATCAAATTCAAGGATTCAAGTTAGATTTCAAGCAAAATTAATTAAGGTAAAGTGATCCTTGGTTGATTCTCTACATTTTGATAGTATTTTTGTTTGAAATAGTTGAGTATGAGATATGTTCTTGATTAGGGGAAGTTATGTTTTTGATGTTATTTGGTGAAATTAAGTTGGAATTTGATGAGATTGATGTAGAAAAGATGGAAACAAGTTGTGATTTTGGATTAATTCCATGTTTAGGCCATGAACCCTAACCTTAGAGATTGGGGGTTTTGATTTTGGAGTTAAATTGAGGATGAATTTGAAGGATTTGTGAAGTTAGAAGGTTGAAACTGATGTTAGATGGAATAATTTCCCAATTTGTCAAATTTAGGGGCTAATTCGAAAATTATGGAAAAATTTGAGGAAATTATTGAAATTTTATTTTTAGAATTGGAAATGATGAAATATGGCTGAAAAAGTATGAATTGATGTTTAAGGACTAAAATGGAAAATTTTGAAAGTAGAGGAACCATTTCAGCAATTTCCAAAAGTTGGGGGACCAATTTAGAAATTGCAGAAAATTAGAGGGTTGATCTGGAAATTTTGAATTCTTGATATATTTGATGATTCAAGGGTGAAAAGAAGAAAAAATGATTGAATTGTTAAGAAAAGAAAGTTTAGGGACCTTTTTGAAAATATTAAATTTTATGAAGGACTGGAGTGATAAAAGTTGAAAATTGAGGAAATTTTCTAGAAATACTAAAAATGAGTGAAATTAGTGACTAAAATGTCACCTTTGTAAAGTTTAAGGACTAAAAAGAAAATAGTCTGAAATAAGGAGATTTTATCAGAAATTGTTTAAAATTGAGCCAGAAAGTTTGTTTGAAGTTCGATTTGGTCACTAAGGACCTTAAAGGGGTTTTCGGCAATTATAGGGAAATATTGGGAAATTTCGGAAAAAAAATTTATATTCGAATAAATACGTCCTGAAATCAGATTGATAATGTTAGATCTCAAAAATAGTGATAAATATATTCGATTGATTTCTTATAGTTCAAAAGGATACCAAAGGAGAACCAAATAACAGTAGAAAGAAAAAGATAAGGATCTAACTTAGTGAGGCTATCTGGAGTACCAGGTGAGTGCATATTTATGATTAATATGATATTTAAATTGTTGAATATTATATTATGTGAAATCTCCAGCGAATACCGAGGTAAAAATTTTATTTATGTATAATGACATATTGGTATGACATGGTAAGCATGAAAATAGATAAATGAAACAAGATACACCTTGAGAATCCAAGCCCATAGTGCCAAATGGTACTAATAAGGTGTTTGCATAAGGAGTAAAGAGCGTCCTTGTATGAGGAGCAAAGAACATCCTCCAGAGTACGTACTCAGATAGCACTACGGTGCAGATAGGCTATAGGTTCCATGGCCCTATAAGCCAGACACGTTAATGATAATAAGATGGATACATGACAGATCACGAGCATGCAAATGATTGCATGGTCATACATGATGTACATGATACATGTTTTATGAGATTTATGATATATGATACCCATGATACATGATACAGAATACATGATTTATATGCTAGATGAATCATAATATATATATGTGAGACATGATACATGTTCTACATGATAAATGATACATGTCACATGATATATGTTACGTTGGAATTGCATTATTTTGTGATTTATTTAAAATGTGATAATGCCTTACTAAGTTCGTACTTAGCGTGTGGTGTTGTTTCACACGTAGGTTCTTCGAGATAGACTTAAGGAGGAGCTGTCTTTTGGAAAGATTAAGAAATTAAAGTGACTACGGTATGTACATCATTAAATTAGTTGATATCTAGTGGCGTGTACTAGAGAATATGGGTATGATAGTTTTGTAAACTTTATAAGGATGACTATTTTGATAAACTTAAGTTTATGATGTAGTATATGTAATATAGTAGTATGATCTTAATGAAATGGTTTATTATAATTAATTAGAAGTTTTTTATAATTAAAAATGGTTTAACCCAAAATTTAAAAAAACAAAAACAAAAATATAAGTCAAGTTTTCTTATTAACTTAGTAACATCTTTTATGTATATTCGGTATACGAGTATACGTTAAGTGTGTTACAATCTCAGTATCCAAAGCTCTTTGTAACCAAGATAGTACAAGATTGTTGAGCTTCACCCAAGCCTGAAATTTTGGATCGATCTTTTTTAGGTTCTTTAATGGAACTATCACCGAACTGAAATTTGTTCTTGGAGATCAAGGACATTTTCATGGATCTTGCCCATCCATGGTAATTACTTCCATTCAACAGGACAAAAGTCAGAATAAGAGAGATTTTGATTCGGATGAATGTAATACTTATTGCTTGGATCATCGCACTTGAATACTCTAGCACCATTCGATTGAGAAAAAGAATTCTCATCTGATACCATACTAGAATCTCTAAATTGGTAGAATAAAAAACTATTCATGTTATTGAAGAAAACTTAATGAATTTAGAGAGAGTTTCACAAGTAATATATATACAACGGGACAAATAGAAATAACTGACATGATCAACAATTATAACAAATATAACAACTAACTTATCCTAACTGCTATATTGCTGAGTTGGCTTCTTGTATTCTATATTATAAATAAGCCTTTAATTATTAATAAATATTATAAATTTATGCTTGCAGATGAGTAACAAAATTATATATCATACACATATGGGGATTATTGTCCATATAATATTGTGAGATTTTTTATTTCATGATGTAGGGTGAGTGTTTCTTTATTTCACGAACTAGAGATGATTGAAGAGTTACAAAAAAAAAAAAAAACATTAAGAAGTGTAGGTAGACTTTGAAATATTTTTTAAATTGGAAATGGTTTTCCTGAAGTCGACAAAATTTCCAGACAACTCCCTTTCACAAATTTTTTAATTTCAAAAATAGTTACTTAAAGTCGTCGCTTTTTTAGACGACTTTCAAGATCGATTGAAAGCCCCAAAGATTTCTCCTATTTACTGTTATTTAAACATCTTTACTCAGCAAAAAAAAAAAAAAACAATCATCCTATTTCATAAAATAAAAAATCATACAACGTTGGGTAAAATACCCAATTACCATATATATTATATGTGTGTGTGAAGTTTCACACAAGTGAGGTAATTATCTCGTCATCCAAACATTTAGTAATCTCTTTTTAGTACATGTTAATTGAGAATAAGATCGTTTGACAAGCTAAAAAATAGTTTGTCAGAAAAAAGTAGAACTCCTTTATCCATCACTAACTCTTACACATCACTGAATTCAAGAAATATCATCATGTCCAAGAACAAAGTGGAACTAATCATGATTCAAATATCACGTTTCTTCATATTCAAGCATGTTCAACTTAATTTAATACACTTGACTGGCCTCGACACTTGTCAATTCATCTTCCCACGCGGACGACATCAAGAATATACAATCATCATTGCCATTCTCTTCAATTTTAAAAATACCAATTCATAATTTTGTTTGTACTTTATACAATGAAATAATTGATAATAATGCAGGCCACCACCGAAATAATACACTCTTTCATAACATATGCCTCAGATTCGGCCATAGAAAACTGATTTTTTGCTTTTGTAATCATGTATGCAGCACGTTTAGATTTAAGCAAGTTTTATACTTTATTTGCATCTGGCGTTCTATATATACCCATCTGAACTTCCTGATTGAGTAGGTATAGAGATTTCAGATTTGATTTATTTGTAGCGAAAAATGGTTGAAAAATTGTGGGTTGTGATTTTACTATCGATTTTGTTGTTGCATGGCGATCAAACTTTAGCCTCAGACCCTGATCCAATCCAAGATTTCTGCATTCCGAACCCCAAATTCGGAGCTATAAAAATGGCCCATCTCAGCATTCTCCCATGCAAAAACTCCTCGGAAGCATCCACCGACGATTTCGTCTTCTCCGGCTTAAAAGCCAGTGGGAACTTCACAGAAACAGGCCTCGCAACGATCCCAGTGAATCCAACAATCTTTCCCGGGATCAACACACTGGGGATGTCATTTGTGAGAGCCGATTTGAAAGTTGGGGGCATAAATCCACCCCATTTCCACCCCAGAGCGACCGAGATTGCCTACGTGGTGCATGGGAGTGTTTATTCGGGCTTTGTCGATTCAAACAACCGAGTTTTCTCCAGGGTGATTGAGCAAGGAGAAGTTATGGTGTTCCCTAAAGGCCTGCTTCACTTTCAGATGAATGTTGGTGAGAAGCCTGCTACAATATTTGCATGCCTCAACAGCCAAAACCCGGGACTCCAGAAGATTCCGTCTGCCATTTTTGGATCTGGTATCAATGAGGAGCTTTTGGAGAAGGCCTTTGGTCTCAACCATAAGCAGATTGGGAGTATGAGAAGAAGATTTGATCCCAAAAAAGTGAGCTAAGTTGAGTTCATTACTTGTCTTGGAAAATATTAAAAAGTTACAAAACTTTGTTGTAGTATAACGAAGATGGACAGATTATGTTGTCTGTTCATTTGATAAGTTGTGTTCGTTTACAGTATCGTGCTTCATTTGGTATGAAATTTAAACCTGATTCCTGTTTTAGTAGTAATTTTTAAAGACAGGAACAGGATCATGAAGGGAGGAAGTCCATGCTTTAGTTTTCCATCAGTTTTTCCCTTTAACCAAACAGTGTCTTTTTATTTGATCATAAACAAAAAGATGGTACGTAAGTTCAAATATGAAGCAATACTGTCTTCACCACATTATCCGATATCTCAGCGTCGGTATAGCCAAATATATATACGATAGACCGTGTAAAACATAAAAATCTCAAGAAAGCTAAGCAAAAACACACCTCAATTGCTGAAAGATAAAAGGTCAATTTTCCTTTCCTTTCCTTTTCTTCTTCTCTAGGGTTAGTTTCTCCCAAATTGTCAAAAATGCAAGATAACTCTTTTTAAAACTCTTTTGGGTAAACTACACCGGTCATCCCTGAACTTTTAGGATGCTTTCAATGTGATCACTGAATTTTTAAAACTTTCAGTATATTTACTAAACTTTTAATTCTATTTCATTACGGTCACTGCCGTCAACTTACTGCTAAAAAATATGACGTGTCCGTTAACTTTATTTTGTTTCCTTCTTTTCCTCTTTCTCTCACGTTTTGAAAAGTCATTACTTACCGTTTTTGTAACGAGAAATCCCACCAAAAATCATTTGCCAAACTAGAAGATTCATTGATTTCTTCTCTTCTTTCCCTTTATGTTTTGAATCCATTGAACATTGTCATGTTGGGTTTCTTTCCATTTGTCGTGAGCCTAAAAATCTCCTCGATTTCTTTACCTAATCCATGAGATTATCCCATTGAATGCTGTTAGGAACACAAGGATAATGAAAATACCATGAGTATATGACCCTCAAAATGTTTGATGATTTACTTCAGCAGTCCAACGAGAAAAAATGGAGAAAGGTGGAAACCAGTCTAACCAGGCCTCACTCACCTTATTTTATGGCTAGTAATCATGATTGAGTTCTCGTTACTCTTTTTCTCTGCTGAAATCCCAGCCTACTCTTTTTCTCTGTTGAAATTCCAACTTGATTTCTTCTTCCACATGATCCTATGTTTTGATCTTGTTTTGCGTGATGAAACTTGAAAGAAAATGCTGCCATATTCGGATTCAACCTTCGAAATTACTTGATTAAATTGAATTGAGTTAAACTTCGGGTTTGATTCTTTATGACTTTATTATTCTTTGTTGTATGCCAGTTTCTTTGCCTCTTTCAACATTGTAATTAGCCGTGTTAGTTTAGTTTTGAATTCCTGTTAAGAAAAGTTGTCTTGTTAAAACGTTACGTTTCATTAATGTGTAATGTGACCAAACGTTGTTGTTTTGCCCGATCCTTTGTGACTGTTAGGTTTAAAGGGTGTAGCAGGCTGCTAGCCCCTCTTATAGATGAGATGAATAGAATTTTATCTCTCCCCCAACTTCTCTGATTTCTCTTTTATCTCTGCTCAATTTGTTTCCTTACCTCCTTAAAATTCTATTTTCTTGTTCGAGAGTGTTACAAAGGTATCGGAGCCAAGTTGATCCAAAGAAACGATCGTGGATGATGTCTTAACACGCAGTTAGTTAGAATTGGAGGCTTAGGAGTAGGCCCAAGCTCCTCAGTGGCAATAGGAGGCCGCACGGTTACAAGACAAGATTTCCACAGTGGAATCTGACATAGCTAATCTCGACAGTAAGATGGAGGACCAAATGAGTGAGATGCGAACCTCTATTCTGTCAGAGTTGCAAAAATTGATCGGCATAACACTGGGTAAAATAGTCATCTCAGAGGAGACATTGGTTCCACTAGTCGTAGTGGTTAAAACCCAAGGATTGGTAGGAGTTTCGATTTTGTCACACGGAGTGTTGGGTTCTCCACCAAACCCACCACTGAACACGTAAGCTACCAGTATCCTTATGAATACGAGACCAGGGCAGGTGATAATCGACGGGGATGCCCCACTTAATGTGAATCTGACCCAATCATAATTTCGCATACAAGCTATTGTGTCCTAAGTTCGAGGACACTGATTTCAAGGGATAGCTTTCTAAATTGGAGCAATACTTCGAAGCAGAGGCAGTCCCTAAGAAAGCCAAGATTAAGTTGGTCATGTTGCATATGAAGGGGAAGGCTCTTCAATGGCACCAATTTGTGACCAAGAATCATGGGAGTTTGACTCAGCTCACTTGGGAATAGTACCTAAAGCTTTTGAGAGTCAGACTTGTGCCAGAAGGTTTTGATGATCCATTTGCTAAATTAGTTGCTCTCAGACAGACAAATTTAGTGGAACAATTCTATGTAGAGTTCGTACAGTTGTTGAGCCAGGTACATGTGACTGTGTAGGTAACCTATTTTGTGTACCTTTTTACATAGCTTTTGCATGTGTTTAGGCTCATATAGTTGCATTTAGAAGTAGTTTGCATATAGTTAGGAAGTTATGGTGCTCGTGTTTAATTGTTATATTTTGATGCATTTAATGGGGAAAGTAGTGCATTTCAGTGGTGCTTGTACTGGAAGTTGTTGAGGCAAATGAGCTTTGTAGAAGTAGAGTGGCATCCCTCTCGTGTTGAGCTGACAAAGTAGTAGAGTTGGAGATAAATTAGACTTTGGCACACGTGGATTCTCACTTGATACGGAACTCATTGAATGAAGTGGGAAAGCAAGATCTTCTTTAAGAGGCTTCGCGCGCTTTAGGGTTTCTAAACCCTATCTTTTTTACCTGTATAAAAAGACTTGGGCCACAAACAAAAGGAGCTTGATCTTAGAAGGCAACCCTTAGTCTTCAGCTATTAGAGAACCACCGAAATCAAAGGTCTAGAGGAGTCTCCACACAACGAGAGCCATCGAGAGAGGCTTGAGGAGTGCAGGACCTGCAGCACAGTTAGAGAGCTTAGAGGAGAACGTCGAGGACGCTTGATTCTTTCTTTTCCCTTGCTTGATAAACCGCCATGTTCTTCAATACTTTTATTATGGATGTTCTAGGCTCAGACATGAGCTAAATACTTTTTTTAAGTTTATTGTTTTTAGGATATTATGTTTTGATTAATTGTTTAATGATATAGTCTTTTCCTTTATCTATTATGTTCACCGTTCTTCATGCATAGTTATTGTAAGAGCTATCGGGAGAGGCCTTTTAACTATTGATATGTGACTTAATATCGAGATAGTTAGGTTATACAAACGTGAACAATGGGACTTAAGCTGTCAACTTAGGTTCTAATCCGACTTATACATAAGTTTAGGATTTCAATGACTAAAAAGGGGAACTTGAATAGATAATAGAGTTTCTAGGGTTCACGCAGACATGTATTACCTTAGCATCCTTATTATCAACTTCTAGGCATCGAGAGAATCAGAAGTTAATTAGAAAACTCTGTCGAATAGGTAAAGCCATAGTTGGTTTATGCAAACATGTATTGCCCACCGCTATAGCATTCAAATAAGTAATCAACATAATTGCTAGGCAATAACCCAACTTCAATAATCATCTGGATATCTACTACAACATCTGCTTGTCTTGATCATTGTTACCTTTACTTTTATTGCATTTAGTTTTGATAATCACCATCAAATCAATAATTTCTCACCAACCCTTAAGTACGATCACTTCGTATTTATCAATACAATTCCTGTGGGTTCGACACTCTACTCTATCACTTTATTACTTGATCGATAAGTATCTTGCCCTAAATTGCATATCTGTTTACCAAGCATCAAGTTTTTGGCGCCGTTGCCCGGGGATTGGCATTTGATAATTTCACAGTAATTGTGCTTAAGATTTTCTTTAGTTTATTTTTAATTTTGTTTTTTTATTTTTCTTTTTTAAGTACGTTATAGTGCATGAGCAGACGTACAAATCAAGAGAAACCTATTAATCCATATAATCTAGAGATCGAAAGATACTTGCGAACCCTAAGCAGATAACACATAATAATGGGGGACCGAAGCAATGCTAACGGCTTGAATGACGCACGAGTTAGTGATGATCCACCACTGGATGGAGGAGTAATTGTTGATGATGCAAATGCTAATAGAGCACAGGAGAGGTAACCAGTTGTTCCATCGCCAGCCCGACCTAGACGACCCATTCGCGACAACTTTGTACCTGTCATTAATAACCTAACAATTGCATGATTAGTCAATGATGTGCATTGTTGATTCATGCGTATCAAAACATTAGGTAAGCTCTAAACTATTAAATTAATGCTCAAAGTATGATTGATAAGTAGTAAGAAAACATCGCATTAAGATAGTAGTTTAAGTAACATTGAGAACATTCCTATCTTTGATTGTATTTTTATCATGTCATAAAAGTTTAGTTAAAGTGTAAGATGTATCCTTGCGCATGTGTATATTAAATTGATGCTACTTTGTAAATTAAACTTGAAATCTACGTAATAATAAGTATGTGTATGCTTATAGTTAGGAGTTATGGCTCTATATGATTGGTTACAAATTTGATATGTCTAATCAACCTTGTGATGATGTCCTAAGACATGAATTGACATAAGATTGATGATTTATACTTTCGTGATATGGTGTATAATAATGTTATGTGAAAATTTTAAAAGCCTACCTTAAAAGTTTGAAAGATTTACATTTTGCATATACGTTTTATGGATTGTGTTTTCTGTCGACATCTTCAATTTTGATTTTTTTCTGAATCGGGTTGAGGGTGTTAAATTTACCACCTAAGATGAAGGACCCTGGCAGTTTCACTATTCCATGTTCCATAGGTCGAAACTACTCTGGCCGTGTTTTGTGCGATCGCGATGCAAGTGTTAATTTGATGCCAAAATTAGTGTTTATGAAATTAGGCTTGGAAGGAGCCAAACCTACATCGGTGATCCTTCAATTGGCCGATCGTTCGCAAATTTGACCAGAAGGAATGATTGAAGATGTCCTAGTTAAGGTAGATAGATTTGTCTTCCCGAAAGATTTTATTATCCTTGACTATGAGGCTGACGAGAAAGCTCTCATTATCCTTGGGAGACCATTCCTTGCCACCGGGCGAATTGTGATCGATTATGAAAAGGGTAAATTTACTATGAAGATGAATGACCAAACTATTACACTCATTTTCTTCAGGGCTCTCAAGTATGAAGATGAATATAAAGAATTCTAGCTTGTGCAAAGTGAGGAAACCCTAGCCGAAGAGAACCTTCAAGAAATATGTTGCAGCAATACACTCAATGATGCAGAGCAATCTGAATTCGACGAGGCAATGCATGAAGCTGAAGAAGAATGTAAGGGAGAGATTGAACAATCTAATGCTATGCTTACCAGGTGAGGTACGCCCTTGAACCCTTAGATTTTGCAGAATTTAAATCTCCCAAGCCATCGCTGGAGCATCCGCCTGAGCTTGACTTAAAACCTCTTCCCCCACAATTAAAGTACGCATATCTAGGGGAGAACAATATGTTGCCTGTAATCATATCTGCTAGCTTAACATTCAACCAAGAGAATTAATTGTTGCATGTTTTATCTCAACATAGGAAAGCTATTGGTTGGACTATTGCTGACTTGAAGGGTATAAACCCTACTTTGTGCATATGATTTTGCTTGCAGATGATCACAACAGCTCGATTGAACCATATGAGAGGCTCAATCTGATGATGAGGATTGTGTTTATGAATGAGATCATCAAGTGGCTTGATGCGATAATCATCTATCCTATCTCGGATAGTTCTTGGGTGAGTCATGTCCAGTGCGTGCCGAAGAAAGAAGGCAAAACTTTGATAAAAAACGATACCGATAAACTCTTCATGACCAGAACCGTTACTAGATGGCAGATCCGTATTGACTACCAGAAGCTAAACAAAGCCACAAAGAAAGGCCACTTCCCTTTATCGTTCATCGATCAGATGCTCAATAAGCTTACTAGGAAACCCTATTATTTCTTCCTAGATGATTACTCCCGATACAACCAAATTGCTATAGCATTGGAGGACCAAGAGAAAACAACATTCACATGTCTATATGGCATTTATGCCTTTCGCCAAATTCCCTTTTTCCTATGCAATGCTCCAACAACATTCCAGCGTTGCATGATGTCTATCTTCTCAAACGTGGTGGATAATTTCCTGGAGATCTTCATGGATGACTTTTCTGTCTTTGGAGACTCATTTGATCAATGCCTAGGCAACTGTTGCGCGTAATAAGTGCTACGCAAATGTGCAAGTATACACGTCGCAAGTTATAGTATAAAAGATATCGTCTCCACTGGAATTGGTGCCACTTCAAGGATCTAATCTCTTGCACTGTAAAAAGTAAAAACACAAGTAAAGGATTATAGGTGTTTAACTAATGACTAATCTAGAAAGCAATAAAGTAAAAGAAAAGATGAATTCAAATGAGAGAGAGATAGGCCAGGTTCTCGTGAGTTGAGGTGTGATAGCCGATTGGATTGTCTTGGTAAAAGAGTGCATGGGCAACTCAGTTGCCGTGGCAACTTGTACAACGGGGTTGCCTTGGCAACTAATCGATGGTTGCCTGGGCAACTACTTGGGCGTCTGGGCAGCAACCTTCAAGGTTCGGCAGAGCGTTCTTCAATGGTTTCTTCTTATCCCTAAGTCAAAACTCTAGCTACTTGTGCATGCCTTGATAATACATCCCTGCGTGAATCAAGGGTGAACAACAACCAATCTTGCGCTCCTCTTAGCCGTTGAAATCCTTAACTTATTCCTAAGCCGGATTAATCTTCACCATCAATAGATTTAATAAAGATCATATTCGTTCATTTCTTGAATCTAACTCTCCCGATATTAGATAAATAGATAAAATCACGAGATCCTCTCCCAATTCACTCGCAAACAAGAATAAGAACCAAGAATGAATAAACCTTGAATTGAAAAGTGCAAACTCTTATTACCTAAACAAAAACCAATAGTTTCTCACAACCACAAAACACAATAACCATAGCCAAATAGATTTAGTTCATGGCTAGGTTCCAAAGAAACACAAGATAAATAATCCCTAGCATGAACCCAATCGAACAAGAAAGAAAAGGATGAAGAAGGAGGCTTGTCGAAATCCTCCTTGCCCTAGATGCTTGTCGAAAATTCTCTCCTCTTGCCCTCCTTGGACTTATCGAAATTCCCCTCTCTTGCTCTCTCTATGAGTTGTCGAAATCTCCATCTTATTTATAGGGCTAGGTCAAAGTCCTTCTTTGAGGAGGAAGTTAAGTTGGAATTAAATTATCTTTAAAGAATATAATTCTTTATTATAATTATATTCCTACTAGAACTTCTCCTATCTTCTTGGAATTTAATTCTTCTTTAATCTCTTCATGGAAATTCAAATTCCTTTGGGTTTGAGCTTTGCTCCACGTTATCTTGGGCTTGTCTAGTCATCAATTTCGACTACCATATCACCTTTGCTCTTGTCGACAATTGCCCTGGCAACTGGCTCGGCGTCTCCTTCATGTATTGCCCTGGCAACTAGCTCGGCATATCCTTCATGTATTGCCCTGGCAACTAGCTCTAGCCTTGCTTTGGCAAGTGATCCTGCACATACACACAAAACACACCAAAACAGCATCTTTTCCCACAAAAACTACCAAGTTATGTGATCAAGCTCAACGATGGAAGAAAACATGGATTAATGCATGAATGGCTAATTATGCAACTAATATGAGCCTAAGTCTAACAATAATATGAGTAAAAAGGGTAAGAAAAATAGTACTTTTGAACACTTATCAGCAACTTTGTCAAGGTGTTGAAATAATGCGAGGAAACTAATCTTATGCTCAATTGGGAGAAGTGCCACTTCACAGTTGCCTAGGGTATTGTCATAGGTCACCGTATCTCCGACAAGGGCATTAAAGTAGACAAAGCCAAGATAGAAGTCATATAGAAGCTTCCACTCCCATCAAATGTCAAAGCTATTCAAAGCTTCCTTGGCCATACTGGTTTCTATAGGAGATTTATGAAATATTTCTCCAATATCTCGAAGCCTTTGTGCTTGTTGCGAGATCAAAATAAAGCATTCGAGTTTGATTGCCAACATCGTACATCTTTCGAAACCTTGAGGAAGGAATTCATTTTTTCACCGATTGTAGTGCCCCCTAGTGGTCACAACCCCCTGAGCTTATGTGCGATGCTAGTAATTATGTTGTTGGCGCCGTTCTTGGTCAGCGTCGGAGTAAGATCTTTCATGTTATATACTATGCTAGCCGTGCCCTAAATGAAGCACAATTAAACTCCACAACCATTGAAAAAGAACTACTTGCCGTAGTTTTTGCATTTGACAAATTTAGGGCATACCTTATAAGAACTAAAGTCATTGTGCATACCGATCGTTCGACCTTTAAATATTTAGTGACTAAAAAAGATGCTAAAACTAGACTTATTAGGTGGATTTTACTATTGCAAGAATTTGACGTTGAAGTAGTGGATAGAAAAGGTACTAAAAATAAAGTAGCCGACCATCTCTCCAGGCTTGTGAATGCATGCAATAATGATATTTCATGTGATGTTCAGGAGGAATTCCCTGATTAGAAATACTTAATGCTACGGCACTGCCGTGGTATGCTGATATTGTTAACTTTCTTGCTAGTGGTATTTTTCCTTGTGGTCTTAGCAGTTAAGAAAAAAAGAAATTCCAACACGATGCACGTTACTACTACTTGGATGAGCCTTACCTTTTCATGCAATGCATCGATCATATTATCTGGAGATACATACTCGAGGAAGAACAAGAAGACATCCTCTGCCATTGCCATTCTACTCTATGCGGAGGGCACTTTGCAAGACAAATGACTGCTGTAAAGGTCCTACAATCTGGATTCTATTTGCCAACCTTTTTTAGAAATGCCCAGGCATACTACAAGGCTTTCCATAGATGACAAAGAAAGGGAAACATCTCGAGAATGAACGAGCTACCCATGTAAGTTATCCTTGAAGTTGGACTTACAGATGTTTAGGACAATGTGAGCATTTTTTCATTATGGGATGAGATGAATTATTTGAAATAATTTCTTTTCTTTTGTTAATATTTCAAGCTTAACCTTTAAATCAAGATTTTCTTTTTCCAAAACTCCATTGCTCATTTTTGAAAACTCTAAACCATTATTCAAAATCTCATTTTGGTTTTCAAAATCCAATTTTGTTTTCAGAAGAAAATCATTTTCAAATTCAAGTTTTGAAATCATTTTCTTAAATTTGAAATTCATGGTCTCAAATTACAAAAATAGTTCATCAAATGCATCTTGTAGTTCATCAAATGAATATGAATTTAATTCATTTGAGTTAGAAGATACCTTGGGCTCATTGAGAGCCATGACACCATCCACATTTGATGAGAGGAGGTTTCCACTTGATTAAACTCCATTTTTCTTCTCTTCTTTCCCATAGAATTTCTCAAGCTTATCCCAAATTTCTTTAGCACTTTTGGATGGGGAGACCTTCTTGGCAATCTCTTCATTGAGCGTACAAAGAAGAATGTGCATAGCCTTTGCATTAAGTTGGTCTTTCTTTGTGTCTTTGACACTCCGTTTTTCTTCTTCTTCTTAGGAGCTTCCAAATGTCCATCTTCGATAATCATCCAAGTATCGAGGTCGAAGCCTTGGATGAAATATTTCATGATGTTGCTCCATTGGAAGTAACCTTCCCCTTTGAAGAGAGGAGGACACATGATAGAGTGGCATTCTTCGAATGAAACCATTATAGAACCGCTTGCCATTTGAAATCTTGAATCGGTGAATTTCGAGCAATTGATATTTACTCCCAGATGTTAGTCCTTTGATGGAGACAAGGATCTGATACCAATTGTTGGGATCAAATACGATCAACCAAATCTGCTGAGAGGGTTGAATTTACTTCCAAAATGAATTTACTAAAACAGAAAAATATTGGACAAATTTGCAACATGATTTTAGAGTGGTTCGACTACCCAACCGAGTCTACATCCACTACCTCAGCACACCACTAATGATTTCCCAATTCACTATTATGAATTCTTTGTTTTTACAGGCCAAAGGGGCAACCTTTATAACCCTATCTTTTCAATGGCTAAGATAGAACCACTATAGTTTTTCTTTAGACTAAACTAGAACCTCTCCCTTTTATAAGGTAAATTTGTGTAAACAATAAAACCTCACAAGATGGGTGTTTACAAGATTGAAGTTCACAAGAGTGTAAAGAATAAAAACAATTCAACCACTCTCTATACAATATATACAAGAGAAATAAAAAATAAAGACTTAAAAAATATTTCTCTTGATCATTATGCTTGGATGCGTTCTCTAACCATCTTCAAGTGTCCCAAGACTTCTTTTAAAGTGTGGAATAATCTGTTAGCCGTTTATGGCCGTTGGGGTGGTTTGGAGCCGTTTAGGATGAAAAACCAGCATTAAATGCACTTTTGGGCATGTCAGTATCGGTATATAGACTTCGGTATTAGTACTTGCCAATTCACGAAAGAGTCGTTGTAGCATTTAAGTTGTGCGTACCGATACACAATACATCTGTACCAGTATTGTACAAGAGGTATCGGTATATGATATAATGTACCAGTACCAGAATTCTAGAAAGAATTCTGGAAGCATGCACGTATCAGTACTCTTAAGGGTCGTACCGATACGGCTGACCATTTTTTACTCTTAAGGCCTTTTAAAACATTTTGTACAAGTCAGAAACACTTAAAAACAATTTCCATTTGTTATATCGAAATAATATCTCAACACTTATGGGCCTATCGGACCGCGTTCAAAACACCACTGGGCATGTCACCCTACAAACTTGTATATGGCAAGGCTTGGCACTTACCAGTTGAGTTAGAGCACAAAACCTTTTGGGCGATCAAGAAGATCAACATGGATTGCCAACTAGCTAGAGAGAGATGATTGCTCAAGTTGAATGAGTTAGAGGAGCATTGCTTGAAGGCTTATGAGAATGCCAAGATTTATAAGAAGAAGACTAAGAGATGGCATGACACGAAACTGATGCCTCAACATTTTGTTGAAGGCCAAAATGTTCTACTCTACAACTCCCGCTTAAAGCTCTTCCCGGGCAAGTTGAAGTCACATTGATCCAGCCCATTTAAGGTTGTAAAGGTTTATCAATATGGTGCTGTGGACTTCAAGGATTTAAAAGACGGCCTGATCTTCAAAGTCAACGATCAACGTTTGAAGGCCTACCAAGGAGCACCCATTCTTTGTGACAAAACTTCAGTCACGCTACTGGATGCTTAGGCATCCAGTTCTATCCCTTTTACTTTTTTGTACTTCTAATTTTTTTCCCGCACTTTTATTTTTGTACTTTGATTTATTTTTGCAAGTTTTATTTTATTAAAAGTTTATTTATTATATTTTTTCTTTCCTTAATGTTTGGTTTATTTTTTTTTATAGTTATTAAAGTAAGAGATAGAGTTGGAAAGTCCTCCTAAAATATTGGAAAGAAGAAGACCTTTTGGTTGAACCAGTTAACTTGGAATAGGATCGTTTGGCGGCCACATGCGAAAAAAGGGAAGAATATTATGTAATTTATTACACTTTATTCTTTTGTTCCCTTAATGATTATACCGTACACCTCTCTCTTACTTTACCTTTCTCTATTTCCCCATGCCCACCACACATCGTTTCCCTATTCCTTATGCCGCTTAACCCTCCACTTTTATACTTCACAAAATTGTCAGCATTAAATGCTGACTTTTCTCTTCATCATAAAACAAACCTTTTTCTCTTTCCACCTTTTCATCCTTTTTCATTCCCCAACACATATATATAAAAGAACCTTTCCATTTTCGAAAACTAGATTGCCAAAACTCCTTCTCTCCTAAACTCTAAAGTATTTTTCTTTGTGGTCCTCCTCTGCCACTCCTCTATAAAGATGGTTTGTCAACTTGTTGCAACCCGCTATAACCAATAGACTCCTCGCCAAGGGAGAAGCCATAGTCTTCCATCCTCTCCATCTTTACATCGTCCTCTTCTAACCCCGTCACTACTGGTTCCAATGACACTACCCTTACGAAACAAGAACTGCTCTCCTTCTGCCTGCACTCTGACCATTTCTGTGACCGTTACAAGCACATGTGCAACCAAGACTTTATCTTGGAGGAAAGATTAGAGTTTACCCCAATTTATCACTACCAATTTGACACCGCTGTGCTCGACGTCATTAAAGCCCATGGTTGATAGGATTTTATTCACCAACTAGGCCCAATCAATGTCAACTGGGTACATGAGTTCTACACTCATACCGCTCAACTTAGGAACAAATAGGTATACGTTCAAGGGGAAAATGTAGAGTTCTCGGCGCCCTTGATTGCTTGTTACTACAACTTTTTGGTGATAGGGGCAACCATGGTAAATTTTTGGCCAAGGCTATTGATGAAATATATACCCAGGTTCTGAGAGACCTTTGTGTCCCTAGACCCAATTGGGTGAGGAAAGCATCGAACGCCAGGGCGGTGCACTGGCAGTAGCTACAGCTGAACTCCAAGTTTTGGATTCACTTAATCAACAACTGTATCTTGCCGACCAAAAACCATTCCACTTCGATGATTGATGCTCATCCATTCCTTGGTTATAGAGCGAGGCATTGCCCTATTTGTGCTAATCTACAGGTTGATTATGGTGAGGAAAGCCTCAAAATAGAAGTATAGGGACTTGCCTTTCCCTAACCTGATCACAACCCTTTATGAGAGGGCCCATGTAGATGAATGGGGGGATGATCAAATTCTTGAAAGATTAACTGGATGGCTGCCCTCTAAAGTGCGAGAACTGAAAGGCCTCGATGGCCAAGCCAACGCATTAGATGCCCTGACTCTAACTCCAAATTTAGGAGGCCATGCTAGCTCTTTAGAGCCTTACTTCCTATATGTCCAAGAGCGAGACATTGTCGTAAGCTCTCTTTTCAACGAGCTCATTCCAACTTTGAGGGTGGAATTTCCATTATTCCTCTGCACCTTCTCACAGTTTCTGTCGTACATCATTCTATTGTACCACCATTTCAATGGTGAGACCATGATACCAGCACTTCCACCACCCTACCACACCGAAGGAAGCAACCAGATACTAATGTTGGTGCTTCAAGCCGCTCTGCCAAAAGGCCAAGTCTTCTCGGGACAAAGGCAAGGACATCATGATCCGAGAACCTTCTCGGCCATCCTAGTAAATCTCTGGGTAGTTTTCTTTTCTTTTTATTTTTTTTTTTTTTTTTCATTACATGTTTTTGTTTTTGTTTTTCTTTTTGCATTGGGGACAATGCTTCTCTTAAGTTTGGGGGAGTGCAGTCCCAAGTACATATTAGGTAAAATTTTAATTTTTTTAGGTTTATAAATAGCCTAGACAATTTTTAGGGTTCCCTTTGCTATGGTTTTGTTGTTCTAAAATTATTGCTTTGTTGATCATGATATTCTTATGGTGAATTTGTGCTTAAACGTATTTTGCAAAGTGTTAAGAGCTTTTGCGATTTGAACATAGGGTTGAAACTGATGTAGCTTTTATCTCACATGCTGCATGCTCTTTAAAAACTTAAGAGGTCTTAGGGGAATTCTAGGTTGACTCTGATGACAAAGCATAATTTGAGGTTAATGAACTGGATGCTTGATGTAGTAATAAAAGGCTTAAATTCAACTCCAGAAAAATCGAGAAAGAAAATAAAGATCAAATTAAATGAAAACTCAATGCCAAAGGCAAACTGTTGAGGGACACTCTACTATGCATCTTGCTAGCTTAGTACACTAGGTGAGTTGTGTTTTCTCCATTTAACTTTCCTTGGTAGGAACAGTAGCATAGCATAAGAATGAATAAAAGTCTTCACATGATAACCCTGCTCGTAAGGCTCAGGGATGGGCTGTTTGCTCTACTCCATCTTCAGGCTTGAAGAGTAGTCGTGATAAGCTGAAGCCCCAAGGATACAATTTAATGAACTTAAAAATAATTAAGGGTGCAAAACATTGTGCTTAAAAGAAGAAAAAATTCTAAGGCAATAATAGAGACCAATACTTGAAATTTTCTAAGGCCATTAAGTGATGATTGTATGCAACACAACACTCACTGCACCTACAGTAGAATTTATCCTAGGAACCAATCTTTGAGCTCTGTTATATTGCATATCTTTATTTTCTGAGGATTAAGTTAATGCTGTAGCGTGTTTTGGAACTTTTGGTACAATAGGCTGTTTTTAATTTTTAGTTGGAACCTTAGAAATGATAGGTATTGTTCTTAGGTTCTTTTTTTAGTTAGGTAGTTTGCATTGCTTGAGGACAAGCAATAGTTCAAGTTTGGGGGTATTTGATTATTGTGTAGGTAACCTATTTTGTGTACCCTTTTTACTTAGCTTTTGCATGTGTTTAGGCTCATATAGATGCATTTAGAAGTAGTTTGCATATAGTTTGTACTTACTTAAGAAGTTATGGTGTTTGCGCTTAATTGTTATATTATGATAGGTTTAATGGGGTAGGTAGTGCGTTTAAGTGGTGCTTGTTCAGGAAGTTGTTGAGGCAGAGGAGCACTGGAGCAGTAGAGTGGCGGCCCTCTCCTGTTGAGCTGACTAAGTAGTAGAGTTAGAGATAAATCAGACTTTGGCACACGTGGATTCTCACTTGATACGAAACTCATTGAATGAAGCTGGAAAACAAGATCCTCTTTAAGAGGCTTACGCGCTTTAGGGTTTCTAAACCCTAGCTTTACCGCCTATATAAAGAAAACTTGGGCCACAAACAAAATGAGCTTGATCTTAGACGACACCTCTTAGTCCTCAACTATCGGAGAACCACTGGAGTCGAAGGTCTAGAGGAGTCTCCACACAACGAGAGCCATCGAGAGAGGCTTGAGAAGTGCAGTACCTGCAGCACAGTTAGAGAGCTTGGAGGAGAAAATTGAGGACGTTTGATTATTTCTTTTCCCTTGCTTGATAAACTGTCACGTTCTTCAATACTTTTATTATTATTGTTCTAGGCTCAAACATAAGCTAAATACTTTTGTTGGGTTTATTGGTTTTAGGATATTATGTTTTGATTAATTGTTTAATGGTATAGTCTTTTCCTTTATATATTTTGTTCATCGTTCTTCATGCCTAGTTATTGTAAGAGCTACCGAGAGAGGCCTTTTAACAATTGATATGTGGTTTAATATCGAGAGAGTTAGGTTATACAAACTTGAATAGTGGGACTTAAGCTGTCAACTTAGGTTCTAATCCGGCTTAGACATAAGTTTAGGATTTTAATGACTAATAATAGAGTTGCTAGGGTGTAATCCACTTACCAGGCCTAGGCGCTAGGTCGAACCGAGCGAGCTACATTATGTTTGTTGTAGCAAAACTGAACCGAATATCTTAAATTAGGTCTATTTTTATCTTGTCTAGATGCATCTTTAGAGCCTAGAGTGTACAATATAGCAGCGGTTAAATTCACAATTGAATTAGACATCGAATTGACATCCAATTGCACGAATTTGCAATTTAGGGACCAAATTATAAATCTGAAAAATTACGATGACTTACTTGAATTCAAAGTTACCAATCCTTAATTAGTCACGTTGCATGCATACATATCCATTTTAGTTAAAACAAATCATTCAAACACATTCAAATAGCATACATACAAAACAGGGACCAAAATGAAAAAATCTGAAACACAACACCACATTAACTGATAAAACGACCTTGGTATCAGTACACGGGATACCGTATCGATACCAGGCTTATTCTCAAGAGCTGTACTGGTACAAAAACCCTTGTACCAATATGCAGGCTATGTTTCCCAAGGCTCGTACTGATACACTTACCAATGTATCGGTACCCAGGCCAATCTGGCCAAAATCCTAAATTCCAGTAACTAATCGTTGTATCGATACGGCTCACCCCATAACGATAACTCAGCCAAAATTCCACTTCTCAGACCTGATTCAGGCTCTCTGTACCGGTACATAGGAAACCATACCGATACCCAGAGACATGTAATGCCCATTTTATCTGGTTTTTGACCTCCAAACCAACACAAACTTGTCCCAAACACACTAGCATGCATACTAAACACGTTTAGCACAATAGGCATTCATCCACATTAAACCAAACCAACACAAACTTGTCCCTAAACATTTTAGTCCATACACATGGAATGGAAACCAAGCATAAATTCATCAACACACATCACAAAACCAAACAACAATCCAACAAGATATAATCCTTGGAAACAAGAACAATCAACGCACAAATTCCCAAACTTGGACAACACATTGCCTTATTACCAAAAGCTTAAAGTTAAAACTGTACTCGGTGTCAAAAGATGTCTTAGGATCCTCTCGCTCCAAAGCTCCCACAATCCTCAATTTTCTACAAGGAAGAATGAGAGCGTAAGCAAACATATGCTTAGTGGTGCCACTCTACTATCATTCATCAATGCATTAACATAATTATCAAAACCATGGCTCAATAGCAACATAACATGGGTGTAAAAGCCAATGCACTCTACATCTTTCTTTTCAAAATATGACATGCATAACAACCATATGCAAAACATAGATTTCCCACTTGTTTCTCATATATTGGCAAATATAGTGACCTTTAGGTAAAACATTGTTCCTTATAAAAACAAATCGGATATACAGATTTTTTGGTATATTCACGTCTACCAAGCCATACCTTGACCCGGATAGTCTAGTTACACTGCATACCACAAGTGACAACCCATCAACCCGAGCAGCCTAGTTACACCGCTTCCTCAAGGGTCATGGTGCGATTGACGTAACATATTATAGTGCACTTTAAACCCTATGGCATGCCAACAATATCTGATACTTTTACTTGCTTGTCACATAGCCAATATACACTTATAAATATATTTACTTACAGTTTTTCCATATGCATTTAACAAAACATTTCCCTATGCAAAATCACATTGCCCAAGGCAACAACCACATTCCATTTAGGAACCATTTCTCAATGCACTTAAGCATCCACATACTTGATAAATCATTGCATATCTTTTAAATGATGCATAAAATAGTAAGTAAATCAATCCATTCTTTTAAACCAAAACATGTAAAATAAGTCTCATATCAATCCGATATTCAAGGTCAAATTCGGGAAAACTTACTTCTGAGCTTAGTTAAGCTTGCTAAAATTAATCTAAACTCCCAAGTCCTTATTCAAACCTTTAAGAGTGTCTGAAACACATTTACACTCACCGATACGCAACGCCTTGCTTGCCATTGCGTTCCAAGCTTCCAAAACGTACCGATTTCCACAAAAATGAGCTAGGCTTGATTCTCCCCTGTTTTGGAAACACAAAACTACAGGCAAAATGCATTAAAATGCATTCTAACACCAGCCTAAAATCATCCCCTGCAATCCCCACGAAATTGCACCCAAAAACATCCGAAAATATCGAAAACTACTCCAATCAACAGCCAAATGATCTCCAGCCAAAACCTAACGATTATAGCATTTTAAAATCATCAAAGACCACCCAAAAACATAAATAAAACACCCTTATACCTCCAGCAACTAAGATTCAACCAAAACAGCCCCTAAAACTACTCTAAACCACCTTAGAAAATAGATAATTAAATAGTTTCGGGATTGATTACAAAAACCTCATCTCACACTATTTTTAAACAACCAAAATGTGGTTCAACCCATTAGAAATCTCCAACAATTAACTCATAAATCAAGATTTTTGGAAAAATATCAAAAACACCAATTAAGATCATTTCCAAGAATTAAATAGCAAAACTAAGATATTAAACATAAGTTAAGAGCCAATTACTAGGAAATATCAATAAAGAACCTTAGTTTAAAGAGAGGAAAAGAAAATTACCTTTGATGTCTTTCCACCACAATTTGACGTAAACTTTCTCTGTTGAATGAAATGGAATTTAGAGAAATCTTTTAGAAATCTTTGCCAAGGTTTTGTAAAGAAAAAAGAGAGAAATCTTTTGACATAATCCTCATTGAAAACAATCAAAATTTTAGAAATCTAATGAAGAGAAAATGGTGGGAAAATGAGAGAAAGTTTTAGAGAAAATCTTGAGAAAATAGAAAATAAGAGAAAATGCTTTTGGCTAAACAATTAACCGTCAACTTCTTTTGCTAATTATGGTGGAAAATCCAATTAAGGTTTTTATGAAAATTAGCGCTATAAGGATTCTTATTATTGGCCCCTTTTACAATCTCGTCATTAAAAATAATTTTGCATTTATTATATTTTGGTCACTAAATACAAAATGTCATCTTAATTGATCAAATTGATTTTTGATTTCAACCCCCCAAAATACTCAATATTAATATTAAACATTTTTAAAAGTTTGGACCATATTTTACCTCTTTTGAAATTCCTATTTCAAAATACTTATTTTCCCAAAACATATTTTAATCGCCAAACCCAGTTCCTTGATCCGAACCTAAACTCAAACTAAACCGCCAAACCCCTTAAGCCCATATTCGCGGCGTTACAATTCTCCCGCTCTTAAGAAATTTCGCCCTCGAAATTTACCTGAAGGGAAAAGATGAGGAAACTACTTCTTTATGTCCTCCTTTGTCTCCCATGTGGCTTTCTCGACTCCTCGATGTCGCCACACCACTTGGACTAACTCAATGGTCTTACTGTGAAGGACCTTCGTACTAGAATTCAATACCTTTACATGCTCCTCATCATAAGACAAAACTGAACACAGCTCTATTTCCTCAACTGGCACAACATGCGACAGATTCGACCTATACCTATGAAGCATAGACACATGGAAAACATCATGTATCCTCTCCAACTCGACTGTAACTTCAACCTATAAGCAATTGGGCCACCACGCTCAAGCACCTCATATGGCCCAATGAACCTAGGGCTTAACTTACCCTTACGCCCAAATATCATTACCTTTTTCTAGGGAGAAACTTTCAGAAACACTTTATCCCCGACAACGAACTCAATCTCCTTTCGCTTCAAACCTGCTTTTGGCAAAACACTTTCAGAAAATGGGAAAAATGCTTTTGGCAAAATTGTAACACCCTTAACTTATACTCGTAGTACGAATACACATTAAGGATATCACAATATTATTTAACAGAGTTCTAGACTTGTAATTTTTTAAAACATCTGACATAAAACTAGTTTATAAAAGAACCATTTCTCGACAATTGAAGTATTCGCAGCCTATTTGCATATTGCTAGTTTTGACCTTGAATTGGTTTTATAAAACATGTTAGTCAGTTATTAAAACAAGTATGTAAATCTGTAACCCCTTCGACTCGACCTAGTCGCAAGACTGAACCGAGCAAGCTACATTAGGTTTACCGAAGTAAACTGGGAAGATGAAACCTAAAACGAGTCCATTTTTTCTTTTATCTTGTCTAGATGCATTATTACTTTCCTACATGTACATACTGTTCACAGGTGAGAACTCGTCTCAATCGGGCATCGAATCGATATCCAATTGGACACAAACACAATTTAGGGACCATATTGCACTTTCAACAATATACAGAGACTTTTCCCAATTTTAAGTTACCAACCTTTAATTAAATATTTTTCATGCTTACATGTCAAAAATCAGTTCATTACGATCATCCAAACTCATCTAATTGCATCCACAACATTCAGGGACCAAAACGAAAGAAAACAAAACTTCACTTCCATGACATTAACTGAATTAACAGACAACTGTATCGATATGCGGGCAACATTATCAATACGGTGTTTCACATAAAACAACCTCGTTTCAGTACGTCGTATACCGTTTCGATATGCCTAGCTGGAAACAAGGTTCAATTTAAATTTACTTAACACCCATACCGATACGGTATGAAGATGTTTCGGTACGCGGGTTTTATCCCCAAAAAGCAAATTCCAGTGGCGTTGAACCATACCGGTACACCTAAGCTCGTACCGAAACGCCAGGCTTGTTCTTGCCTAGCCGTACCGATACGGTCCCCCTGGGCCTGTAATGTCATTTCTAGCTGGTTTAACATGCTTTCAACCATACCAAAATATCCTAACATACATCCAACATAATAGGGAAAAAATCTCAGCAAAGTATCACAGATTTATCATCAATTCGTGGCATCTTGCATCAAACATAAAACTATAGGCATGCTTCCTAAAAAACCATTCAAGCAAAACACCAAACTTCATACCATCACCAAAAATAAGCCATAAAGGCCATTTACAACTCAAGAGCAACCAAACAAACTTGCTCAAACAACGAGTTCAACAAAATATCTCCCAAATAACAACGAAAACCCCATTGCCCTTATTACTTATAATGTAATCCAAAAGCATACTTTGGTTACCAAGTCTTTCAAGATCCCTTGCTTCCCGCTGCCTTCCAAAAATTTTAATCCTCTGCATTGATGGACAAAGAGAGCGTAAGCACACTAGGCTTAGTGAGGAATGCTCAAAATTAAAAAACCATCAATGCATTTAAAACCATTTCTCAACAACACATTGAAATCTCATTTCAATCATTCTTTAAACATCATTTAAAACATTACCATTGAAGCATCATGCCTTGAAAACCATGCACTTTTCATCTTTAAAAACTAGAATATTAAACCATATGCAACATGTATCATTTCCAACATCAAATTCCCTTGCTAGACCTCAATTTAAGCCTTCCCATGCTTAACAACCATATGCAAAGCTTATAGAGTAAACATACAACATGTATCATTAACCAACAACAAGTTCCATTGCTAAACCTCAATTTAAGCCTTCCCATGCATAATGACCATATGCAAAGCTTAAAGAGTAAACATGTACAAATCACATTATACAACATAAACCTTTCAATGATACATTAACAATTATATTGGCTCACAAGTGATCATTAACCAAGTTCCTTTACCAAAATAGTTCATCGGATACACTGATTCAACAAGTGTTTACCCAATACTTCATACATTGTCACCGGAAACACAAGGTTCACACACGAGAGTTTTCAGTACACATAAACCCCTCCATCATTATGACACCCGTGGTGGAGTATTCGGTACACCACATAAACCCCTCAACACCACTCATCGGTAGATGTATAACCCACTAACAGGAGTTTACGGTACCATATAACCCCTCGACCGTTAGGGTACTTGGATGGAGCATTCAGTACACCGTATAAAACCCCTCAACATCTAAGGTGACTTATTATAGTGCACTATCAATCCTATGGCTGGCCAACTATATCCGATAACAATTTTAAAATCACATCACTTGCCAATATAATTAACCATTAACCATTTACCTCACTGTTTCTAACAAGCATTATACCAAACCATTTTCCAAAGCAACAACCATGCTTTAAACCACAAGTATAAACCATATACTTCATGGATCACTTACCATGTGCATCATTCAGCATCTCATGCTTAAAAACAGTATCTCAAATACTTTAAAACATGCTTAAACAGTAAGCTCAATGTAAATCAAAACAATTGCATAAAAACCATTTTATACTAGCACGACCGAGAGAGAAAAACCATATTTACTTACTTCTGAGTTTAAACCAGTGGATCAAGCTAAGTTTAAACTCCCATAAACCACCTTTAAAACATTCCAAAGCTGGAATCCACATTCTCACTCGCCGATACACGAAACCTCGATTCTCTGATGCAAAAACAAGCGTCTGAAGCCTCCAAAGCTTCCCCGATCACTTCCGGATCCATCTCCCCTGTTTTAACCATATTACAATAGAGGATTAATGCATCTCAACACATTCAAAACACTACAACAACAAATCCACCCGGACTTCCACAATCTCCTCACAATTACCCAACCACAACAACCGAAAACATCATCTACTCCTTTCCAAACACAACCCAGCCATAATCTAGAAATTAAACTCCTTCAACATCATCAATGAACACCTAAAAACAGAATCAAAACATCAAAACACTTCTAGAAATCACACAGCCACCACAACTCCACAAAAACACAATTCTAACAACCCAAACAATTAGAGATTCAAGAGTTTCGGGATTCCATTGCTAAAATCAACTTAACATCATAATACATCCAAAATATGTTTAAAATCAATCCTCAACACTGGAAAACATATCTAATTCAAAACTTTCTCTTTTTCATCAATTTCACCCAATTAAATTAATTAATTCAATATAAAAACACAAAATCATATTATAAACTATAAATCAAGGATCAAACACTTGGGAATATCAATAAAAAACCATTAAATAGAGGAGATCACAGAACTTACCCCTATTTTGTGATTTCTCCCTCAATTGGCTTGTTTAAAGCTAAGAAAACACAAAATTTCAATGAGCTTTTGTAAATCAAAGTTAAATAATCAATTGTAGATCAAGAATCTTAGTAAAATTGATCTCTCACCTCTGGTTTTTGATGAAAACTTGAGTGTTTGGCAGAAAAGAAGTGGAGAGAAAAGTTACGTCAATTTTCATTAAAACCAAATAACTAACTTTAATATCCAAAATCTCTTTTTATTATCCTTTAAAACACATGTTAAAATGATTTACTTGAAGGGAGAAATCACCAGCAAAAACTTGGTAAAATAGCTCCATAAGGATTCTAAGAATTTGACCATTTTCATTTTAGTCACCTTTAAAACCAGTTTTCAAAAATTACATTTTGGTCACTAGCCAAAATGTCACACCTCCAAACCTTATTTTCAAAATTTGATTTCACCAATATTAATCATATATTAAAATATGATTTTAACCACTTTTTCATATTTTTATCTTACCAAGAAATATACGGTCCCAAATTCGACTCAAATCTCTAATCCCGATCCACTGGACCGTCTGCTAAGCCTCTAAATCGCTAGGCCCAAAACTGGGGTGTTACAACTCTCCCCCACTTAAGAAATTTCATCCCTGAAATTTACCTGGAGGAAACAAAAGCATAAACTGCTCCAACATCTCCGACTTACATTCACATGTGGCTTCTTAACACTACGGTATCTCTACAACACCTTAACAAACCCAACCATTTTACCACACTAACCCCTATCGCTGGCATCAAGGATCTCCACTGGATCCTTATTACAAGATAAATTCGATCCCAACTCAATGCCTTCCACCGGCGCAACATGGAGGAATCCAACCGATACCTTCACAACATTGTCACATGAATGACATCATGGAGCCCTTCCAATACAGGAGATAACCTCAACAATAAGCAACATGACCCATACGCTCAAAAAACTCGTATGGTCCACAAAACCTCGGGTAAGCTTTTTTTTTCCGCCCAGCACGTATCACCTTCTTCCAAGGCGATACCATCATGATCATCCAGCCATCAACAACATACTCTAAAACACTACGCTTCAAATTCACGTAGAATTTCTGACGATCTGAAGCTGCTCTCAAGCTCTCACATAAGAACTTCACCTTCTTAATGGTGCCTTTCAACACATCAGACATGGGAACGCACTTTTCCCTAATTTCAGCCTAACACACAGGCGTACGACATCTCTAACCACTCAACGCCTCATTGGGTGCCACCTACATACTTGTCTAATAACTATCATTAAAGCAAACTCTATCAAAAGTATTTGTTTTTCCCACCTTCCCTAGAACTCAATGATATACAACCCAACTTATCTTTCAAAACCTAAATTTCCATGCTCCAACCAGCCATCCATTTGGGAAAGATATGAAGTACATACAATCAAGCTCAAGAAATACCCCCAGAACCTCGCTGTAACCCACAGATCTCCATCCAAAACTATGGACTCGGGCACACTGTGCAGACGCACTAACCGGCAATATACAAATTTTCCACTTATTCCAAAACATACATCACCAGCATAACCACAAAGGCGCTCACACTTCGTAACTCAAACAACAACCACCCAAAATGGAATCTTTTTTGGTCGGTGTCAAAGGCAACCCAGACACAACATCCACGGTGATTCTTTCCCACCTCTATTCTGGTTTTCTCAACGGTTGCAATAACCCGAAAGAAAACTGATGCTCAGCTTCCACTCGCTGACATACCATGCATCGAACAGCAAAATCAACCATATCTTCCTTTAGACCAACCCAACAGCAATCCCTTTTCAAACCATGATATATCTTGATGTTACCAGAATGCATAACACAAGAACTGGTGTGCGCCTCCATCAAAACCATACACCTCAACATCAAGAGACACCACTTTTCGATCTTTAAAACACAACACCCTACCATCATAAACATGAAAATCCGTCGGATTTCTTTCCCCCAATAACCTGGACATATGATACTAAAGCATTATCACATATTTACCTTCCTCTAAACAACCGTGACCATAATGATTTCACTTGCAACTTGGCCAACAAGCCTCCATCCCACATCATACCTAACCGCGTAAACAACATCCTCAACTCCACCGTAACCCTCATAAACAAAGCATCGACTATAACCTTAGCTCGGACGATATTTAACCATCAAACTATAACTCTTAAACAACTCCAACCATCCAAGTTCTCATAAAACCAAATCATTATTCTTTTCTTTTCTAACCACACATGATCCGTATACACGACACACTTCTCATCATAGAGTTGGTGCCTCAAATACATTTAAACAACCACCATTGCGGTAAGCTTCACATCATGCGTAGGAAAAAAGTGCTCGTGCACCTTTAACTATCTAGATGCATAAGCCACAACTTCACTTGCAATACTACAACCTCAACAAACCTCGTTGCTAAGAACTAGATCTAGCAAACCCACAAACTGCCAATTCTAACTTTGGCCACTCAAAAACTAGCACAAGTCAAACTCCCAAGAACCATATAACCAAAACCACATTCATGCGCTACCTTACTTACACCATCATTCCATTGATTTCCAATCAGTCATCCGTAAGGTGAACATATATATACATGATTACTTATATGCCCTCATAGATGTCTATGCGTATGTATGCAAAACCTCTAATGTCATGCCCAAATGTATGCATGTGATAAGTGTTCAAAAGTACTATTTTTATTACCCTTTTTACTCATATTATTGTTAGACTTAAGCTCATATTAGTTGCATAATTAGTCATTCATGCATTAATTCATGTTTCTTTCCAATGTTGAGCTTGATTACATAACTTGCTGATTTTTGTGAAAAAAGATGTTGCTTTGGTGTGTTTTTGTGTGTGTGCAGAATCACTTGCCTAAACAAGGCTAGAACCAGTTGCCAGGGCAGTGCATGAAGGAGATGCAGAGCTAGTTTCCAGGGCAATGCATGAAGGAGACACCGAGCCAGTTGCCAGGGCAATTGTCGACAAAGAATAAGGTGATATGGTAGTCGAAATTGATGACTAGACAAGCCCAAGATGACCTGGAGCAAAGCTAAATCCCAAAGGAGTTTGATTTCCATGAATAGGTTAAAGAAGAATTAAATTCCAAGAAGATAGGAGAAGTTCTAGAAGGAATATAATTATAGTAAAGAATTATATTCTTTAAAGATAATTTAATTCCAACTTAACTTTCTCCTCAAAGAAGGACTTTGACCTAGCCCTATAAATAGATCACCAAGCCGTCAACTCCAAGAGAGCAAGAAGAGAGAATTTTCGACAAGCATCTAGGGTAAGGAGATTTCGACAAGCTTCATCCTTCATCTTTTTCTTTCTTGTTCAATTAGGTTCATGCTAGGGATTCTTTACCTTGTGTTTCTTTGGAACCTAGCCATGAACTAAATCTATTTGGCTAAGGTTATTGTGTCTTGTGGTTGTGAGAAACTATTGGATTTTGTTTAGGTAATAAGATTTTGCACTTTTCTATTCAAGGTTTATTCATTCTTGGTTCTTATTCTTGTTTGCGAGTGAATTGGGAGAGGATCTCGTAACTTCACCTATTTATCTAATATCGGGAGAGTTAGATTCAAGAAACGAATGAATATGATCTTTATTCAATCTATTGATGGTGAAGATTAATCCGGCTTAGGAATAAGTTAAGGATTTCAAAGGCTAAGAGGAGCGCAAGATTGGTTGTTGTTCACCCTTGATTCACGCAGGGATGTATTATCAAGGCATGCACAAGTAGCTAGAGTTTCGACTTAAGGATAAGAAGAAACCATTGAAGAACGCTCTGCCGAACCTTGAAGGTTGCTGCCCAGAAACCCAAGTAGTTGTCCAGCTAGTCGCCCAGACAACCATCGATTAGTTGCCAAGGCAACCCCGTTGTGCAAGTTGCCACGACAACTGAGTTGCCCATGCACTCTTTTACCAAGACGATCCAATCAGCTATCACACCTCAACTCACGATAACCTAGCCCATCTCTCTCATTTAATTACATCGCCTTTTACTTATTTGCTTTCTAGATTAGTTATTAGTTAAAACTCCTATAATCTTCTACTTGTGTTTTCTTTTACTTTTTACAGTGCAAGAAACTAGATTCTTGAAGTGGCACCAATCCCTGTGGAGACGATATCTTTTATACTATAACTTGCGACGTGTATACTTGCACAATTGCGTAGCACTTATTACGCGCAACAGCATGTACTACATATTTATATATACATATAACTGTTTTTACACTGTGCATGTTTATCTGTTCATACTTAATAATAACATTCTCAGAACCAGAATTCTTAGCAACATACCCCAAACTTGTACTTCCCAAATAAAGAACAACATTCACTTCTCCCTAAACATCCACTAAACCAACCATACTTATCGATCAAAACCCTTCTCGGTGCTTCTGTACACGAAAAGACCATCAATAAGCACCACAACCAACTGATCCAAAACTCAAAGACTACCCGACTCATCATAACTAGCAACGCAACCAATGCATCGGTTAAACCCAAACGGCATAACCCAAAAATGCATATTGTCGTACCCCCTTACAGAAGGCGAATCTAAACACAAACACATTCTTTGCACTCAACAAATAGCACCCAGACCTCAAACCAATCTTACAAACCACTAAAGCATCCCTAAACTAATCAACTGAACATCAACTTGTTCAGCTACCGAAAACCTATACACATTGGCATTGCACTATCCTCCTTTTCCACAACAACACCGGTGCAACCCCTGGCGAAACACTAACCCTAATAAAGCCTTGATTGAGCAACTCCTAAAGAGCGGTAAACACTGGATTAGTGTTTTTATACAACTCAATGCAACACTCAACCTCTCAATCCAATGGCAAACTCGGCCATTCATTCAAAAACATCCAGGAATTCACATATCATATGTATATCCTGCAAACGTACTTTTTTTGACCCTAGATTCATAACATAGGCTATGAATACCTTGTAACTAAGGATTCATCAAATGACTCGCCTCTAGCGTCAAAACAGCACTAAACAAGAATTTAACATTTGTTGGGCGTATTGAGTGCTACGCAAACGGTGCAAGTATACACGTCACAAGTAATAAAGTGATATGAGTATCGAGTATTGTCTCCACTAGGATTGGTTTGGACCAGTTTACTTAAGTTACTACGTTGCAAAAGAAAAACACAAGTAGGTGATTGTAGGAATTATAACTAATGAGTAAACTAAGAGCAATAAACTAAAATAATAGATGAAATCAAATAAGAGAGAGTAGGCCAGGGTATCGTGAGTTGAGGAGTGATAGCCAATTGGATCATCTTGGTAAAAGAGTGCAAGGGCAACTCAGTTGCCGTGGAAACTTGTGCAGCTGGGTCGCCTTGGCAAATAATCGACGGTTGCCTGGGCAACTGGCTGGGCAACTATTTGGGTAGCTGGGCAGCAACTTCAAGGTTCGACAGAGCGTTCTTCAATGGTTTCTTCTTATCCCTAAGTTGAAACTCTAGCTAGTTCTGCATGCCTTGACAATACATTCCTGCGTGAATCAAGGGTGAACAACAACCAATCTTGCGCCCCTCCTAGCCTTTGAAATCCTTAACTTATTCCTAAGCCGGATTAATCTTCACCATCGATAGATTGAATAAAGACCATACTCATTAATTTCTTGAATCTAACTCTCTCGATATTAGATAAATAGATAGAATTACGAGATCCTCTCCCAATTTACTCGCAAACAAGAATAAAAACCAAGAATGAGAAAACCTTGAATTGAAAGTGCAAACTCTTATTACCTAAACAAAATCCAATTGTTTCTCACAACCACAAAACATAATAACCCCAACCAATCAAGTCAGTTCATGGTTGGGTTCAAAAGATATACAAAGAATAATCCCCAAACCATGAATCTAATGGAAACAAAGAAGAAAAAGAAGAAGAAATCGATCAACCCCTAGTCGATCTCTCTCTCAATCGAATTCCCTCCAAGCTTTCTCCCAATCGAACTCTCTCCCCCTTGCTCTCTCTTCTTTGAATTTGATGGCTTGGCCTTCTTTAAATAGAAGATGGCTAGGTCAAAGTCCTTCTTGAGGAGGAAGTTAAGTTGGAATTAAATACTTTAAAAGAATATAATTCTTTATTATATTTAAATTCCTTCTAGATCTTCTCCTATCTTTTTGGGATTTAATTTCTCTTTGACCTCTTCATGGAAATCAAACTCCTTTGGTATTTAACTTTGCTCCATGTCATCTTATCCCTTGTCGACAATTGCCCTGGCAACTAGCTCGGCATCTCCTTCATGCATTACCCTGGCAACTGCGTCAGCATCTCCTTCATGCACTGTCCTGGCAACTAGTTCTAGCCTTGTTTAGGCAAGTGATTTTGCACACACACAAAAACAACTATCGACAACACCCTTTTTCCACAAAAATAAGCAAAATATGAAATCAAGCTTGTCCACCAAGGAAACAATGGAAACATGCGTGAATGGATAATAATGCAACTAATATGAGCCTAAGTCTAGCAATAATATGAATAAAAAGGGTGAATAAAATAGTACTTTTAAACACTTAACACACCCCTAAACTTGAACTATTGCTTGTCCTCAAGCAATGCAAACTAACAATTACCTACCAAGACTTTAATCATCAAACTTGAATTCAAACCTCAGAATCATGGCACAAAGTATGATCACCTTTTAATTTTTCGGATAGCACAAATATTACCCGGAATCAAACTATAATGCTCGTGACAATGTGTGTGCGTAGTTGTGTACAAGTTGATTTTCAAGATTCTATGTGAACAATAGGCTTTTATCAATTTAATTACCAGGGCATTTATTTTTATTTTCACTATAGCCAATTTCGGGCACCTTTAGCAAAGTAAGCAATTTCTCATTTTATTTTAGTCGACTAGAGCCAATTTCAGGCACCTCTAGCGATTCTTTAATGTGCATTAACTACTAGAGCCAGTTTCGGGCACCTCTAGCAAGAATTTAACTTTTAATTTTCAATTTTAAATTTACCCAAATTTTAAGCAACCTAAGTTCACTAAGTTTATTTCAATCAACAAGCCACAACTGTGTAAAAAAAATCAGCGTCATAGTAAAATTTTAAGTTCTTTTCATGCAATCCTAAAATTAAAGGTTCTTTCAATTAAGTGTAGTGGCAAAAATTCATCATTGGATATTCAACAAGTCTTAAGCAATCAAATCCAATTAAAGGCATAGCAAGTAACATATGCAACCTATATGTGATTGCTAAAGATGAATGCAACTAAACATGAAACTAACTAGAAACCAACACCCCCTAAACTCGAGAGAAACATTGTCCTCAACGCATGTAAAAGTGAAACAAAATTTAAAAGAAACTAAATAAAATGAGTTAGTCGGAGAGGTCATCACCTCGAGTGATAAGTTTCTTTCGTGCCGTTTGCTTGATTCATTTTCAAGTTGGTGGTTGAATGCTCGGGGCTGGTACCGCGTGAATAGCATTGCTTTGATTTGATCCATGTTTGCCGAGGTAGGTTCACTTGCCTAGGCATCAGTAGTTTCCGAAGCCATTGTTGTTGCCTGGGCATCGTCAGTTTCTATTGTCGTGGCAGCTGCTAAGGTAGTTGTCAGGGGATCCTTTGTTGCGGTTGCCGTGGCAAGTAATCGGCAGTGAATTTCTTTAGCATGGTGGTTGTGAGTCTTATTGTGGAAAAGAAAAAGAAAATAAAGAAAAACTGGAAACTAAAGATAATGAAGAAAAATAAAATAAAATATATACTAAAAATTCAAAAAATAAATAAAGAAAAAAATGAAAATAAAATAAAGTTCCAAAAAATTAAAAACAAAAATTAAAGATTCTTACAAAGAGCATTTTTCATGCATCTTCTAATGTTAATGTATATCTGAGAAAAGTTGAGGAGGGTCGTTTCTGATACTTCTTATAGTCCATCCGCACCGTCCATCGAGTGACAATATTGCCCAAAAAGAGTTGGGCCAATGTGCTCATGACTACTCCCTTTTGTGTTACCATGGTGGAGGTATCTCTCTTCCTTGTTCTCTTGTAGTCCATGTATACTCTCCACCTTGCTACTATCCCTGAAGGCATGAATATATTAGTAGAAAAAGTTATATCAACACCCAACCATTTAATTACCTCAATCTCATCGACCTCCATCATAGTTGGATGTAGTTTTTCGTTGTCATGACAATTGCTGCTCAAGCCAATTACCGTGGCAATCAATTGCCAAAATTCGCTGTAAGTCAAGGGAAAAACCAATTGTCTGAAAAGCTTTATGAATCCAAACACCGTTTTCTTTTGGCCTCTCAAACAACTCCATCAGTAGAGATTTCGATGGCTTCAAATCTACCAACATCGGTTCCTCAAGACATACCTGCAATGGACAAGGTGAGTTTTTAAGGAATTTAAAAGGTTCAACCATTACATGCTCATATTCCATTGGCAAAGTATTATTATCTCGTTGATATTGCATGTGGTCGTGCAATTGCCGTGGCAACTGTAGATGAGAGCAATCTATAAATTCCTGCTTCAACATCAACGTTGTAACCTTCTGGGCATCAGGTTCCTCAGAATTTGCTGTAGTATTGTTGTTCTCAACTTCATTGAGTGTTGTTGCGGCATTGCTCTATTCAGGCTCCTCAATCATTGTCGAGGCAATTTGTTGCTCAGACTCATCATGTGTTGGGCAGTCTCTCTCATTGGCATCCTCTTGACTCCAGGTTCTAGTTGTTCCCCACACATCAGGGACCTCTCTTTGCATTGCTCCTTATCCTCTTGCCTTGGGACGTCAGTATCCCCAGGAATGGATTGTTGGTGAATGTTATCCAAGGAATATATGGATCTCCTCAATTGATCTTTGAATCCCCACGGTTACATCTCCTTTGAGCTATCCTCGCATCCATTTTCTTTGATAGCTCTTGAATCTCTTCAATTGATCTGTTAAGTCTAGCCAAGGAAGCTAGCAATGTTTCCTCCAAGGAATTAGAATGTTCTTGAAAAGGACTACATTGCCATGGCATATTTGTTGCCGTGACACTAGGCTGTTGATAAGGACTACATTGCCGAGGCATGTCTGTTGCTGCAATAAAATTGTTATGGTAAAAAAATTGAGCTTTATGATCATACCATGAAGGATTTTGCTACTAGTTCCATCTATGGTTCTCCATGTAGTCATATGCACCGAAAATGTGAGGGCAATTTTCAAACACATGATGTTCTCCACAACAAGTGCACGAGTTTTCCACGGTATATGCTTTTCTCGGTTGGTATAGGTAATCATCGAAGGGTGAAAAAAACTCTTGATTGGATTGATTCCTATCTTCCCACATCAACTCTAGATAAATCAGCTTTTATTTCCCGACATGTTGATGTCCCTTAACTTGTAGCGCACCTGAATTTTTTTGGATATAACAAACAAAAAGAAAAGTTAGTAAAACAAATAAGAAAAATGCAATAACAAAAACAACTAACACCAATTGCCAATCCCGAACAGCGGCGCTAAAAAAAACTTGTTCGGCGTATTGAGTGCTATGCAAATGGTGCAAGTATACACGTCGCAAGTAATAAAGTGATCCGAGTATCAGTATCGTCTGCACAGGATTGGTTTGGGCCACTTTGCTTAAATTTACTGCGTTGGAAAAAAGAAAAACACAAGTATGTGATTGTAGGAATTATAACTAATGAGTAAACTAAGAGCAATAAACTAAAAGAATAGATGAAATCAAATAAGATAGAGTAGGCCAGGGTATCGTGAGTTGAGGAGTGATAGCCAAATGGATTCATCTTGGTAAAAAAAAAGTGTGCAAGGGCAACTCAGTTGCCGTGGAAACTTGTGCAGCCTGGGTGCCTTTGGCAATAATCGACGGTTGCTCGGGCAACTGGCTGGGCAACTATTTGGGCGGCTGGGCAGCAACTTCAAGGTTCGACAGAGCGTTCTTCAATGGTTTCTTCTTATCCCTAAGTCAAAACTCTAGCTAGTTGTGTATGCCTTGACAATACATCCTGCGTGAATCAAGGGTGAACAACAATCAATCTTGCGCTCCTCTTAGCCATTGAAATCCTTAACTTATTCCTAAGCCGGATTAATTTTCACCATCGATAGATTGAATAAAGACCATACTCATTAATTTCTTGAATCTAACTCTCTCGATATTAGATAAATAGATAGAATTACGAGATCCTCTCCCAATTTACCCGCAAACAAGAATAAAAACCAAGAATGAGAAAACCTTGAATTGAAAGTGCAAACTCTTATTACCTAAACAAAATCCAATTATTTCTCACAACAACAAAACACAATAACCCCAATCAATCAAGTTAGTTCATGGTTGGGTTCAAAAGATATACAAAGAATAATCCCCAAACCATGAATCTAATGGAAACAAAGAAAAAAAGAAGAAGAAATCGATCAACCCCTAGTCAATCTCTCCTCAATCAATTCCTCCAAGCTTTCTCCCAATCGAAACTCTCCCCTTGCTCTCTCTTCTTTGAATTTGATGGCTTGGCCTTCTTTAAATAGAAGATGGCTAGGTCAAAGTCCTTCTTGAGGAGGAAGTTAAGTTGGAATTAAATACTTTAAAAGAATATAATTCTTTATTATATTTAAATTCCTTCTAGATCTTCTCCTATCTTTTTGGGATTTAATTTCTCTTTGACCTCTTCATGGAAATCAAACTCCTTTGGTATTTAACTTTGCTCCATGTCATCTTATCCCTTGTCGACAATTGCCCTGGCAACTAGCTCGGCATCTCCTTCATGCATTATTACCTCCTTCATGCATTGCAATCAATACAAGATCTCCTTCATGCACTGTCCTGGCAACTAGTTCTAGCCTTGTTTAGGCAAGTGATTTTGCACACACACAAAAACAACTATCGACAACACCCTTTTTCCACAAAAATAAGCAAAATATGAAATCAAGCTTGTCCACCAAGGAAACAATGGAAACATGCGTGAATGGATAATAATGCAACTAATATGAGCCTAAGTCTAGCAATAATATGAATAAAAAGGGTGAATAAAATAGTACTTTTAAACACTTAACACACCCCTAAACTTGAACTATTGCTTGTCCTCAAGCAATGCAAACTAACAATTACCTACCAAGACTTTAATCATCAAACTTGAATTCAAACCTCAGAATCATGGCACAAAGTATGATCACCTTTTAATTTTTCGGATAGCACAAATATTACCCGGAATCAAACTATAATGCTCGTGACAATGTGTGTGCGTAGTTGTGTACAAGTTGATTTTCAAGATTCTATGTGAACAATAGGCTTTTATCAATTTAATTACCGGGGCATTTATTTTTATTTTCACTAGAGCCAATTTCGGGCACCTCTAGCAAAGTAAGCAATTTCTCATTTTATTTTAGTCGACTAGAGCCAATTTTAGGCACCTCTAGCGATTTTTTAATGTGCATTAACTACTAGAGCCAGTTTCGGGCACTTCTAGCAAGAATTTAACTTTTAATTTTCAATTTTAAATTTACCCAAATTTTAAGCAACCTAAGTTCACTAAGTTTATTTCAATCAACAAGCCACAACTGTGTAAAAAAAATCAGCGTCATAGTAAAATTTTAAGTTCTTTTCATGCAATCCTAAAATTAAAGGTTCTTTCAATTAAGTGTAGTGGCAAAAATTCATCATTGGATATTCAACAAGTCTTAAGCAATCAAATCCAATTAAAGGCATAGCAAGTAACATATGCAACCTATATGTGATTGCTAAAGATGAATGCAACTAAACATGAAACTAACTAGAAACCAACACCCCCTAAACTCGAGAGAAACATTGTCCTCAACGCATGTAAAAGTGAAACAAAATTTAAAAGAAACTAAATAAAATGAGTTAGTCGGAGAGGTCATCACCTCGAGTGATAAGTTTCTTTCGTGCCGTTTGCTTGATTCATTTTCAAGTTGGTGGTTGAATGCTCGGGGCTGGTACCGCGTGAATAGCATTGCTTTGATTTGATCCATGTTTGCCGAGGTAGGTTCACTTGCCTAGGCATCAGTAGTTTCCGAAGCCATTGTTGTTGCCGGGCATCGCTGGGTTTCTATTATTGTCGTGGCATTTTGCTAAGGTAGTTGTCGTGGGATCCTTTGTTGCGATTTGCCGTGGCAAGTAATCGGCAGTGAATTTCTTTAGCATGGTGGTTGTGAGTCTTATTGTGGAAAAGAAAAAGAAAATAAAGAAAAACTGGAAACTAAAGATAATGAAGAAAAATAAAATAAAATATATACTAAAAATTCAAAAAATAAATAAAGAAAAAAATGAAAATAAAATAAAGTTCCAAAAAATTAAAAACAAAAATTAAAGATTCTTACAAAGAGCATTTTTCATGCATCTTCTAATGTTAATGTATATCTGAGAAAAGTTGAGGAGGGTCGTTTCTGATACTTCTTATAGTCCATCCGCACCGTCCATCGAGTGACAATATTGCCCAAAAAGAGTTGGGCCAATGTGCTCGCAGCTACTCCCTTTTGTGTTACCATGGTGGAGGTATCTCTCTTCCTTGTTCTCTTGTAGTCCATGTATACTCTCCACCTTGCTACTATCCCTGAAGGCATGAATATATTAGTAGAAAAAGTTATATCAACACCCAACCATTTAATTACCTCAATCTCATCGACCTCCATCATAGTTGGATGTAGTTTTCGTTGTCATGACAATTGCTGCTCAAGCCAATTACCGTGGCAATCAATTGCCAAAATTCGCTGTAAGTCAAGGGAAAAACCAATTGTCTGAAAAGCTTTATGAATCCAAACACCGTTTTCTTTTGGCCTCTCAAACAACTCCATCAGTAGAGATTTCGATGGCTTCAAATCTACCAACATCGGTTCCTCAAGACATACCTGCAATGGACAAGGTGAGTTTTTAAGGAATTTAAAAGGTTCAACCATTACATGCTCATATTCCATTGGCAAAGTATTATTATCTCGTTGATATTGCATGTGGTCGTGCAATTGCCGTGGCAACTGTAGATGAGAGCAATCTATAAATTCCTGCTTCAACATCAACGTTGTAACCTTCTGGGCATCAGGTTCCTCAGAATTTGCTGTAGTATTGTTGTTCTCAACTTCATTGAGTGTTGTTGCGGCATTGCTCTATTCAGGCTCCTCAATCATTGTCGAGGCAATTTGTTGCTCAGACTCATCATGTGTTGGGCAGTCTCTCTCATTGGCATCCTCTTGACTCCAGGTTCTAGTTGTTCCCCACACATCAGGGACCTCTCTTTGCATTGCTCCTTATCCTCTTGCCTTGGGACGTCAGTATCCCCAGGAATGGATTGTTGGTGAATGTTATCCAAGGAATATATGGATCTCCTCAATTGATCTTCTGAATCCCCCACGGTTACATCTCACTGAGCTATCCTCGCATCCATTTTCTTTGATAGCTCTTGAATCTCTTCAATTGATCTGTTAAGTCTAGCCAAGGAAGCTAGCAATGTTTCCTCCAAGGAATTAGAATGTTCTTGAAAAGGACTACATTGCCATGGCATATTTGTTGCCGTGACACTAGGCTGTTGATAAGGACTACATTGCCGAGGCATGTCTGTTGCTGCAGTAAAATTGTTATGGTAAAAAAATTGAGCTTTATGATCATACCATGAAGGATTTTGCTACTAGTTCCATCTATGGTTCTCCATGTAGTCATATGCACCGAAAATGTGAGGGCAATTTTCAAACACATGATGTTCTCCACAACAAGTGCACGAGTTTTCCACGGTATATGCTTTTCTCGGTTGGTATAGGTAATCATCGAAGGGTGAAAAAAACTCTTGATTGGATTGATTCCTATCTTCCCACATCAACTCTAGATAAATCAGCTTTTATTTCCCGACATGTTGATGTCCCTTAACTTGTAGCGCACCTGAATTTTTTTGGATATAACAAACAAAAAGAAAAGTTAGTAAAACAAATAAGAAAAATGCAATAACAAAAACAACTAACACCAATTGCCAATCCCAGGCAACGGCGCAAAAAACTTGTTCGGCGTATTGAGTGCTATGCAAATGGTGCAAGTATACACGTCGCAAGTAATAAAGTGATCTGAGTATCGAGTATCGTCTGCACAGGGATTGGTTTGGGCCACTTTGCTTAAGTTACTGCGTTGGAAAAGAAAAACACAAGTATGTGATTGTAGGAATTATAACTAATGAGTAAACTAAGAGCAATAAACTAAAAGAATAGATGAAATCAAATAAGATAGAGTAGGCCAGGGTATCGTGAGTTGAGGAGTGATAGCCAAATGGATTGTCTTGGTAAAAGAGTGCAAGGGCAACTCAGTTGCCGTGGCAACTTGCGCAGCTGGGTTGCCTTGGCAACTAATCGACGGTTGCCTGGGCAACTGGCTAGGCAACTGTTTGGGCGACTGTGCAGTAACTTCAAGGTTCGGCAGAGCGTTCTTCAATGGTTTCTTCTTATCCCTAAGTCAAAACTCTAGCTAGTTGTGTATGCCTTGACAATACATCCCTGCGAGAATCAAGGGTGAACAACAATCAATCTTGCGCTCCTCTTAGCCATTGAAATCCTTAACTTATTCCTAAGCCGGATTAATTTTCACCATCGATATATTGAATATAGACCATACTCATTCGTTTCTTGAATCTAACTCTCCCGATATTAGATAAATAGATAGAATTACGAGATCCTCTCCCAATTCACCCGCAAACAAGAATAAAAACCAAGAATGAGTAAACCTTGAATTGAAAGTGCAAACTCTTATTACCTAAACAAAATCCAATTATTTCTCACAACAACAAAACACAATAACCCCAATCAATCAAGTTAGTTCATGGTTGGGTTCAAAAGATATACAAAGAATAATCCCCAAACCATGAATTTAATGGAAGCAAAGCAGAAAAAAGAAGAAGAAATCGATCAGCCCCTAGTCAAACTCTCCCTCAATCGAATTCCCTCCAAGCTTTCTCCCAATCGAACTCTCTCCCCCTTGCTCTCTCTTCTTTGAGTTTGACAGCTTGGTCTCCTTTAAATAGGAGATGGCTAGGTTAAAGTCCTTATTGAGGAGGAAGTTACGTTGGAATTAAATACTTTAAAAGAATATAATTCTTTATTATATTTAAATTCCTTCTAGATCTTCTCCTATCTTCTTGGAATTTAATTTCTCTTTGACCTCTTCATGGAAATCAAACTCCTTTGGGATTTAACTTTGCTCCACGTCATCTTGGGCTTATCTAGTCATCAATTTCGACTGCCATATCATCTTATCCCTTATCGGCAATTGCCCTGGCAACTAGCTCGTCATCTCCTTCATGCATTGCACTGGCAACTGCGTCAGCATCTCCTTCATGCATTGCCCTGGCAACTGCGTCAGCATCTCCTTCATGCACTGCCCTTGCAACTGGTTCCAGCCTTGTTTAGGCAAGTGATTCTGCACACACATAAAACAACTATCGGTAACACCCTTTTTCCACAAAATTAAGCAAAATATGAAATCAAGCTTGTCCACCAAGGAGACAATGCAAACATGCATGAATGGCTAATAATGCAACTAATATGAGCCTAAGTCTAGCAATAATATGAATAAAAAGGGTGAATAAAATAGTAATTTTAGAAACTTAACAACATTCTCACCCACGATTACCACCTTGTAATCATCAGCAAGTTCAAGGCAACTCACTAGGATCCAAAATCAACCACAGCTCCCTGCTCCAGCCACTATCCATACCCAGATTTACATCAAAAGCCGTGGAGCAGCAACTCCAACAAATCAACCACAACCTCAGGATTTAAACCACCAAAGGACATTTTCAAACATCCTTTCCGCAACAACCGTCTCATCGAGACAATTAGTCCCCTACATTCGTACAACTATCACCTACGAGACGGTCGTTCAGACCACAATTCTCACAACCATCAACAATAATAAGCACATGGGTTTACACTCTACATATCAAATGCGAATAATCCCGCTTCATGATATCACACGATCCACATACCCAATATGCAATAAATATTGTTCTAGTCTGGATACTCTGACCCCGCGGTCCTCACCCAGCACTGTCACCACCTCACCTCAACTCAGGGCGATATATTTTATCACCATTCCTTTTAAACTGAACACTACCGGAACTAGAATCCACAATTCTCTTGCCAGAGCCAAAACCTCCCACGCGAAGCCAATAAACCCAGGTTCTGCTCGATGTACCTCGCCCGTGTACCAACACGTCGATAATGCGTAGTCAGAAGCCAGCATATACATCTTAACATCATGTACCAACATAATCAATCACAGTGATACCTCTCTACCGGTACCCGCTCAGGAGCATACTAGCTCAACCGAACAAATTGTACCCTAAACTCGGCCACACGACCCTGAACTCAAGCCATGAACTCTCGTTTCTTATCATCCAAGTATCTAAACCCCATATACTTCTTCCAAAAGGCAACATGGAAAGACTCCCAATCTACATCATTGGGTTTCATGCCCGGAGATATAGTTGTCCTCTAACTAAAACATCACCTTGCAACAGGGATTCAATACATCCCAACTTACGGGTACCAACACACCCCACTTGGTCCAAACCTGGATAACATTGGCCATCCCTATCTCAGATGCCTCGAGTGACAACCCACGGTACTCAACTCCTCCCAAACTGCAGGGATATTCAACATCAACCTTGTTTGCCCAACTGCCGGTGCAAACACACGCACTCCAGCAACAACAGCTTAAATGCTCAAAACATCACTTATATCAAGGCATCATATCACCCAGCACTGGCTCAACCGACACAGGTGGTACATACCTCGGGGTGACAAACCCCAGGAGACAAAACACTCCCCTCAACATACTGCCTAAAGGCAACAGTATCACGCTAGTTCTCATTTCTCCTCTCGGTCATAACATAACACATTTTCTAAGGCATGATAATCATTTCAATACAAAAATAGTCAGGCCAGCTTCAAGCAAGGATCCAAGACTTTCATTTCGACATCATAACATTTTAGACTATAATAATAAGGCAATGGGTTTCCCAAAATTCCCCCAACATGACATAAGGCAATCACCATGCATTTTACAATCATCGTGCATAGTAAACAACAGTGTTCAACTCACAATAACATCACTCAATCCTACCAACTCCCAACTATGGCAAACCTGGCTCTGATACCACCAAATGTAACCCCTCGACAAGGCCTAGTCGCAAGATTGAACCAAGCAAGCTACATTAGGTTTACTAAAGTAAACCGGGAAGATGAAACCTAAAACGCGTCCATTTTTTCATTTATCTTGTCTAGATGTATTATTACTTTCCTACATGTACATACTGTTCACATGTGAGAACTCATCTCAATCGAGCATCTAATCGATATCCAATTGGACACAATTTAGGGACCAAAATGCTCTTTCAACAATATACCCACTTTTCCTAATTTTAAGTTACCAACATTTAGTTAAACATTTTTCATGCTTACATGTCAAAAATCAGCTCATTACGATCGTCCAAACTCGTCTAATTACATCCACAACATTCTGGGACCAAAACGAAAGAAAACAAAACTTCACTTCCATGACATTAACTGAATTTGCCTGCGCATCGATACGGTGTCTCACATAAAATAGCCCCATTTCAGTACACCGTATACCGTTTCGATACGCCTAGCTGGAAACAAGGTCTAGTTTAAATTTACTTAACACCCGTACTGATACGGTATGGAGGTGTTCGATGCATGGGTTTTATCCCCAAAAAGCAAATTCCAGTGGCATTGAATCGTACCGGTACACCCAAGCCCATACCAAAACGCCAGGCTTGTTCTTGCCTAGTTGTACCGATACGGTCCCTCATATATCGGTACGCCTGTGCCTGTAATATCATTTCTAGCTGGTGTAACATGCCTTCAACCATACCAAAACATCATAACATACTCCTAGCATACATCCAACATAAATAGGGAACAAATATCAGCAAAGTATCACATATTTATCATCAATTCATGGCATCTTGCATCAAATGTAAAACTATAGGCATGCTTCCTAGAAAACCATTCAAGCAAAACACCAAACTTCATACCATCACCAAAAATAAGCCATAAAGGCTATTTACAACTCAAGAGCAACCAAACAAACTTGATCAAGCAGCAAATAACAACGGAAACCCCATAGCCCTTATTACTTATAGTCTAACCCAAAAACATACTTTGGTTAATCAGTCTTTCAAGATCCCTAGCTTCCTGCTGCCTTCCAAAAATTTTAATCCTCTGCATTGATGGACAAAGAGAGTGTAAGCACACTAGGCTTAGTGAGGAATGCTCAAAAACAAAAATACCATCAATGCATTTAAAACCATTTCTCAAAAACACATTGAAATCTCATTTCAATCATTCTTTAATCATCATTTAAAACATTAACATTAAAACATCATGCCTTGAAAACCATGCACTTTTCATCTTTAAAAACCAACATATTAAACCATATGCAACATGTATCATTTCCAACATCAAATTCCATTGCTAGACCTCAATTTAAGCCTTCTCATGCATAACAACCATATGCCAAGCTTAAATAGTAAACAGACAACATGTATCATTAACCAACAACAAGTTCCATTGCTAAACCTCAATTAATCCCTCCCATGCATAACCACCATATGCAAAGCTTAAAGAGTAAACATGTATAAATCACATTATACAATATAAACCTTTCAATGATACATTAACAATTATATTGGCTCACAAATGATCATTAACCAAGTTCCTTTACCAAAATAGTTCATCGGATACACGAACTCAACAAGTTTTACCCAACACTTCATACATTCTTACCGGCAACACAAGGTTCACACACGGGAGTTTTCGATAAACATAAACCCCTCCACCGTTGTGACACCTGTGGTGGAGTATTCGGTACACCACATAAACCCCTCAACACCACTCATCGGTAGATGTATAACCCACTAACGGGAGTTTACGGTACCATATAACCCCTCGACCGTTACGGTACTTAGATAAAGTATCGGTACACCCCTCAACATCCAAGGCGACTTATTATAGTGCACTATCAATCCTATGGCCGGACAACTATATCTGATAACAATTTTAAAACCACGTCACTTGCCAATATAATTAACCATTTACCTGACTATTTTTAACAAGCATTAAACCAAACCATTTTCCAAAGCAACAACCATGCTTTAAACCACAAGTACAAATCATATACTTCAAGGATCACTTACCATGTGCATCCTTCAGCATCTCATGCCTAAAAACAATATCACAAATACTTTAAAACATGTTTAAACAGTAAGCTCAATGTAAATCAAAACAAGTGCATAAAAACCATTTCATACTAGCATGACCGAGAGAGAAAAGCCATATTTAATTACTTCTGAGTTTAAACCAGCATATCAAGCTAAGTTTAAACTCCCATAAACCACCTTTAAAATATTCCAAAGCTGGAATCCACGTTCTCACTCACCGATAAGCAAAACCTCGATTTGCCGACGCGTAAACAAGCGTCCGAAGCCTCCAAAGCTTCCTCGATCACTTTCGGATCCATCTCCCCTATTTTAACCACATTACAACTGAGGATTAATGCATCTCAATGCATTCAAAACACTGCAACACAAATCCACCCGGACTTCCACAATCTCCTCACAATTACCCAACCACAACAACCGAAAACATCATCTACTCTTTTCCAAACACAACCCAGCCATAATCTAGCAATTAAACTCCTTCAACATCATCAATGAACACCTAAAAATAGAATCAAAACATCCAAACACTTCCAGAAATCACACAGCCACCACAACTCCACAAAAACACAATTCTAACAACCCAAACAATTAGAGATTCAAGATTTTCGGGATTCCATTGCTAAAATCAACTTAACAACATCATAATATATCCAAAATATGTTTAAAATCAATCCTCAACAATAGAAAATAGATCCAATTCGAAACTTTCTCTTTTTCATCAATTTCACCCAATTAAATCAATTAATTCAATATAAAAACACAAAATCAGATTATAAACTACGTGTGAAATAGCATACGCTAAATATTCACTTAGTGAGGCAACTATAATTAAAGTATAGCATTTCAATGTATAGAAATAACATAAATAAACAAATTACTGTGTATATTATATAAAAATATAGAATCGTATAAAACTGACTTATCAAAGTCATTCCTCTGTCATGTGACAGTGCAATACAGTTCCTGCAAAATGGCAAGCGACTCCCAATTGGAGTTTATATCATATCATCAAACCTTTATTTTATTAATCAAATATACATTAAGCTTTTTAACTTAACTGCCTGCATAAATTCATTTCATGTATTATAACCCGAAGTACAATATAAAGTGATACTTTGGTATGCGAGTCATCATAACCGACACCGTAGTGTCTACAACGTTGTAGCGTCTAATGATGAGTACGTACTCGAGGGTGCCCTTTGCTCTTCATACTCGCACATTTTGTGCTATGTAACATCGTAGTGTTTGAACCGAATCCGTAGAGTCTAACTCGACTCCGTAGAGCCTATCTTGACCCCGAAGAGTCTATCTCGGCCCTAAAGAGTCTATCTCGCACCGCAGTGCTATGACGCAGCTGCTAGGACTCTATGGATATCCAACTATACCAAAGACTTCACAATAGTACTTGGACAAAACCAACATTATAATCAACATTCTATTTTAAATCATCAATATAAATCATATAAGTCGATATTAGGCAGTTCATACCCAATATCAAAAATCCGATTTATCTTACATAAATTATTAAGCCATATCAATGTATCACATATGCCATTTAATATTTCATTTCATTTGCATAACTTTGATCAACATACATTTTCATTAATATTAAGGTCGACTTATCGCAAGTCTTCCTCATATCATATATATAAAATAGGTAAAAATGCACTCACCTTGGCCACTTAACACAATGCCTCACTAAGTCCTAGTTCGATCCTTTCTTTCATAGTATCTCGAACCTTCTTTGATTCAGACTTAACTTCATTAATCACATGAATACAATAAAATATTTGTTAGATTCAAATCTAACAATACCTTAAACATGTTGTCTAATATAATCAATTGAATATAAAATTTCCAAATATTTTTCCTTTCTTCCTTGTATTGTTCAAAAACTCATTACGGTCCTTAGTGACCAATTTGAACTTCCAATAATTCTTCCGAGCTTGCTAACTAACATTTAAATACAAAATGTTTCAAATTCCATTTTTTGATAGCTTGCGCTACCTTCAAGGATTTACTTATACATGGCAGAATATATATTGGATCTAAATTTCCTTTATACTGGAGAAACTAGATTCGATAACGGTTCTAACGGTATAAACCACATAAATTAATAAAATCTACAAAAATTATGAAAAATCCTTACATTCACATCACAGAGTTGTCCAAGCAGAAAATGCTCTGTAATTTTTCTCATCTTCATTCGATAAAAAATTCATATCTTTTAACTCGAAACTCGAAATCAGTTTTCTTTTGTTGGAAATGAAACTAGACAAAAAAATCTTTACAACGGTATAAAATTCATAACCAACCATTTTTATAGAATTTATGGAAAAATTTTAAACTTACTACCACAATTCAAATTCCAACATAACTTTCCATAAATAAATTCTAATTTACACCAACTTCTCCTTATTTCTCTACTTGTCAATTTACTCCCATCACTTCACTTCAAATGACTAGAATAAAGCTTGTATTCATATGTTCTCTTTACATCCTTCATCAAAATAAGCTTAAACCTTTACTTCTGTAACTTCTCTTGTTTTGTCGAGGTGGTCACCAAATTTCAAATATAAGGATTCAACCTTCTTAACTTTGCAAATTAGTCCTCAAATCAACATTACTACCTTAATTCCATCATTTTAACTAAAAATCAGATTTACTCCTTCTACATATCCTCTTTTCCGAATAGACCATTCAAGTTTGACAATTTGTCAAAATGGTCACTAATGTGATTAATCGTCGGTTTAGCATTCTAACTTCATTTTCATGTCTCTAACATCATTAATAATATAAATAAACATCAAATTCATAAAAATCAGATCTGGCCCCTTAATTTTTGAAGCTTGCCGAAATGGTCCCTATGTATTTAACTTAGGGTTTTTCTTCCAAACAACAAATCAAGCTTACTAGATCATTAATCCAACATCACAAACCCTAAGGTACACTTGAATCCATAAACCATAATCTTCTCTATACAATTCAAAAATGTAGGTTTTAAATCCCGCCTCAATAACATGATTCTAACATCATACAAACATTATTCTAACTTAAAATCCACCATGGATTCATAAAATCATAAAAGCCCAAATTTGTTCATAAACCCTAATTTCTTCCAAATATCAAATCTTATCAACCAAGCAATTGTTCTATGAATTATTTACATCAAAAGATAGAGCTAGAAGAGTAGAGCAACTTTGTAGTTCGAAAGATTACCTAAAAACCGAGATTCGGGGCTTAAATCGAGCTTGTAAAATTTTTCTCTTCTTTTTCTCTTCACCAACGTTTTGGAGAGTATTTTTGCTGATAATTCCTTCATATTTCATATATTTAAGACACTTGTATCACTAAAATTAATTTTTAATTCAATAAATTCCACTTTCTAAAAATACCCTCCAACTAGATTTATATTTCTTATTTTCCATTTTGTAACATTCAAACTAGACTTAGTTGGATTCTAATCAGCCACTATTCATCGATAAAAGAAACCTCAAGATTCCTTCCATGTCCTTTTAGGCAAAATGACCAAATTGCCCTTTATTGATCAACTTACTCACAAAATTGCCATTCCATGTCATTTAGATCGATTTAAATTTTTCCTGATCTTTTTAACATCCAAATATCCATAAAATGATATTTAATGACTCTTCTAAGGCCCATAGAACTATCTCTGAAATTTTGCCTTGATTCGATTATCCGAATATTTTTTCGAACTTTATCGTTTTATAGCCATTAATACAAACTCCGTACAAAAATCTCGGGTAACACAAAAAAGTCATTCTTGGGGGTAAACTATTCATTTACGGGGTTAAAATACATAACTTTGAAAATTACACTTTAATCCCTAAACTTTTCCAAAGTTTATACTTTAGCCACAAAACTTTCAAAATTTACATTTTGGTCACTAGCCAAAAATTGGGTTATTACAATTCTCTCCCCTTAAAAAATTGTCCTCAAATTTTCAACACGTACCTGGTTTAAAAAGGGTGAGGAAACTACTTTCTCATATCTTCTTTTCTTTCCCAAGTCGTTTCCTCAATTTTATAATTTCGCCAAAGAGCTTTAACAAGTGGAATCGACTTATTCCTTAGTTATTTGACTCCATATGCTAGAATCTTTATCGGTTCTTTCTCATAAATCAAAATTGGCATGAATTTCTCTTTCCTCCGAGGTAATGACATGTAAAGGATCTGATCAATACTTTCGGATAAAGTCACATTTGAGTAACTTTGCATACAACTACTTTTCTCACAAGGCTTGTAGCACTATTCGTAAAAGTTTATCACAATCTTCTTTCATACTACACTTTTGATAAAGCCATCTTTATACTCGATTGATAGCTGTTACTATGAGAAATTTCATCTAGCGGCACATACTTTTCCCAAAAGCCTTCAAGCTCAATCAAATAGAAACTATACATATCGTTCAAAATCTGAATTAATCTTTCAGATTGTTCGTCCTTCTATGGATGCAAAGTAGTGTTGAAATTATGTTGAGTCTCTAATGTCTTATGCAAGGAACTCCAAAATCTAGAGATAATCTTGGATCTTAATCACACAATGAAAATAGGCACATCATGTCACTTTACAGTACTTCAGATTTATCGCTCAGCATATTTATTCATTACAGATTGATACAATCTATCCATAAATACCCAAATCGAATTATCTTTAATCGGTATCATTGGTAACCTAGTTATGAAATCCATCATAATTCTTTTCCACTTCCACTAGGGGAATGGAAATATGTTACCACATTTCTGAAGGTACTTGATGTTTCTCTTCTAGTTGTTAGCTTGTCAGACATGTAGCCATAAATTCAGTTACTGTCCTTTTTATTTCTGGACATCAATATTTGCTCTTCAGACCTAGATACCTCTTATTCTTTTATGGATGCATCGTCAAGAACATAATATTTTTCTCAAACATCCAACATACTTAACTTTGAAGTCTTTATTTTCACCATTTTCAATTTTATCTAACCTTGGCAACATTTTTCATCTTTCAACTGAAAATATTTCATCCTACCTAAATGAATAGGTCTAAACTAAAGTTCTGTGATTAACATACTAATCTTTTTCCAATACAATTGCACATTAATTGCTCTTAAAGTAAAGAATATCTACCAACTAAGTGAATTGGTTATTATATTCGCTTTTTTTCAAGATAGTAGTCAATCACAACATCATAATCCTTAAGAAGTTTGATCCACCTTCTTTACCTCATGTTCAACTCCTTTTGAGTTAACAGATACTTTAAAAATTTATGATCTGTGTAAATCTAGCATCGCTCGCCTTATAGATAATGGCGTCATATCTTTTAAGCAAATACAACTGCTACTAACTCTAAATCATGAGTAGGATAATTCCTCACATGCGTCTTAAGTTACCTTGAAGCATAGGCCATCACTTTTCCTTCTTGCATAAGTACGCATCCCAAACCATTATGAGAAGTATTGCTATAAACCACATAATCTCTGCCTGATTCTGGTTGTACTAGCATAGGGCTTCTGTTAAGATCATTTTTAATGTCTCAAAATTATTTGGCACTTATCCATCTAACTAAATGGTACATCCTTCCTCAATAGCTTGGTCAGTGGGGAGGCAATTATCGAGAATTTCTTTACAAACCTTCGATAATAACCAGAAAGTCCCAAGAAACTTCGAACCTCGAAAACATTCTTTGGAGTTTTTCATTCAACTATAGCTTGTACTTTCTCAAGATCTACTCTTATCCCCTTTCCTGAAACCACATGGCCAACAAAAGCAACTTTCGGCAACCAAAATTCACACTTTGGCAGCTTAGCATACAACTTCTTTTCTCGAAAGGGCCTGAAGAACAATGCAAAGATGGGCATCATGTTCTTCTTTTGTATTTGAATAAATTAAAATATCATCGACGAATACCACCAAAAATTGATCCAAGTAAGGTTGAAATACTCAGTTCATCATATCTATGAATGCCGCAGTAGCATTTGCCAATCCAAATGGCATCACTACAAACATATAGTGTCCATACCGAGTTCAGAAAGCTATCTTCGGAATATCTTCTTCCTTGATCTTTAACTAATGATACCCCAATCGGAGATCAATCTTAGAAAATATAGTTGCACCTTTTAACTGATAAAAAAGGTCATCAATCTTCGGAAGAGGATACTTATTCTTTGTTGTCACCTTATTTATCTATGCATAATCGCATGCATCCATCTTTCTTTTTCACAAATAACACTGGTGCGCCCCAAGGTGACATACTTGGCCTTATAAAACCTCGATCTAACAATTCTTACAATTGTACCTTTAACTCTCGAAGTTAGGTTGGAGCTATTCTATACGGAGCCATCGATATAGGCGCACTACCTGGTAACACCTCTATTTTGAATTCCACCTATCGATCTGGAGGAAATCCCGGTAACTCATCTGGGAATACATCTAAATACTCTCGGACAGTCGAAATATCTTCTAATTTAATCTCAGAAACTCAAGTATCCACTACATTTGCTAAGAAAGCTTGGCAGCCTTGTAGCAACAGTTTCTTGGCAGAAATAGCTAAAATTACATTGGATAAGGGAATTACCCTTTCACCAACTACTATTATCTCTATTCCTTCCAAGTTCCTCAATATTAATCACTTTAAGCGACAATCCACAATGGCATGGTAGGAATATAACCAATTCATGCCCTTTTGTGCTATGTCCCAAGGGATAAGTTACCATCATATTGAGCTTTTTAACGATCATCACAACGAAGCCCTTCTATCATCATATTTATATTTGTTAAACCAATAGTCTATCGACATTAGTTTTCCTTCAATATCCTACCTGAAGTCCAACACTTCAAGACTTCCCAGCTCTCTAGTGATAAAAGTCTAAGGAACTTGGGATTAAATTTTCTCTAAAATCATATCCAGTGTTCGAAATAATAAACCTCGGTTTAACTAGGCATTTCTCTAACTTCACCAGCACTTTAACATCATATTGAGCGGAAAGTGGTTAATGTCTAACCTTGTTACTACTACTTCTTCAATTTTTGCCTTGATCCTTCTAATAACTTCTTTTATCTTACATTTCCTTGAGAAAACCACTATTAATGAAATCTTCAGATTTCTTAATTCTTAGTCACTATTAACCAAGTTTGCTATCCATTCAGAGAAAATTTGCTTTTCATAAAAAATTCTTTCTTTACCGGGTTAAGTATAATTCTCGTCTAATAATTTCCTACTCCTAAGTTTTCCAGCTTTCTTTCTCATAACTTAATTAATGTTGTCTTATGGAGTGCCATATTCGACCTTCAAGCATATATATTTCCCAAACAAAAATACTTCTTCTTCTTTTTACTTCTTCATATCCGAATATCTTAATATCATTTAATCATAAACTTACAGTCTTACGACTGTCTTTTTATCTTGAAATGTGAGCCCTTACTATCTAAATTTCCTTGTAACCTATGCTATTATAAACATAAGTGCATATATAGATGTTAATGACTAACATCTTATAATTACTGCATCAGCTCCTTACAATGCAGGTAACTCAACTCAAACTGAAGTTGATTACAATACTTATTTCACTTCATTGTACTCGCTATGGGTCATTTCTTGACTTCTGAGATTCGTCGATTCACGAAATTCGGTAGTGTCTTACTTTCCTTACTATAATCTTATTCTATCTTATGCTAATGAGGAGCAGCTTCAAGTCATACAATCAACACATCAGTTATATGACATTCTAGGGGCATGTATTTACTAACAAACTCGGTTTAGAATCTAGAATCGACTAAACTTGTAGCTCTAATACCACTAAATATAACACTCTTAACGTATACTCATAGCATGAATACACAATAAGGATGTCACAATATTATTTAACAGAGTTCTATACTTGTAATTTTTTTAAAACATCTGACATAAAATAGTTTATAAAATAACCATTTCTCGACTTTTGAAGTATTCTTAGCCTATTTACAGATTGCTAGTTTTGACCCTGAATTGGTTTATAAAACATGTTAGTAAGTTATTAAAACAAGTATATAACTCAGGGTGAAAACTAGGTACACTGCCTAGGCCCTTTCTTAAATTTAAAATCGTTACGCGATAAACGATAAATAAAATTTTACCCGATTAAATATCATTACCAGTAATTCTTTAACCATACAAATAATTTATATTTATCTGACAATTAATCAAACTTATAACTTTAAAACACTAACGAATAAATTGATACATGCCCACTAGAGAATATCATAAATTAGAGTGTTTTACTGATGTTTGTCAGATTGCAGCTTGATCAAAATGCTAGACTCCTATTCTGGTAAGTTCCCAATAACCTACGTGTGAAATAGCACACGTTAAGTATTCACTTAGTGAGGCAACTATAAATTAAAGTAAAGCATTTCAATGTATAGAAATAACATAAATAAACAAATTGTTGTGTATATTATATAAAAATATAGAATCGTATAAAACTGACTTATCAAAGTCATTTCTCTGTCATGTAACAGTGCAATACAGTTCCTGCAAAATGGCAAGCGAGTCCCAATTGTAGTTTATATCATATCATCAGACCTTTATTTTATTAATCAAATATACGTTAAGGTTTTTAACATAACTGCCTGCATAAATGCATTTCATGTATTATAGCCTAAAGTATAATATAAAGTGATACTTTGGAACACGAGTCATCTTAACCGACATCGTAGTGTCTACAACGTCGTAGCGTCTAATGATGAGTACGTACTCGAGGACGCCCTTTGCTCCCTATACTCGCACATTTTGTGCTATGTAACACCGTAGTGTTTGAACCGACTACGTAGAGTCTAACTCAACTCTGTAGAGTCTATCTCGACCCCGAAGAGTCTATCTCGCACCGTAATGCTATCATGCAGCTGCTAGGACTCTATGGGTATCCAACTATACCAAAGACTTCACAATAGTACTTGGGAAAAATCAACATTCCATTTTCAAAGCATCAATATAAATCATATAAGTCGATATTAGGCAGTTCATACCCAATATCAAAATTTTGATTTATCTTACATAAATCATTATGTCATATCAATGTATCACATATGCCATTTAATATTTCATGCCATTTGCATAACTTTGATCAACATACATTTTTATTAATATTAAGATTGACTTATCGCAAGTCTTCCTCATATCATATATATATAATAGGTAAAAATGCACTCACCTTGGCCACTTAACACAATGCCTCACTAAGTCCTAGTTCGATCCTTTCTTTCATAGTACCTTGAACCTTCTTTGATTCGGACTTGACTTCATTAATCACATGAATACAATAAAATATTTGTTAGATTCAAATCTAACAATACCTTAAACATGCTGTCTAATATAATCATTTGAATATAAAATTTCCAAATATTTTTCCTTTCTTCCTTGTATTGTTCAAAAACTCATTATTGTCCTTAGTGACCAATTTGAACTTCCAATAATTCTTCCGAGCTTGCTAACTAACATTTAAATACAAAATTTTTCAAATTCCATTTTCTGATAGCTTGCGCTACCTTCAAGGATTTACTTATATAGGGTAGACTACATACTGGATCTTAATTTCCTTTATACTGGAGAAACTAGATTCAATAATGGTTCTAACGGTATAAACCAAATAAATTAATAAAATCTAGAAAAATTATGACCCTCATTCGATTAAAAATTATGACCCACATTCGATTAAAAATTATAAACCACATATAGGCAGAAACTGCTCTGTAATTTTTCTGACCCTCATTCGATTAAAAATTCATATATTTTAACTCGAAACTCGAAATCAGTTTTCTTTTGTTGGAAATGAAACTAGACTAACAAATATATATAACGGTATGAAATTCATCATCTAACCATTTTTGTAGAATTTATGGCGAATTTTTAAACTTACTGCCATAATTCAAATTCCAACATAACTTTCCATAAATAACTTCTAATTTACACCAACTTCTGCTTATTTCTCTACTTGACAATTTAGTCTCTTCACTTTACTTCAAATGACTAGAATAAATTTTGTATTCATATGTTCTCTTTACATCCTTCATCAAAATAAGCTTAAACCTTTACTTCTCTAACTTCTTTTGTTTTGTCGAGGTGGTCACCAAATTTCAAATGTAAGGATTCAAGCTTCTTAACTTTGCAAATTAGTCCTCAAATCAACATTACTACCTTAATTCCATGATTTTAACTAAAAATCAGATTTACTCCTTCTACATATCCTCTTTGCCGAATAGACCATTCAAGTTTGACAATTTGTCAAAATGGTCACTAATGTGATTAATCGTCGGTCTAGCATTCTAACTTCATTTTCATGTCTCTAACATCATTAATAATATAAATACACATAAAATTCATAAAAATCAGATCTGGTCCCTTAATTTTTGAAGCTTGTCGAAATGGTCCCTGTGTATTTAACTTAGGGTTTTGCTTCCAAACAACAAATCAAGCTTACTAGATCATTCATCCAACATCAAAAACCCTAAGTTAGACTTGAATCCATAAGCCCTAATCTTCTCTATACAATCCGAAATATGTAGGTTTTAAATCCCAACTAAATAACATGATTCTAACATCATACAAGCATGATTCTAACTTAAAATCAACCATGGATTCATAAAATCATAAAAGCCTCAATTTGTTCATAAACCCTAATTTCTTCCTCATATCAAATATCATCAACCAATAAAATATTCTATGAATTATTTACATCAAAATATAGAGCTCAAAGAGTATAACAACTTTGTAGTTCGAAAGATTACCTGAAAACTGAGAATCGGGGCTTAAATCGTGCTTGTAAAATTTTTCTCTTCTTTTTCTCTTCACCAAAGTTTTGGAGAGTATTTTTTCTGATAATTACTTCATATTTCATATATTTAAGACACTTGTATCATTAGAAATGAAATTTTAATTCAATAAATTCCACTTTCTAAAAATACCCTCCAACTAGATTTATATTTCTAATTTGCCATTTTATAATATTCCAACTAGACTTAGTTGGATTATAATCAGAAACTATTCATCCATAAAAGAAACCTCAAGATTCTCTCCTTGCCCCTTTTGGGCAAAATGACCAAATTGCCCTTTATTGATTAACTTGCTCACAAAATTGCCATTCCATGTCATTTCGATCGATTTACTTTTTCTCGATCTTTTTAACATCCAAATATCCATAAAATGATATTGTATGACTCTTCTAAGGTCCATAGAACTATCTCTGAAATTTTAGCTTGATCCGATTATCCGAATATTTTTTTGAACTTTATCGTTTTATAGCCATTAATACAAACGCCGTACAAAAATCCCGGGTAACACGGAAACGACATTATTGGGGGTAAACTATTCATTTAATGGGTTAAAATACATAACTTTTGAAAATTACACTTTAATCCCTAAACTTTTCCAAAGTTTATACTTTAGCCACAAAACTTTCAAAATTTACATTTTGGTCACTAGCCAAAAATTGGGATATTACAAAAATATTTAACTGTCAACTTCTTTTGCTAATTATGGTGGAAAACCCAATTAATGTTTTTAGGAAATCTAGCTCTCTAAGGATTCTTAGTAATGGCCCCTTTTACAATCTAGTCATTAAAAATAGTTTTGCATTTATTACATTTTGGTCACTAAATCCAAAATGTCATATTAATTGATCAAATTGATTTTCTATTTCAACCCTAAATACTCAATATTAATATTAAACATTTTTAAAAGTTTGGACCACATTTTACCCCTTTTGAAATTCCCATTTCAAAATACTTATTTCCTAAAACGTATTTAATCGCCAAACCCAGTTCCCCGATTTGACCCTAAACCCAAACTAAACCGTCAAAACTCCTAAGCCCATTTTTGGGGCGTTACATAGGGTTCACGCAGACATGTATTACCTTAGCATCCTTGTTATCAACTTCTAGGCATCGAGAGAGTTAGAAGTTAATTAGAAAACCCTGTTGAATAGGTAAAGACATAATTTGTTTACGCATACATGTATTGCCAACTGCTATAACATTCAAATAAGTAATCAGCATAATTCCTAGGCAATAAACCCAGCTTCCATAATCATCTAAATATCTTCTAGAACATCTGCTTGTCTTGATAATTGTTACCTTTACGTTTATTGCATTTAGTTTTGATAATCACCATCAAATCAATAACTGTTCACCAACCCTTAAATACGATCGCTTCTTATTTGTCAATACAATCCTTGTGGGTTTGACACTATAATCTATCACTTTATTACTTGATCGACGAGTATACTTGCTCTAAATTGCATATATGTTTACCAAGCATCAGTACAATTGCCCGATCAGTATGTGCTTACCATTTCAAGAACCATCTAAGATTAGAAATTTCTCAGTTTCTAAAGTTATTACAACCTAATACATTAGTGAGTGATTTTAATATGGCAAAGTATTTAGAGTTCATTTTTTTCATGCATAAAAAAGGACCTACATGCCCTCTCTAAGATCTTCCCCACCTTCCACCATTTTTATTCCTACTCGAGTGCCAAACAACTCAATGAAGAGTGTTTTTAGTGGCCTCACCATTGTTTTTTTTTGTGCATAAAAAAGGACATACACCCATGGTCACAAATGCACAAAGACTCAATTATACTAGATAATGGTGGAAGGAGTGGAAGAAGCTGCAGAAAATGAAATATTTTTGGACTATGAGGAAAAGTATGTAGATTTGTTGGAGAACAGTAGAGGAGACAGTCTAATATTATCTCTTTAGGCCATGTGGGAAATATCTGGTTATGAAACAATGAGACTGATGGCAAGTATGGGAGGTACATAGTTGCTGGCCTTGATTGATTTAGGTATCACCCACAATTTCTTAAATTCTATTATGGCTAAGAGTGTGTTTTCAAATGGAACATAAATGCAACCTGAATGTTACAGTAACTGATAAAGGCTAGTTAGAGACTTTAGGATGCTGCAATGGAGTGGAATGGGTGATAAGGAGTCACAAGTTTGTTACTAATTTCTTAATCCTACCTTTGAAGAATTGTGATATGGTGCTTGGGGTCCAAGGGTTATCTACTATAGGACCCATTAGTAGGGACTTTTTTTGCTTTAACCATAATCATCCAGTATGAAGGGGAGAACAGACAGTTACAGGGGATCTATCCAAACCCATTGAGGTATATAAATTCAAAGCCATGTCTGGAAGCTTTGAGTAGCGGTGTTGGACCCTAGACAACATGCTTAATAATGGATGCTTAGCTAGACATCAAACTGGGAAAATAGTCTGGTTTAACAGAAATAAAGATAGAATTCAAAGATGTATTTAAAGAATCTAGGGTTCTTCCACCCGAAAGAGGGCAATATCATATAATTCCCTTAGTTGATAAAAGGCCAGTGGTTAAGATTAAGCCGTACATGTATCCATCTTATCAGAAGGATGAGATTGAAAGGCTAACTAAGGAGATGCTCAGTACAAGAATCATCAGAGATAGTAATAGCTCATTTGCTTCCCCAGTAGTAATGGTTAAGAAGCAAGATCACAGTTAGAGAATGTGTGGATTATAGGAGGCTGAATCAGTTAATAGTAAAATTTAAGTTTCCTATGCTAGTGATTGAAGAACTAGTGGGTGAACTAGAGATTGCCCATTTTTTTCTCAAAATTGGACCTTAGGTCAGGGTATCACCAAATCAGGATGTTTGAATCAGGCATAGACACGACAACTTTTCGAACTCATAAGGGCCACTATGAGTTCTTAGTCATGCCATTTGGGCTGATTAATGCTCTACTATATTCCAGGGGTTGATGAATAGAGTGTTTCAGGGGCAATTGAAGAAAATAGTTTTGGTTTTCTTAGATGACATATTTGTGTATTCAGTGAGATGGGAAGACTATCTCTAGCATTTGAGGGAGGTCTTGGAACTATTGAGCGCACACAAATTATATGCTAAGGAAAGAAAGTGTAGCTTTGGGGCCAAAGAAGTGGATCACCTGGGGTATGTTATTTTCAGAGGGTTTATATCAATGGAGGCATCCAAGGTACAATGCATATCTAATTGGCCAAGCCCTACTTCAGTGAAGGAACTTAGAGGTTTTATGGGTATCTAGACTATTATAAGAGACTTATAAGAGGTTATGGAAACATTGCAAAACCACTCACTAACCTTTTGAAGAAGGGTGGTTGGAAATGGTCAGTTGAATATGAAGAAACATTTCAGATATTGAAGGAGGCTGTTAAAACTGCTTCAGTTTTGGTATTACCAAAATTTAATAAAAAAAATTGTGGTAGAGACAGATTCCTCAACTGTGGGAGCAGGGCAGTTTTGGTGCAAAAGAGAATGCTATTAGCCTTTTTTTAATAAGAGTTTAGGGGTTAGGCACAAGATTTTATCAATCTATGACAAAGAGATGATGGTCGTGCTAATGATAGTTAGGAAATGGTCTGCTTATCTGTTGGGGAGACATTTTAATATCAAGACCGATCATCAAAGTTTGAAATTTTTTACTATTCAGCAAGTAATTACTCATTCTCAACAAAGATGGATAGTGAAAATGATGGGGTATGGTTACAAGATCTGCTATAGAAAAGTGATACGTAATAAGGTGGCTGATTTGTTAGCTAGAAATCCTTTGCTTGTTGGGTGTCACACTATGGAAGTTAACAATGTAAGCACTAATTTGATGTCTAGGGGTGTTAAAACTGCTCCAATCTTTGGAGCTGAATGACAAGCTCGAGAAGATCATTTCTGACTTGAAAGGAGAAATTACTTCTCATTCTAAATACAGTTGGGATGGAAAAATTATGAGGACAAAAAAGAAGTTGGTAGTGGGAGATAACAAAGAATTAAAGAAAGAATTGTTGAATTTCTTTTCGGGAAGTCTTTTTGGTGCACACTCTAAGGCTCATGCAACCACTAAAAGGATCACTGCAGTGCTATATTGGAAGGTCCTAAGAAAGGATGTTAGAAGGATGGTGAGGGAATACACCAGTTGTTTAAAGAACAAAAGTGATTTGCTACACCCTAGGGGACTACTACAACCTCTTCCTATACCAGAGGGTTCCTGAACATCTACCAGTATGGATTTCAATGAGGGTTTACCTTGTTAAAAAGCAAAGAAGTTATTATGATGGTGGTAGACATGATAACTAAATATAGCCATTTCATTGCGGTGACACATCCTTATACAGCAAGGGAGATTGCTCAATTGTTCATGGAGCATGTGTCCAAGCTCCATGGTTTGCCAGAGAGTATAGTATATGACAGGGACATGGTGTTTTTTAGTACTTTATGGGGAGAGCTTTTCAAAAGGTTATAAGTAACAATTACACCATCCACAACCTATCACTCAGAGACGGATGGTCAAACTGAAAGAGTGAACAAGTGTGTGGAGACTTGCCTCAGATATATGACAGGGGAGAAACCAAGAGAGTGGAGTAGTTGGCTCTATTTGGCTGAGTGGTGGTACAATACTTCCGACCACTCTTCCATTAAATCTACCCCTCATTTGGCATTGTATGGATAAATCCTTTTTGTTCATCTACCCTACTTAGCCGAAAAATTATTAGTGGCTACTGTTGATAGGACTTGCACAAAGATAGGCAACTATTAAAATGGTTAAGTTTTATTTGCAGAGGGCTCAAGAAAGAAAACATATAAAAAGAGATCAAATTGTGAATTGTTGTTCGGGGATTTTGTTTACTTGAAGTTGCAACCTATAGGCAACAAACATTTTAAAGGAGAATCTGTCAGAATCTAGTTCCAAAGTGGTTTAGCCCTTATAAAGTGATTGAAGGAGTGGGGAAGGTAGCTTATTAGTTAGAATTGCCAATAAGATCAAAGGTTCACACAGTATTACATGTCTCTCAATTCAAGAAACACATTAGGACTGATAACTGGCATGAAAACATAGTTGTGATAGGACAAGATGAGGTCATTGCAAAAGAACCTGTGAGGATTGTTGACAAAAGGATAACAAAGAAGGGGAACAAGACAATGATTGAGGTACTGACGGAATGACAAAGTTTCACCCAGTATTCCATGTCTCTCAATTCAAGAAAAACATTGGGACTGATATCTGGAAGGAAGACATAACTGTGATAGGACAAGATGAGGCCATTGCAAAAGAACCTATGAGGATTATTGACAAAAAGATAAGAAAGAAGGGGAACAAGGCAATGACTGAGGTACTGGTGGAATGAAAAAGGTTCACCCATTATTCTATGTCTCTCACTTCAAGAAACACTTTAGGACTGATACTTGTTAGAAAGACATAGCTATAATAGGACAAGATGAGGTTATTGCAAAAGAACCTGTGAGGATTGTTGACAAAAGGATAACAAAGAAGGGGAATAAGGCAATGGCTGAGGTACTGATGGAATGGACGAATGCTTCCCTGAGGATGCCATGTGGGAGGTTTTCCATCACTTGCAGCAACAATTCCCAAATTTTTATCTTTGTGGACACGGATGTACTGAAAGAAGGAGTATTGTAATTAGCTATGTTAATTTAGTTTTGAATTTCTATTAAGAAAAGTTGTTTAAAGCTATTTAGTTAAAATGTTGTGTTTCATTAATCTATAATATTACCAAACATTTTTGTTTTCCCTGTCATTTATGATCGTTAGGGTTAAAGGGTGCAAACACTACTAGCCCCTCTTATCGATAAAATGAATAGAGTTTTATCTTTCCCCTAACTTTTCTAATTTCTCTTCTATCTATGCTCAATATGTTTCCTTACCCCCTTAAAATTTTATTTTCTTGTTCGAGAGTGTTTGAAATTATCTTTCTCGGCGTACTAGTTTTGGACACCATGACTTTCTTAGACTTACCCTATTGTACATTGCACAAGACTCAAATTGTGAAACTAGACATTAACTTTTATTTTGAACCGTAGAAAAAGCAAGGAAAAATTTAAGACGGTTTGTGAAGTCAAGCTCCAAAGAAATAAACAAAAGGAGAAAGAAGGGAAAAATCAAATGTTCTTTTTGTTTAGAAAACTTTACAAGATAGATGGAGAAGGAAAAGAAATAAAGAGAGAGAGAAAGAGGAAAGTAGATATGGGAAAAAAGTTAACGAACACTTCATGTATTTTAACGGTTAGTTGATGATGGTGATAGTAATGAAATAGAATTAAAAGTTCAGTGACTGTAGTGAAAGTTTTAAAAATTTAGTGACCATATTGAAAGCACCCTAAAAATTCAGGGACCACCAAATTCAGGGACCACCAGTGTAGTTTACCCAACCCTTTTATTAAATCCAGAGAAATCAAGAACTTTCCATTTATTATCTTTGAGAGAATTTTATTTGAATTAGGATTCTTAATGCCATGAGCAGAAAATCCGATAACTATTCTTCATAACCTTTGTAATGGTCCGAGATTTTGATTAAGAGGTCTGAATATAAATTTTGTGGTTCGAGTCTCATAATCGGATTTTGGGTAATTTATATACTATTCTTCACAACCTTATAGGCATGTTGAGTTGAGTTTTAGGAGTGGATGACTATTTAGGAGTGGATGACTATTTCGGAACTTGAGAATTTAGGAGCCAATAGCCAATTTGATAATTGAACAAACCAAATCAGATCTCTCTGTACTTCAACGGGATTTAGGGGCAAAGGAGGGCTGAAAACATTAATTTTCAGCAGTCCCCCCTTCTTCTTTATTCCTATATTTCTCTCAATCTTTCCATTTCATTTCATTCCCTAAATTGTTCTGATTAAACCCTCCAATTAAAATCGACAATTTGATCTTCACCATTCCTTGACCTTCATTTTGAGCACAATATCTCTAACAATAAGTATTTCTGATCAGGTTGAATTTTTGAAACAGTTATGGCAAATGTTTGGATTTTTCTCAAGTTTATATCTTTCCAAAACATGCTTTAAATTTTGTTTTATTTTCTGCATTTTACGGGAATTGTTAGATCAAATATGATCTAACGGTTCAGATTAAATGCAGAAACCTTAACCATTAACGATATGGCGCCGCACCATCCTCTACCGATAACGGTCCAGATCGCCGAAGAAAGAATCATGTGGATCGTCACGCGAACGTGAAGACCACGCGCCTGTCTTTCGAGCTCCTACCGTGCTCTTCATCTTCCCCGAGCAAAGTCGTGGCCGTCACGTTCCTTCGGCGTCACCATCGAGCCCTTTGCTTTCATCGCACTAATCCGGGCCTGTTCCCAAGCCAAGATTACAAGGAAACATGAAAGAGATTAGACCAAATCAAACACAAAAAAGGGAAAAAATCAAAGATCATCTCAGTTCAAAAAATGAAGGAAATCAAGTTGTAATTCGGGAAAGGAATCGAAGATCCTTCCCATATTTTTCATCTCTGTAATCGATTATAAAAGCTAGTGTAGTTCCCCATGGTAACACACTAACACACAATTTTACAGAATCAATAAAAATAGAAGCTTTATTCTCGAGGTATATTTTTTTCTTCTTCATTTATTTATTTATTTATTTTTGAAATAAAGTAGAAAGGAGCTTTTACCGTTCTGGGTTACCATTCACCGTCGGAAAGTGAAGCCATCACCGGAGTTTCGAGCTGCATGCGACGGAGTCGAAGATGGGAGTGTGCCTCGGTTAGATTTAAGGTCTAGGCTCGGGTGAAGAAGGGTAGGTCCGATCGGACCTGGGTTTTAGATTCAGAATAGGGGGTTTGTTCTTGAGTGTTCATGGTTTTGTTTATACGGTTTTAGGGTTTTAATCTAAAAAAACATGTTCGGGTAGTGCTTTATGTGTTTGTAGAGATCTGGTGAGGTATTTTGGTGAAGAATAGAAGTGTGTTCATGTAAAAAAGGTGGTTTTGATCCAAAATGAGATGAATTTCTGGGTTTTGGAGTGTTAGTTCTTTAGGGTTGAGAGAATTTGGGAGATAGGAAGAGTGGGACCGGGAAAATTTCTGAAAATGAGGGAGATGGGCAAATTTTTGGGACGAATAGGGATTTTATACCGACCCGATAACTGACCTGAATCCTGTTCACGACCCGCGCCTTTCCTTTTAGGATTTTGTACAATGGCCCTTCAGTTTTGTATTTACGCAACTTAGTCCATTTTCTTTCAATTTCACCTTTACATTTTTATCTTTATACAATTTGGTCATTATTTCTTATATATTTATTTTTATGCTATTTAATTTGTCTTTGTATATTTTTATCATTGCAATTTATAATTCCTTGTTCCATGGTTTAGGAGTAAAGCCCCTTATTTTAACTCTTAGGGTAGGTTCATTACTTTAGATAATTAAAGCCCCTAGCTTAAGATCCTCTTAATTAATTATAGGATTAATGCTATCTCCCTTAGGTTTAGATATTAAATTAATTTCCTAATAAATTAGTTTCTTAGGTTAGACTCTCAAAATTAGGCTCACGAATCAGACTTTAAATTTTATTGGTTAGGTGTTAAATGGATCTTTTAATTAAGGTTAGTTTAGATATTCTTAATAACATTCTTCTAATAAACTTGTACCCTCATTAATTAAAAGTAAAATTTAAAAACATGGACTTTAGGATTAATAAGGTTTTAGCACATGTAAACCTGAATTACTTTATAAAATGTTAGTGACCAATTAAGTGTCGTTTTTACGGGCATTGTGGAGGGTGTTCATCCTTCCCCATACGTAATCGTGCAAAGATTTCGTAATCTTTGGTTTGCTTTAGGTTTTTGGTCTGTCTAATTTAAAAGACCAGTGACGACCCCAAACATTTTTATACCTACCCGAGTCCCAGACCGTGACAAGATGTTCAAGAAACCTCCAAAACTAAAGACAAGAGAAAGATTGTTGGAAGATCATTTTCTTTGTTTTTTTTTTTTTTGCACCAGGATAATACACTTTCTACCCTCTTGAAGCTATATGGAGCGTGTTTGGTTGATGGATGAAGTGTAAGTATAAGCATATTGTTCATGTATGTTTAAGATTAATTCCTCAAATGATGAAAATGGGTTTGATGCGGTAAATGGTGGTTTAAGGTCCATTTTGATCTTCCTTGATGTATTTGAGGTGTCTGAGAGATCATTGAGGTCATTTTTAGGGACTTGAAATGTCATTTTTAGTATATCAGAAGAAGAGAATCGAAATCAGACATTCCATTAGCCTTCTAGGTTTCGATACATAGTCTTGGATATCGAAATCTGGATCGATGTTTCGATACTCTCGGTGCTAGATATCTCTTAAACCATTTGGAAAGAGGCGATAATTCTTTTTAGCCTTTGAAGCCTACAAATTATTAAATTGCCATTGTAAGACCAAATTTCCGTAATGTTTACCTTGTAAGAGTTAATTGACCAAAATACTCGTGTTCATTACGATGACTAAATTTCCCTTGGGAAATTATGAAAATACCTCTACTGTGTTAAATTACTCAATTACCTTTGTTAGTTCATTACTAAATTACCTTTCAAGGAATTAAATTTCTAAAATGCTTTTAGAGTGTTAAATTCCTAGAATGCCCTTAAGTTTCTAAATTATCATTTTGCATTTAATGCTTAGAAGTTGATTTTTGCAGTCTTAGAACCTAAGTATGAGTAAAAATATCCTACATTATGCCAAATTACAATAATACCCTTTTAAAGCCTAAATGATAAAGATAACCTTAAAAATCATGCTTTGACTTCCAATGCCTCTAAACACTTCTTGACTTTATGATGTGATGAATAAACCACCCATAATTATCGATTTGGTTAATCAATGAAGTTTGAAATGAATTACGGTAATCCTTAAAAACAATGCATTGGTCTTTAATGTCTCTAAGCATCTTGAGTTGTGCTTTTTTATTTGAACAAGTTGTTTGATAATTTTTCTGGTAGATTGATGAATCTTGTAATACTTGCGGTAAGAAATGGTGCACGATACGATATGATATGGCTTGAGGACTTGGTAAGTCCATATGATTCTTGATGATTTGTGTTAATTTGTGGTTTTGCAAAGGTATGAATGTTTGGCAAGTTAATATGATTCTTGATGATTTGTGTTAATTTGTGGTTATGCAAAGGTATAAATGTTTGGTAAGTTTTTGACTTGATTATTTGTGATGTCATGAATTGCGTACATACACGGAATATATAATATGACATGAACATGTTCTTAGTAGTAGCACATTAGCTCCAACTTTAGTATATGATTTTGATCGATCGATGTAGGCATGCTCTAGCGCTGAAATGTCTATTTCATTATAAATATATAATATATGCATATATACCAATATTATGGTATGCTTGTTCAATTTGAATTTGGATTGAACACTTGATTTCCTTGAACGATCTAGCTATGTTTAACTTCTGCTTAGACCTTTGCTATGCTCTTTCGTACTTCACATATGAAGCATGCTAGGCTTGAATTTATAATTGTGTGTTCATATTTTAGTTATTTTTCTGCCGTAAATGTTATGTCATATTTGTACATAACCTACATACTTGAAGGCTTTATATAGTTTCTTTAGGGTAGTTGTGTATTATTGAGCTTTCAAAGCTCGTTGTTCGAATTTTCATTCCTCGTAGGTTAATAGGTTTTTGAGCATCGACCAAGCATTGACATCATCGAGGAGTTTCAACGGCTATCATCTTCAGAGTTTATGATACAAAGACATGATACCCACGCCGCCTAGAAAGACATGATACAAAGCCAATAGAATTTCAAGACACCAGCAGGTATCCTTCCTTATTTTCATGATTCCAAACTTCAATTTCGGACAAATTCAAGTTCGTAACCTTGGCCATTTTTTAAAATGTTATAAACTTCAATAATTCACACACAGAAGAGATAAATAATTCACCTTTCAGCTTCAAAGTCAACAATTCTTAATTAAACCAAACCATGGCAGCAGAGTTTCAACGAAGATCTCTGCCGAAAGTTTTATTTTTATAGTACCGACACAAAGCCTGTATCCTTGTACCTAATAGAAAACCACACAAATTTACGTGATCGAAGACCCCATTTTTTATTGTATAATTTGATCACGTTCTGAAGGCCAATCAACGTCTTCTTGCAGCTGTTTCTCTCTGGGCATTGAAATAAACAGCAGCAACAGGAAGGCCTAGATTGTTCTCGGCAGCGAAATTTCGGGTGTTGAAGTAATCCCTTGAAGAAGGTGACTTGATTATCTGTCGACGTTCCTGTTTGAAAAGAACGGACACAAACCTGTGGATCCCTATATTTGGCCTTGGGTTCTCATAGCTCACCACTTCCCTTCCTGTTTGATTAAAAGACCCCAGAAACCAGAAACAGAAGAAAAAGTTAATGGAGTCAAGATCAGTTTTTTTTTCTCTTACATAAATTGTCCAAGAATACATCTAATCACACAGAACAGAAAAACCTACCGAATGTGACATCTGTAGTGCCAGGGATGTCTGTCACAATCCTGTAAAATGGTCGGATATCAAAGAAACTGTAAGACTACTATTTTCTCTCTCTTGTCAAATGCATGCAGACATCATTTTGGACCATGCAGCTGCACAGGTTTATTTAATATATAGAGGTGTAGGGTGAGTGTACCAGTGAAGGTGCTCCCTTAGATAAGGATCACTAGGTCCAGGGACATCCGGGTCGGTCATGACCTGCAAGACAACGTAAAACACAAGCATGTTCTTGTTCTTGGGATAATGTATCAATTCAAAAGGTTTAAGAGTTAAAACGTAGGTGAATAAGAAGAAGATTTCTTACCAGGGTGAAGAAAGTTCTCATGTCACCTCCTTCAATCTCAACCCTGGGTTTGGTGAGAACAGATGAAGGATAAAACTCATGTTCATTGAAGACTCGCTTGTTGTTGAAAGTGACCGACATTTGAATGATCGGAATGAAATGATCCAGAACATCTCCAACGACTCCCCCAACAATCAGAGGCTGTAGCTCCCTTGCCATTCTTCCAGCTGCTTGAAGAATACAAGAAGATTAAAGATGTCCAACCAAAGCAAGGGGTGGATTGGAGTTTGTTGTTGGAGGATGTGAGGAAGCCGAAGCTCTTTATATAGTGTCCGAAACTCCTCCATGGAAAGACCATGAGTAGGAGTGGACATTCGATCGAGTCGAGTCAATTTTTTTTTGAGTTAGTAGAGTGAAAGAGTCATATTTTATAACAAGTCATGTTGTTCGAGTTTCTGTTCAAATTTAATCGTAAGCATTTATAATGTTATGGTACTAATTAGTTTCAATTTAAATGGTTTTCTATAATCATATATATATTAAGTAGAACCGAGAGACTAAACTTGAACTTTAAAACTGATTCACTAATTACTAAAATTTTCGAGTTATTTGAATTTCTATTTTATAGTTCAAATTGTACTTGAATTTTTTTTTCTAATTGAGTCGAGTTGAATCAAATCAAGACGAGTTAAATATTTTTCGCATCGAGTCGAATAACTCAATCTTTTCGAGTCGAGTAGAGTTGTGCACACTCCTAACCATAAGTTCTCTGGATCTAAGATAACGGCTAGGGCATGGAGATGGAGGAGTATAAAGGAATATGGGAAATAAAGGACGGACTATATATCTACTCCGTCTCTTGTGAGCTCCTTGGAGTGCGAGATGAATCACATGGATTATTCCCTTTGTAAATATTCTATTCATTCATATTTGTTAGCAGAAGTTTGAAAATTATATGATTATTTCCTCAGCAGGGGGGGCAGGAATCGGTTCTTCATTGGCTGTTTTCAAGGCTTTTTATATACAAATCAATCAAATATTCATTCAACACAAGGTTTATTTACTTCCTAATACTAATATTTATTTAAATTATGATAAAATCAATTGTCAACATATAATTATCGTTATATTCATTTTTATGTTAGCACTATTGATATTTATTTTTCACTGTAGACAGTAGTGGTTGTTCGTATTTTTTTATTTTTTCGAGTTTTTTGACTGAATTTTTTAAATCATTTCTACATATTCAAATTTTATTATTTAGGAGTTAATTTGTGCTCTTTGAAGGTTTTAGGGAAATCGACAAACAAAATAAAGGAACGATGAATGTAAATATTGATTTGACAACATCCCCTTTCAAGAAAACGTGTCTAGGTTGATGGAAGGTATAACCCTCTAAAGGAAATTTCACTTTAGCAACTTAGGCGAGAGCATTGAGTCAGGAAAAATAGACAACTAACCCTCTAAGCTCTACGAATATTTTACCTTAACAACCTAGCAGTAAAAAAGAATACCTCAATTCGTTATAATACAATTAAATTTTCGCAATATAAAATAAGAATAAGATATAAACCTTGAAAAAAAGCTATTCAAGAGGCGTTTTGAAGAATAATAATTTTTATTTCTTATGGGGTAGAGTACTATAAAAAAATAGTAAAATAGTCTTTTACCAAGTTGAACATAATTACATGAATAAATCACTAATAAGATAAATTATAAATTATTTTAATCTCTTAATAAAATAAAATAAATGATAAATATGATCCTAACTTATCCAAAATACACAATGAGGAGTCATGACTAAATTTAATTATAAATAATCAATAAAATGTTAAAAAATTATGATCATTTAAATTTCTTTTATTGAATTGGAGGTGAACGTTTGATCGAGTCGAGTCAACAAATTTTGAGTTATTCGTGTTGACGCGTCATATTTTACAGCTCAAATTTTATTTTAAATTTTTTATTTGAGTTTATGAAATTCAAGTCGAGTTTTCGTGTTCCTATGCAAATTTAATTATAATTATTTATCATGTTATAGTACGGTTTGATTTCAATTTAAACGACTTTCTCTAATCATATAAGATATGCATATATATATATATATTTCTTCATATGTGGCATATATTTCTTCATATTTTTTATATCGGTATATATATATATATATTAAAAATCAATCCGCTAATTACTAAAAATGTCGAGTTATTCGAATTTCTATTTTATAACACAAATTTTATTTGAAATTTTTCGAGTCGAGTTTATAAAATTTCGAGTCGAGTCAAAATTTCAATTTTTTGAGTCGAGTCGAGTTATGTTTACCCCTATATTGAAATCGTATACAGTTGTTGTCCAGATTTCATCCAAAAAATTATCTCAAGTCAGTTGATGCTTTTAACATGAACAACTTATTCTTTTTGTCCCAAAAGACTAGCTTTATCCCTCCTATGCTACTATCATGTGATATTTACTTTTTATTCATTCAAAGAACTAGTTATTGTAATTAGTTAATAAAAAAATAAACACTCCTTTGTACGTGGATGCATGATGCATGAATGCCGACAAATAAAGGAAACTCATCTTTTTCATTCAAAGCAAATGAGAAAAGATAGTGAGAAATTGTTTAATGGTTTTTGATTTCATAGAACTTTCCCGAAATCACATTAGTAAACATCTTCTTACCATTTTAAGATAGATTCTTCTAGAGGACAGCATAAAGCTTGAGCCACTTAGTGTGTAGTGCACCCAAGTCATTTCAATGTTAATTATAAACAAACTCAGTGGAATTCCAAATTCTCTAGGTGAAAGAGATGGTAGTTATTCCATGACTGTAATTTTTATTGTTAAATGTTTAAATAAGGTCTATTTTTTAGTAGTTGTTCATATATAGGGTCTAATTAAACTGTCAAAACAATCAAATAATAATCCGAAATGTATTCGTTATTCAGTGAAAATTTTGAATTAACGACTGAATCGAATTAGTTTGGTTAATTGGTCGATAACTGAACTTTGTTTTATGAACAGTTAAAGAATTTTTGGGTAAATTACATATTTAACCCTCCACCTATTCTCGCATTTCTGTTTCGGTCACCAACTAATTTTTTTGAAATAATCTAATCTAACATCACTTTTTTTTGTTTAGTCATTGACCATTAAGTTTGACCGCTGACTTAACAGAAATAGTTGCATGACATGGTATAATAACAGTTTTAGTCCCCAAAATATATATATTTTATTAGTTTAATCCTAATTCAAAATTATTTAATAAATCTTTAATGTTTAAAAATTCTAAAAATTTAGCCATCGTTTTTATTTAAAATAATTTAATAATTCAATAAATTAACGTCCAATAAGAAAATGACATGAAAGTAAAACAAGGCAATAGCATGGTTTAAACCATGGACCCGTGCCCCCAAAACTAATGCTTGACCATTGATGCTAATAATTCATTTAGATTATTCGTTCGCAAACATATTATTTATATATTATCATCCTATAAGAAAAAGAAAAAAATATTAAATTTAGTTTGAAAATATATAAAATCTTGTATCAACCAAAATTTCAATTAAATATTATATTTGTTAACCATGTAAAAAATGGTTACGTGTTTATTTATATTTTAGATCCCAAATTTGATTTCCTTTAAATTCATTTTATGTTTTCCCTAAAAATATCAATTATAATTTATATAAATAATATATTTTGTTAAACATTACAATACCCTGAGCTTAGCTCAATGGTTAGGCATTGATATGGTGAACCTGTCCCAAGTTTGATTTCTTTTGGCGATAGTGTTTTCATTTCTTTTCTAATAGGATATATAGATAAATAATATGTTTCTAAATTAAAAACGTGTAGTGAGATATTAGCACCAGTGGTCAGGCGTTAGTTTTGGGGGCATGAGGTCTATATTTCAAACCATGCTATTGCCTTGGTGTATTTTTATTTTTTTTCCAATAAGATGACATCATCTTGTTAGAGTTAAATTTATTGAATTATTTAATTATTTCAAATAAAAATGGTCTTTCCTAATGAGATGGGTCCAAAACTTCCTATGGATGCTACACTTGGATAGGTTGCCCAAAAAAAAAATTACTAAAAGACAGGGAGTGCACATTGAATTGCCACAAAGTTACTGCCCTTGGTGTGGAGTAGTGATTGAAGATACACACCACTTATTTGTGGTGTGTCGATTTGTTAGATGTTTCTGGAAACAAATTTGCAGTTGGTGGAATGTGACTTGGGTTGAAATATATTGAGTGCCGGAATGGATTGATTTTTGTTTTAATGTTTCCTTGAGAGGTAAACAAAGGAGACTTTGGCTAATATCGAATGTTGCGGCAATGTGGAGCTTATGGCTGGTTCGAAATGAAAAAGTTTTTAGGGTCAAAGTCACAACTCTAAAAGATTTACTCTTCTACTCAAAGTTGAGGGCACTAATGTGAGTGAAGGCAGCAAATGGTGAAAGAATTTTAAGCGAAGTCAATTGGTGGGATAACCCTCTAGAGCGGGGATGGAGCTAGGATTCAATGTTGGGAGGAGCAAGAGTCTATTAAGCCTTTAAATCTAAAAATTAGGAGGAGTAAAAACCTTAATTGATTAACATTTAAACTAAAAGGGAGTAAAAATATAATTATACCAAAAAATTGCCCCTCCCACACCCTACATGGTTCCGTCCATGCTCTAGACAGTGTGAAGAGTGTTCGATCGCAATCAGATGTCACTTGGTCTCCTCCTGAAGTTGGTTGGGTGAAGTTTAATGTAGATAGGACTGCAAAAAAGGATGTTGTTGGATGTGGAGGGGTACTACGTACGGAATAGGGAATATGATGCAAGGCTTTTTATGTTTTAGTCAAAACGCATCCATTTTATACATAATAGTTGTTGAGTGAATGTTTTATCTTTTATCTGAACGATGTCGTTTATTCTATATTAAGTAAGGGAATCCTTCCCAGATTAGGGCATGTCTTGATTTGGAAAATTTCTCTTTTGTCTTGTCTTTTTTCTCTGGAAATACAGTTATCATCGTTCTTATCTCATTTATGTTCTTATCCTTTGGATTTCTTGCTTTATTTTTGAGATTTGATTATCATCAAAGGTATCAAAGCCTCGAGTCTTGGCTATGGTTGACGGTGTGCAGACCCGCTCCCAGCAAGAACAAGCTAAGATGCAATCTGTAGCGACTAAATCAAAATTTAATATTTAAATTTCTCAAAAGTCGCTAAATATATTTTGAAAATTCATTGGAGAAATGGGTGGTTTTTGAAAAAATGGGGTGATGCCGGAAAATTTTAGGATTTTTGAAGAAAAATGAATTTTGTGAATGTTTTGAAAATAAAATGATGGTTGTAATCGCCACCGGCCACTAAGGTAGGCCGGGCACTATAAAACTAGAGACTCATTTGAAAAAAAGGTTCGGGAGTTGGTTACGGTGGGGAAGGATTAGCACCCCTATCACGCCCGAAAATCAGTAACAACATATTTGTTGGTTTTAACTGATGGAAAATATTAAAATTTGAATTAAATTTAATCAAATGGTCTTAATTGGATCTATGCTTTAATTAAATGAGCTTTATCAATTTGATGGCTTGAATTAATTAAACGTTTAATTAATAAGGGCGACTGTACATCGGACCGTAGATTAAACCAGCGTCGAATAAGCCCGACTGCCGTGTTAATTTACGGTTTGAATCAAGTACATCACCTTTATGCATGATGCAAACAGTTAGAAATTATGTAATGACTTGTCAAATTTTATTTTGGATTAAATTTACCTTGAGACGGTGAAAATTAATTCGAATATTTGGTCAACATCCAGTGAGCCAGGACTGTTACGACACAAATATCGGAATTAATAAATACATCATTTTTATGTTTAAAGTGGATTAATTAACAAGGTGTGGGATTAAATAAATTAAATGTGAAATGGATGAAAATTAAGACGTATGCCAAAGAAATGCAAAATAAAACCTTAAGCCCACTAAAGTCCTAACCTAAAAGGCCCAAATTATGGAAATTCAAATTAGTGATCTAATTGTTAACTAGATTTGTCTAATATTAACCCTACGTTAATTAACTCTTAAAACTAGAAAAACCCTAATATTTTATTGATTGTCTTGAATCAAAATAATAAATTTGGTTAATTTTGAACTAGTGTCTCAATAACCCAAGTATTCTATTCAAAATCAATCAAATTAATAATTATGATTGAATTAAATTTTCATCTAAGTCAAATATTGATTTTATCCTAAGGATAATTAAGAGGTGTTCAATTAGTTTAATTAATTTAACATTCATCCCGATAAGCCAATGACAAAATTAATTAAAGTAATTCGAACTTAAATCTAACTAAGGTTCCATCTAACCTAATCCTAAATTTAATTTAATTAAATTTGAAATCTATGTCCCAATAAGCCGAGCGCATAATTCAAATTAATTAAATTAAATTACCCTAAGCTAATCTAACTAGGCCCAACCTAAAAGAAAACTAAAAAGGTCAAAACAAAGATGCAAATCGAATATAAATAAACAAATTAACAAAAAAAAAACATTGAATAAATACTAACAAGGCAAGGCATAGGATAATCATATATCTAGAATGTGCACATAATTAAAAAAAAGCAAAACATAAATAAAAAAGAACAAGCAATGAAGGGCTGAAATCTAAAGAACATAAAAGGCGAGGCTTAAAATTAGATTTGCAATGTAAATGGGATGAAATCAAAAGACCAGGGGCTGAGTTCAGGTTTAAGCCACTGAAAACGGGACTAAAATCAAAACAAAAACAAAATTTCAGGGATTAAAGGGGTAAAATACCCATGAAATCGGATTTAAAATCAACACAAGGACGAAATTATAAATCTTATAAAAGATCCAGGAACTGCGGAAAGGATAAAAAAACCCGGAAGGATTGAGTATGCAAATAAAGAGGTGCGGAGGGATGTGAGGGTAATAAAACTGTTTTGAAAATTTTCAATCAGACCTAAAGCAGGATGGAATTGAAAAAAAATGAAAGTTTAGGAGGAGCGTTACCGCTATTTTCAAATGCAGAAGGGTATCGCTTGATAATACAGTGGGGCGGAGGGTTTTAAAGCGTAAAAGACCCATTTTTTAAAACATGAGTGAATATAAAATACACATTTCAGCCAAAAGAAAACTTTTTACCCATTTTAAAATTGAATACCTTTAAACTTTGCCTGAAATTCCCACTTTCTCTGTTAGGGTTCTTAATCTACCTAGAAAACGCCGCACCGACCGTCGCTACTCGACGTCGGGAGCTTAAAACCACCACTTTTCGGACTATTTCTATTCAGAAATCCAAAAAACACCCCGATTTAGAAGGAAATAAACCGAAAAGCCCCTCCTTTTTGAAAAACCAAGGCCTAAAAACCTTTTTTTTCTTGAGCATGAAACCCTTCTTTTTATAGTTCGAAGCCCTAGCCTCAACTCTCCCATGCCGGTTCACCACGCTGGCACAGAGGCCTTGGGATTGTCACTGGCGAGTGGAGACAAACAGCCGCCTCTCTGAACCGAAGGTAAAACCCTCTCACCTCCTTTCTTTTTCGGCTTTCTCTCTCTCTCTCTATATATATATGCATGCAAAGATCAGATAAAATAATACCTTTGAAATGCTAATTTTTTTTTGTATTTCTCTATGGAAAATCCCGAATGGTTTTACATGTTGTTTTGAGTGCAGTTTTATAATCGAAAATTACAGGGAATGTAAAAAATAATAAAAAAAAGAAATCCTTGTTGCTGTGCATCTTTTGAAATTGTTGGCTTGCAGGTTCTGAAATTTTTGATAATGGCTTGTTGTTATTGCCGTAGCGTTTTCTGGCAATTTTCCTATTTTGATTAATGTCGGCTCCTTTGTTTGCATGTCAAAACCACTAGAGGAGGGGACCAAACCAGTGGAGCGGGGCAACTGAAGGGTCATGAGGGAGTCGGATCGCCTTGCGCATAGGCTCCACGCGCGGATGGGAGAACTGGTGCGTCGCGCGTGGGCGTTCTGGAAGCCTCATCTACTTTCAATCCGGGCCGTTAGATCAGGATCAGATCTAACGGCTCTTGTGTGGCTGCGCAGGAATGAAGGGCAATTAGAGTTTTTGTCAGCAGATTGTAATTAGGGTTAGGGTCTTTGGGCCCTAAACGGGACAAGATGTTATGTCTTATTATTCTTTTTGGGTTTAAAGTTTGTAAGCTGGACTTTAACTAATAAACTTGGGCTTTTATTTTAGTATATTATTTAATTTATTTTTTGTTTTTGTTTAATAATAATAATATGATATAATATATATATATATATATATATATATATACTAATGATAATAGTATGATAATATAATAGTATAATATATCAAAAAAATCAAATACTAGTAGTAATATAATAAAATAGAATAACCGAAAATAAAAAAAGTAATAATGAGAATTAATGATAATAATATACCTAGCTAATAGGAACAAAAGGGATAAAAGGAAAAGAAATATTTAACTAAAAAAACTAAACAATATATTGTATAGGTAATACAAGCCCAAGCTAAAAAAGCCCGTACAAAATTAGTGATTACAGCTCCCCCTCTTTGCTCATTCTTGTGTTAACAGGGATAGAGCAAAGACTAAAATCACAAATTTTGTCCCACTTCCCTGTTCGAAAATCGGGTCTCGAATCTCCATGCACTGAAGGTCTTGTTGATGGTCCGAGAAATTAACAGTCAAGCACTGAAGGCTTTGATGACAACGCAAATCACCATGCATTGAGGGTCTTACTAGTGACTTGTAAAATTAGAGTCATACACTGAATGATTTATAGACTATCTGGCTCACCAAGCACATGAAAGGTCTTACTGATGGCCTAAAATAAAGGTCTAACACTAAAGGATTTACAGACAACCTAGCTCACCATGCACATGGAAGGCCTTACTGATAGCTAGAAAATGAGGTCAAACACTGGAATATTTACTGACAGTTCGAGTCACCATGCACTGAAGGTCTTACTGATTCTCGAAAAAATAAAAGTCAAGCACTAGAGGCTACTGATATATTAAACTTCCAACACTGAAGGTTGTCAGTTTGGAAATGAAACCTTGCACCAAAGGCTTTGGTATGACATGACATCTGGAATTTTTGCTGGACGGGTTATTCTCAAAGGGAACCCTTGATTCTTGCTGGATGAGTTCTTCACATTGGGAACCCTCGATTCTTTGCTGTGACCACTTTTCATGCATTCATGGATTGAAATCTTTGCTTGAATTGATGAAAATGTGAACTAAGACCTTGATGGAATCTACTCCTTCCAACATGAAGCTGTAGATTAGAATCTTTGAATCTGTCAAAAGGATAAAATGATTCATGCATTAGTTAGCATGCCCCCTAACCTAGGGATGTCTAACTATGCATGAATGAATGCTAATTGAGGACCACTTGGGCGAGTCCTATTATTCAGGGAAATTTATTGACAAACCTCAGTCTTGTTTCTTCACTGGGCCCCGTTGCGGCTGGAATACCCCATCTCACACTCAGGTTCAACTTTTCAGAGTGTCTCTTCAAAGCGATTTTTTCTTGATTTTTAGCTCGATTGCTCAAATTGTGTCTTGGAGGTATATCAACTGATTTAATCATCTTCATGCCCCAACAAAATCTTGTTCCAAAAATTTTGTTGCTTACTCGTGCCTTCTTGTTGCTGACAAATTTTACCTTTTATCATCAAGCAACTGGGTAAAAAGTCTTCTCTTGTCCATTCTGACTCAAAATCTAAAGTTTCAAATTTCTTGCTATCTTGCAAACATATTTGCCCTATTCCTTGAGGGACAACTCGTCTTCTATTGCCTCTTAATGTTTGGGCATTGTCACTTTTTGCCAACCCAAGATGGTCATTTGCATAAAAGCTTTGCAGTTTGAAAACAATTTTTGACTAAAAGAATTTTGGTTTAAAAGGGCCAGTTTGCTAACTGATACTTTAATGAATGATGTATTTTTAAATTAATATACAGGGCTTGGAAACCAAAAAATTTGAAAAAAAAGAAAAAATAATAGGATTCCTTGGATATCCAATGTGAGAGTGTCCTATATTCACCCCCAGTGATCAATGGCTTGCCTTTGAATGTTGTGGCGATATTTGAAGTTGTGATTTCTTTCTCAAGTGGCTCGGTTCATCCTCATGATTATGATATTTGCTTGATCTGTTTGAAAACTACTCATTCTAGTTCTCAATATTTTCTCCTTTATAATCATCCTTTTGAGAATTTGGGGTATAAACGTAAATTGAAAATTAATTACAATTAGGATTATGCAGTGTCTTCAAGGATCCATCACTGACGCTAGGGTATTGAACTGGTGGAATCTAGTTCCTTATTAGATTTTTTTCATCCCCCACTGCTCCATCAGGATGTTCTGAGACTTATTTGATTGTTCATTGATTTTAAAGATTTATCTCCGATGCCGGGATATTGAACAGGTGGAATCTAGTTCCTTATTTGATTGGTTCTTCCCCACAGCTTTATTTTTCATTTCCAGACATATTTTTTAAGTGTGTTGAAGGAATTCTCAAATTCAAGGAACTTTGTTGGTCTTTCCTAGGAGATCTTTCTTTACCATCGAACATTATCGAAGGAGTAGTAGCCTTGCTTCTCGCGCTTTGTCGACCTGAGCGTGCTGAGCAAGAAATCATACTTTATCGTGATCACAACATTCAATTGATATTTGTATTCGAATCAATGTCACGACAAGCATATGATATCCAAGGACCTTCAGAGTTAAGAAAGAATATACATGTATACTCATGATTTAACAAAATGCATCTTTTCATTCGCAAACATGACAAATGCCCTTTACAAGAGGTCATTGCTATTTCCGAGCCAAAAGTAGCAAGGTTGATTTAAGACAGAAAAAGGAAAACAAAAAGTGCAAGGATATTCATGCAAATTGACATTTAAGAAAAGACAAAGGTAAGACGCATCTAAAGATCTCGGCAACTTGGGGTTAGATTTTGAATTATCAACTTCTCGGAAGAACTTATCCCTTTAGTGGCTACCTTGGTTAGGCAAAGGATTGGTAGCTACATCCGGTGTGTTAAGCTGCAGAACTTCAGTGTTGATCAGATTCTGAACCACCCACTTAAAGGCTTTGCAGTTGTTGATATTGTGACCGGGGATCCCCGCGTGGTATTCGCACTTAGCCTTGGGGTCAAAACACGATGGATAGGGAGTTGCATCAGAGTAAGGTGATACGGACGAACCAAGCCTGCCTCGTAAAGCTTGGGGTATAACTCACTGTATGTTATGGGTAAAGGGGTGAAAACCTCTTCCTTCTTAGGCTCCCTTCGACTGGGCCCTTTTGAACTTGTTGCCGCCATCTTTGGTGCGATCGTGACATTACTCAGGTGATGAGTAGTCACATGGCTCACGTCATTGTCTCTTTTCTTAGGGTACTTTTGTAGATTTTCCCTGACCTTGAGCTTGCCGCTCTTGAAAGCATCCTCACTGGATTCCGCCATATTCACAAATTTGGCAAATCCTAAGGATACATTGCTAATCGTTTTCTCAAAGAGTGGACCTTGCAGTGTGTCCACAAACAAGCGAGTGATTTCACTCTCCAAAATGGACGGCTGAATTTGCGCCGTGATGTCTCTCCATCTTTGGGTGTACTGTCTGACATTCTCATTTTGCCCCTAAGTCAAACCCTAAAGCAAAGTTCTATTTGGGACTATAGACTCTCTAAGTGAATGCTGGCAAAAAGGGGCATAAGATATGTATCGGAAAAGTATAAAACAGTGCCAAGATGAGTCTTTTGCGTGCAAGTATACACGGTCTGCAAGTAATACAACAGTTAAGCTGAGTATCGATCCCACAGAGATTGACTTGGAATTCAATTGTTTTGATTGTTACTTGCCTTAAGGAAAATTTGTTTTGTTTTGAAGTGGTTTTGGAAATAATTGAAATGAAAAGAAATAAAAGTAAAGTGACGTTGGCAAGGAAGGTGCCTTAATGAATGATGAACATTGGCAGGGAATGCCTGGTTTTCACGCTATTCATGTTGTGCCAACCTTTAATAACAACCTAACTAGGCATTGTTTGTCGAGCATATTCAAAATTTAGCAAAGCCTCTCTCGATGGTCATTGCCCTAAATTGATCATGTAAAAACCCCTATATCTCTATAGCGCATGCTTTTAAATAAACCAATTTGATTAAGATCCAATCTATACTCCTAAGGGTTAGATTTCACTCCCGAAGTAAGTTCATCTACTTGAACGACTTCTCTCGAAGCCTCTCTCCTTAGTATTCAACAACTTAATCATTGCCACCCCAAGTCTGTTAAGATATTGAGGAGTAATAGACCAACAATGCCAGCTCCCGCTTGGCATAGTATTTAGGAAACAATAAAGTATGCCGAATAGGTAAAACAATGCTAAAGGCAGATTTATTATTAAAAACTATAACATGAAATAGTGTTCAACGCAAGACATCCCCCACCAACTATGAAATTAGTTCAAGGTGAGGGACTTAACCAAAAAACCACAAATGTTTCCCAAGTACATCATCATTAAAACATAATAAAATAACTTGAAAGAGAAAATGGGCTAGAAGGGGTCTCTCGATGCAGCCCTTCAAGATCTAGGCTTCTCAGCCAAGCAGGTGGAACCACCCTTCCAAGGTGCATCCGGTTGTCAATCGTTGCACACCAACTCCTCACTCCGATCGTCTATTAATTTCTCTCCTCAAGATCCTCCTTGGTTGGTGTTTAAATAGGCGTGCAAGGAAGGGATATGATAAGCTCCTCATTTGAATTTTAAATGCTAAAGTGATAAGAGATAATCATCTTATCCCAATTTGAATGAGAGCTGATCAGGTTAGTGCTGATGTCATACTGCCGAGGCTGCCTTGGCATCTTTTCGGAGCTTGATCTTATCTTATTTTTTCGGGGTCGAACAGCCTCTTGGCATGGCATCAAGTTCACTTCTCTGCCAACCGGTGCTTGGCATTGTCTGGTCCATCTGTGCCAACAACACTCGGCATTCTCTCTAACATTCCTTCTTGTGTTGCTTTATGGGCCAAATAATCTGCCAAACCTTCAAAATTGCGAACAAAACAACCCTTCACACTGGCATAGACATAATTCTAAACTCCTTATGCATAACATCCTAATGCAACTAAATGTACCTAAAAATAAGCAAAAGCATTGTGAGATTGGCATTAAAAACAATACTTTTGGAGAGGTAACACACCCCCAAACCTAACTCATTGCTTGTCCTCAAGTAATGCAATTAAAATAAAAACAAAAACTGTGAAAATGTTACCTCGAAAAAATTTTGGTTGAATGCCAACACGTGCTGGCAAGCAGAATTTGACTGTATTTTTGTCCTTAGTATCCCAGTGCAATAATTCCAAGCAGGTAGTAATTCAAGTGCAACAATATAGATCTAGTCTAAGTTCATGAAGAGTGCATGATGTGTAGGCAATATGCATCGAGTATCATTTCACTCCCTTAGCCAATTTTACTACCTAAACTCATATTCTTATTTTTATCATTTTTTCTTGCCAAGGGTTTCTGTTGGCATTAATTTAAGCTTGCTTCGTGACACTATTTAGCGTGAGAGATAAAAGGGAGCATACCACGAATCCCCACCTTAATCTAGACATCCTAGGCTTTCTCTTCAACTTATACTCTAAGGTTTTGGACTTGAAAATTAAAAGGGAGCAAACCACGAAACCCCAAGTAACTTATTATCCCTAACGAGAGGAGAGTTCATTTTCTTCATTGTCCTGGCAGAACATTGCTGCCTTATTATTTTCTTTTACCTTGGCATCATTTGATTTTTTTTAAAATCTGAGCATAGTTTCAAAGAGTCCAAGTTTGCTAAGGAACTAGATACATACTATGTGTAAAGTGAAGTTTCAGTTCCCTAAACTAGAGATCAATTGCCAAGCTAACCTGGCATACTACTCTGCTGGCATGGCATGACAACTAAATATTAAAATTTCCTCATTGGACAGACACCTAGATCAAATTAAACTTGCCTAACAAATGTTAACATTTTTCAAGATTTAAACTGAGGCAAAATTTTCATTTTTTTGTGGTTCGGTATGCATCTATCCTAAATGACCTAGACGGCCTGGGAAATGACACGGCAATAAAAATTAAATATGAAATGCATAGAATGGCATAAATGTGAGGAAACGCACACCCCAAACCCAAGATGTGCATTGTCCTCAATGCATGAAACAACACATATATACAAGAGAAACAGATAAAATAAAAATGCATGATCATGTAAATGCAATGGAATGAAATGTAAATGAGTTTAGGAAGAAGAAGAATTCCCTTTCGGAGACTACTTCTCGTATGGCACAGGTCTTTCGTCTTACAAATGGCCCACGATCAAGGGCCGTGTGCTTCTTTCTTTTCATGCTCGGTTTTGAAGCGGTAGTGAACACTCCAACTTCTTCATTTTTCTTGGCAGGCTCCGTCGCGGCAAGTGCATTGGTGGCATCAGATGACGTATGTATAGCAGGTGTCACTGGTGACTTATCTTTGGCAGAATTGGCTTCGGTTTCCTTTTATTCAGATGAAGAATCAGAACTTGCAAACTCGACTTTAGCTGGAGACAATAGGACTATGGCATCAGATGGGGTATGAACTGGACTAGCTGGTATGGCATTGTCGCTGACAGATGGCTCGGCAGGAAAGTCTAGAAATTCTGGCACAAAATCAGTTGATAATTTTGTAAGAGCCTCCCTGATTACAACATCCCTGGCCTCGATGTAATGTCTCATCTTGACATTGAGCTCCTTAGCTTTTTCTAGCTTTTGAAGAATAATCTCCTGGCGATGGTAAATTTGTGACAGCATTGCCAGTGAACTGTCTGGCATGGTTGTTGGCTCGGCCTTTGACACTTTATGCCTTGACGTGGGCACTTTTGCCTTCCCTTTGCCCTTGTCCTTTGGCTCGACAGCAACAAGATTTCTCCATATAGCAGCTGTAATTGTTGTTCCCTTGATTGTTTTCCCCTTATCTGTATCAAGCTTGGGCACACCATGGAGCATGCAAATGTTAGAAATCAACAAAGGAAAAAACAAATTACCATTACCTTTTGCTACACACTTATAAGTTTCTTCAATAATAAGCTTGCCAACATTAATCTTGTGCCCCATAACAATGGAGTGCAATAAGATCAGCCTTTCTTCTGACACAGTCTCGTTATGGGATGTAGGCATCAAATTTTCCTTGACAAAGTGATTCCATCCTCTTTATTAGGGTTTCAATGCCAACCTCTTCACCGTACGATGCCCCTTGAATGACACTATCCATGCCGTTCTAGGCTCACACAGATCTGCCAACAGCCTCTTTCTCTTGGCAGCATTCATCGAATCAGCATATTCAAAATATTCATAGAAACGAACACATTTACATATAATCATCAAGAAGGGCGAATCCTTGGTTACAAGATGCACATAGAATTCTTGAACGATGGTGGCATAGATCTCCCCTTGTTGCTGGCAAAATAGACTCCATTTGTGCAGGCTAATTGTTGACATGACTTCTGGAGTGAAGCCATTGTTCGTCTCTGTTTTGAGGTCGAAGTGCTTCACATAGAAAAAACTTCTCGGGGCAAAATTGGTTTCAAACTTTTTTTGAATCTCCTCGTTGAAGAATAACTTGAAAGAAGTGGAAGAGGAAGCCATTGAAATCTTCAAAAAATTTGAACCGTTGCTTAACAAGATGAAGAAACGGTTTGGAGTTTTGATTCTTGCTTGTCGAAAAGAAAAGTAATGAGCGAGAGAGATGTTTGGTTATTTAACCGGCTAAGGTGAGAAAATGAAAAGTTTGGGTCAGTTAAGTGTTTTAATGGGAGGAGTAATTAGGGATAATGATGAAAAATAAAAAGAATTGATTTGAAAGGGGTAAAGTGATAATGTGATAGGTGATAGGATAGGGTAAGGATTTAAAGTTATAAGGTGATTAGGTTAAATTTAAATTTTAACCTAATTAATCTTTTTTTTCTTTTTTTTAAATGGCTAAGGGTTTTAAATTAAGGAATAATACTTACTGTTTATTAAATGGACCGATCAAGCTAGGGTTTCTCTTATCCTTTCGTCTTTTATATCGCTGCATGCCAAGCTATTCTGGCAGATTTTGCTATTAGGACATCAGCTCCTACCAATAATCCTGGCATCGTTTCTGGCATTGCTCCTGACATCGTTCCTGGCATGGTTCATGGCATACTGATTCTGCATTGACTCAAAGAAAACCTTTCAACACAGTAAAGGAATAAAAACTTGAAATTTAAAAGAAAGAAAAACTACTAAAAACCTTGAAACCTAAAAACAAAGAAAACATCTTTCCTAATATTTACAAAAGTTCAAAATTGATGGTGTTTTCATGTCACCTCTGCCAAGAGGATCACGTCCTTGGCATTGTTCTGATATCCTACCATGTAGTGCTTTAAATGTTGACCATTTACCTTAAAGATTTCTCCTGTCTTCAAATTCTTAATGTCCACAGCTCTATGGGCATAGGGCTTCATAACTTTAAAAAGTCCAGTCCATCTTGATCTTAGTTTTCCTGAAATCAACTTAAGTCGTGAGTTGAATAACAGAACACGTTGGCCTACCTCGAACTATCTCGGTATTATCTTACTGTCATGCCAACGTTTTGCCTTTTCCTTATAGATTCTGGCATTCTCATAGGCTTGCGTTCTGAATTCTTCCAACTTATTTAGGTCTAGCAACCTTTTTTCTCCAGTAGCTCTCCATGCCATGCCAAGTGTTCTGATGGCCCAATAGGCTTTATGTTCAAGCTCCACTGGCAGATGGTATGACTTTCCGAAAAAAGTCTAAACGGTGAAGTACCCAAAGGAGTTTTAAAGGCAATCATGTAAGCCTACAAAGACTCATCTAGTCTCAATGACTAGTCTTTCCTTGATGGATTAACAGTCTTCTCTATAATATTTTTAATCTCCTTGTTTGAACTCGTGGCTTGCCCATTCGTTTGTGGATGATATGCCGTGGCAATTCTCTGTCGTATACCATACCTGCACAAAGCTTTAGAGATTAGATTACATTTAAAATGGGTGCCCTCATCATGAATAATCACCCTAGGGGCTCCAAATCTAGTAAAAATGTGTTTGAGCAAAAACTTGGCAACAGCTTTGGCATCGTTTGTTGGTAGGGCAATAGCTTCTACCCATTTAGACACATAGTCAACAACCACGAGAATATATACATTACCAAATGAGGGTGGAAAAAGACCCATAAAATCTATCCCCATACATCAAATAAGTCTACAGGCATAATGTTTTAGAGCAGTAGTTGGTGTCTGCCAGAGATATTTCCTGTCCGTTGGCATCGGTCGCACGCCTTGGCATACTCGTGGGCATCCTTATATAGTGTGGGCCAAAAGAATCCTGAATCCTGACTGCAACACCTTGGTGGCGGTCTTTACCCCAGCAAAGTGACCTCCATACAGTGCGACATGGCACAAATGCAATATGTGACGCTGCTCATCCTCGGGCACACACCAGTAGATTACTTGGTCGGCACACTATTTGAACAATATTGGTTCGTCCCAATAGTATTGCCTAACTGCCTAACTTCTCGCAATAACCTTTTTCTTGGCATTGCATGCCAAGTCTGGTGGCAGAATATTACTTACCAAGTAGTTGACAATATCATCATACCATGGTACGACATTAACTGCAAGCAAATACTCGTCAGGAAACTCTTCTCTTATAAAATTGGTCTTACCATCTTTAAGATGATGCTTTAAACGTGAGAGATGGTCAGCTACTAGGTTTTCACTACCCTTTTTGTCTCGGATCTCAAGATCAAATTCTTGAAGTAGGAGCATCCATCGGATTAGTCTAGGCTTGGCATCATTCTTTTCCAAGAGATACTTCAATGCCGAATGATCTGTATAAACCACAACATTGTTACCAATTAAATAAGATCAAAATTTGTCGAAAGTAAATACAACCGCAAGAAATTCTTTCTCAATTGTAGAGTAATTCAGTTGTGCTTCGTTCAAGGTTCGGCTGGCATAGTAGATAACATAGAAAATCTTGCCATGCCTTTGTCCTAAGACTGCCCCGACGACATAGTTGCTGGCATCACACATGAGCTCAAAGGGCTCATTCCAGTCCGGTGCGACAACTATAAGGGCATTGATCAACTTCTTTTTAAGCTCCTGAAATGCTCTCAAACAAGAATCGTCAAAAGCAAAAGTGGCATTATGTTTTAATAACAAGCATAAAGGTTTAGCAATTTTTGAAAAATCTTTAATAAAACGTCGGTAAAAATCAGCATGTCCTAAAAATCTCCTTATACCTTTGACACTCATTGGGGCGCCAATTGCTTAATTACCTCAACTTTTGCTTGATCAACTTCTAATTCTCTCTCAGTTACCTTGTGCCCGAGAACAACGCCCTCCTTCACCATGAAGTGGCATTTTTCCCAGTTCAACACTAGGTTTGTCTCTATGTATCTATTCAAGACTTGCTCCAAACTTTGAAGGCATTCCTCAAATGTTTTTCCGAACACTGAGAAGTCATCCATGAATACTTCCATATTGTGCTCTATCATATAAGAAAAAATGGACATCATGCAACGTTGAAATATTGCCGGTGCGTTGCATAGGCCGAATAGCATCCTCCTAAATGCAAACGTCCCATAAGGGCACGTGAACGTGGTCTTCTCTTGATCCTCAGGGGTGAAGACAATCTTATTATAACCTGAATAACCATCCAAAAAACAATAGAAAGCTTTACCTGCCAACCTGTCTGGCATCTGATCAATGAATGGCAATAGGAAGTGTTCCTTTCTCGTGGCATTGTTCAGCCTCTTATAGTCCATGCACACTCTCCATCCTGTGATAGTTCTGGAGGGAATCAATTCAGTTTTACTATTCTATACCACGGTCATGCCACCCTTATTTGGCACACATTGCACCGGGCTAACCTAAGAGCTATTGAAGATGGGATATATAATCCCGACATCGAGCCATTTTATGATCTCTTTTTTCACTACTTCTTTCATGCTTGGGTTTAGCCTCATTTGGCCTTCAATGGTCCTGCCATGGTACTCCTCCAAGATAATCTTGTGCATGCAAATGGTTGGGCTAATCCCTCGGATGTCTGCCAAGGTCCATCCTAATGCTTGCTTATAATTGCGTAATGTTGCCAACAATCTTTCTTCCTAATCATTAGTGAGATCAGTGGCAATGATCACTGGTAGAGTTGAGTTGTTACCTAAATAAGCATACTTCAAGTGATCTGGCAGTGGTTTTAGTTCCAACAATGGTGGCCCTTCAATTGATGGTCTAGGTGCCTTGATCTCTCTGCCGGCCAACTATAGTGGCTAAAAATAACTCACCTCCTCAGCCTCCAAGAATGATTCTTCTGGTTCCTCAAACAGTTCAGCTATGTCGTCTAACTCGCTGGCATCAAATTATGTATTCTGGCATAAATATTTTGTGTCCAAAGTGTAGATGGATTCCATCATCTCCTCTACTTGGCATTCATCAGGTTCATCTGCACATTTCAAAGCTTGAAACACATTAAATGTAACTTGCTAGTCATTCATGCGCATTGTTAGTTCCCCTTTATGAACATCAATCAAAGCCATACTCATGGGAAGGAAAGGTCTACCCAAAATAATTGGGACATTAATATCCGCCTCATAATCCAAAATAATGAAATTAGCTGGGAAAATAAATTTTCTACCTTTACTAGCACATCCTCAATCTTACCCTTGGGATGTGCATAGGACCGGTCTGCCAGCTGGAGTGTCACCATGGTAGGTCTGGCTTCTATGCCAAGCTTCTTGAAAACTGACATTGGCATCATGTTCATATTAGCTCCTAAGTCGCACAGTGCCTTGTCTGTGAATTTGTTGCCAATGGTACAGGGAATGGTAAAACTTCTCGGATCATTCAGCTTTGGTGGCAATCGATTTAGGATCATGGCACTGCATCACTCGGTCAAAGCAACCGTTTCAAAGTCTCCCAACTTCCTCTTCTTGGACAGGATGTCCTTCGTGAATTTAACATAGTTGGGCATCTGGTCAAGGGCTTCTACCAATGGAATATTGATTTGCAATTGCTTAAGAACCTCTAAGAAGTGCTTGAATTGCTGGTCTTGCTTATGCTTTTGAAGTCTCACTGGAAATGGTGATGGCGGATAAACATATACCGGCGCTGCTGGCTTTGCCAAGGCTGTGCTGGCATCAGTCTGGTTGGCATCAATTATGGCATCTGTTTTGGCATTGCTACTAGCATCATCTATGTTTGGTTCCTCTTTCTCTGCTTCCCTAGGGTTTTTTGCTGGTACTGGCTTCTCGATTTGGCAATTAATTGGCTGCTTGGCAACCTTCTCCACCTCACACTGCTTACCGCTTCGAAGAGTTATGGCTTTACATTACTCATTTTCTTTGTGTCGGGCATCTTTGGTGTCACTCGGCAATGCTCCTTAGGGTCGATTGCTGAGTGCATTGGCAATCTGCCCAATCTGAACTTCCAAGTTCCTCATTGATGCTGCCACACTCTGGACTATGGCATCATTCCTCTACATGTACTCCGTGAGAGTGCCTCCTTGGTTGAATCTCTACCCTTGCTGGAAATTGTTTTGAGCTTTCTACGGCATGGCATTCTGATAGAATGCTGGCATACCATTGTTATTGAAAGCTGGCATGGCATTGTTATTTTGCCTCTAGGTATTCTGGCGATGGGCATTGTACTGGTTACCTTATTGATTTCCCCATGCTAAGTTAGGGTATTTTCTCCAACCTGTATTATAAGTATTGGAGTTAGGATTATAGTAACGATTAACATTGCCAACAAAGTTTACCGATTTAGGGTTGGCAGGGCATTCATCCACATGATGAGTCTCTCCACAAATTGTACAAAATGGGTCTAATGATTTGACTTCTTGGGCCTTATTGTTCATTTGCAGCTTTCTTACCATGCTAGTAAGGTTGGAAATCTCGGCATGGATGGACATTAGTTCATCAACCTAAAATTTCCCATTGGTTTTAGTTTCGATCCCAAGTCTAGCAACATGATATTCAAAATCGTTGATTGTAATCCTCTCTAAAACGTCAACAGCCTTAGAATATGTCTTGTCAAGCAATGAACCGGCTGTTGAAGCATCAACAACAGTCATTGTTTGTGCATTTAATCCATTGTAAAAGGTTTGAATTTGAGTCCAATTCGGGAATCCATGCATAGGAAACCTCCTCAGCAGATCTTTAAATCTTTCCCAGGCATCATATAAAGTCTCGTCCCCGGCCTACCTGAATGTAATAATCTCACCCCTAGCTTGGTAGTGATTGTTGGCGGCTGAAATCTCAGGTCTGCCCATGAAGTGACTGAGCCAGGTGGCAAGGAATTAAGCCAAGCCTTAGCTCTATCTCTCAAGGAAAAAGTGAATAACTTTAGCTTCACGGTATCTTCAGATACTCCATTTTGTTGAAATAACTTGCAAATCTCTATGAACTGCTTCAGATGTTACCTCGGATCTCCAGTAAGTGCTCCATCAAACTGACTTACATTCAAAAGAGTCTGAATCATTACCGACTTAATTTGAAAATTAACATCGTTTACCTCTGTGCCAACAAGTCCTGGCATTAAATTGTCAATGGTTGGTGCCGAATGTTCTCTAATAGGGCTCTCTTTATTAACAACTGGGACAGCAGGTGGTGGTGGTATCCCATTGTTAAGTGGATTTCCTCTATTGTTCACTACACCATTCCCCCAATTTCCTGGGTTTTGCATCTCTCGAAATCTTTTTTTAACCTCCGCAAGGTTTTCTCAATTTTCGGATCGTATGGCCACTCGTCCACCAAATGATGGCTTCTAGTCATACACCGATAAAAACAAAAGGCAAAAACAGGAATAAAATTAAAAGAAAGACAAGTAAAAATTTGAAAACAATCAATTTCGTTGCAATCCCCGGCAGCGGCGCCAAAAACTTGTAGACTCTCTAAGTGAATGCTGGCAAAAGGGGGCAAAAGATATGTATTGGAAAAGTATAAAATAGTGCCAAGATGAGTCTTTTGTGTGCAAGTATACACGGTCTACAAGTAATACAACAGTTAAGCTGAGTATCGATCCCACAGAGATTGACTTGGAATTCAATTGCTTTGATTGTTACTTGCCTTAAGGAAAGTTGTTTTGTTTTGAAGTGGTTTTGGAAATAATTGAACTGAAAAGAAATAAAAGTAAAGTAAAGACGTTGGCAAGGAAGGTGCTTTAATGAATGATGAGCGTTGGCAGGGAATGCCTGGTTTTCACGCTATTCATGCCTGCTAGCCTTTAATAACAACCTGTCTTGGCATTGTTTGCCGAGCAGATTCAAAATTTAGCAAAGCCTCTCTCGATGTTCATTGCCCTAAATTGATCATGTAAAAACCCTATATCTCTATAGTGCATGCTTTTAAATAAACCAATTTGATTAAGATCCAATCTATACTTCTAAGGGGTAGATTTCACTCCCGAAGTAAGTTCATCTACTTGAATGACTTCTCTCGAAGCTTCTCTCCTCAGTATTCAACAACTTAATCGTTGCCACCCCAAGTCTGTTAAGATATTGAGGAGCAATAGGCCAACAGTGCCAGCTCTCGCTTGGTATAGTATTTAGGAACAATAAAGTATGACGAATAGGTAAAATAATGCCAAAGGCATATTTCTTATTAAAAACTAAAACATGAAATAGTGTTCAATGCAGACATCCCCCACCAACTATGAAATTAGTTCATGGTGAGGGGCTTAACAAAAAAACCACAAACGTTTCCCAAGTACATCATCATTTAAAACAAAATAAAATAACTTGAAAGAGAAAATGGGCTAGAAGGGGTCTCTCGATGCAGCCCTTCAAGATCCAAGCTTCTCGGCCAAGCTGGTTGTTAAGTGTTCAAAAGTACTATTTTTATTACCCTTTTTATTCTTATTATTGCTAGACTTAGGCTCATATTAGTTGCATTATTAGTCATGCATGCATGTTTGCATCGTTTCCTTGGTGGACAAGCTTGATTTCATATATTTGCTCAATTTTGTGGAAAAATATACTGCTTTGGTGTGTTTTTGTGTGTGTGCGTAGAATCACTTGCCAAAGCAAGGCTGAAACCAGTTGCCAGGGCAATGCATGAAGGAGATGCCGAGCTAGTTGCCAGGGCAATGTATGAAGGAGATACCGAGTTAGTTGCCAGGGCAATTTTCGATAAGGGAAAAGATGATATGGTAGTCGAAATTGATGACTAGATAAGCCCAAGATGACGTGGAGCAAAGCTAAATCCCAAAGGAGTTTGATTTCCATGAAAAGGTTAAAGAGAAATTAAATCCCAAGAAGATAGGAGAAGTTCTAGAAGGAATTTAAATATAATAAAGAACTATATTCTTTAAAGATATTTAATTCCAACTTAACTTCCTCCTCAAAAAAGACTTTGACCTAGCCCTATAAATTAAGGATCAAGCCGTCAACTCCAAGGGGGGAGAAAAATAGAGAATTTTCGACAAGGGGAAGAAAGAGAGAATTTTCGACAAAGAGCAAGGGAGATTTCGACAAGGCTTTGGAGAGATTTCGACAAGGCTTCAACCATTCTTCATCTTTTTCTTTCTTGTTCAATTAGGTTTATACTAGGAATTCTTTATCTTGTGTTTCTTTGGAACCTAGCCATGAACTAAATCTACTTGGCTAAGGTTATGATGTCTTGTGGTTGTGAGAAAAAATTGGATTCTGTTTAGGTAATAAGAGTTTGCACTTTCAATTCAAGGTTTAATCATTCTTGGTTTTTATTCTTTTTTGCAAGTGAATTGGGAGAGGATCTCGTAACTTCATTTATTTATCTAATATCAGGAGAGTTAGATTCAAGAAACGAATGAGTATGGTCTTTATTCAATCTATTGATGGTGAAGATTAATCCGGCTTAGGGATAAGTTAAGGATTTCAACGGCTAAGAAGAGCGCAAGATTGGTTGTTGTTCACCCTTGATTCACGCAGGTATGTATTATCAAGGTATGCACAAATAGCTAGAGTTTCCACTTAGGGATAAGAAGAAACCATTGAAGAATGCTCCGCCGAACCTTGAAGTTGCTGCTCAGCCACCCAAGTAGTTGCCCAGGCAACCATTGATTAGTTGCCAAGGCAACCCCGCTATGCAAGTTGCCACGGCAACTGAGTTGCCCTTGCACTCTTTTACCAAGATGATCCAATCGGCTATCACTCCTCAACTCACAATAACCTGGCCTATTCTCTCTCATTTAATTACATCTTCTTTTACTTATTTGCTTTCGAGTTTAGTTGTTAGTTAAACTCCTACAATCTTCTACTTGTGTTTCTTTTACTTTTTACAGTGCAAGAGATTAGATTCTTGAAGTGACACCAATCCCTGTGGAGATGATATCTTTTATACTATAACTTGCAACGTGTACACTTGCACAATTGCGGAGCACTTATTACGCTCAACAAGTTTTTGGCACCGTTGCCGGGGATTGGCAATAGCAACTTTGTTTTTATTTTCTTGCACTTTTTATTTTTCTTGTTTAAGATTCAAAGGGTTAACAAACTTTGGTTTGGCATTGGTATATGACCAGGGCGAGACCGATTACACCAGAATACCTCTTTGATCCAGAAATCGAACGAACCTTGCAAAGACTTAGACCAAGGTTAATAGTAGCAATGGCTAATCAAGACGGCAATATGAATCAAGATGTTCCAGTAGGAGGAGGAGTGATTCTTTCACGAAATAGAACTATTCGAAACTATCTTGAAGGACTTAATCCAGGAGTTGTCACACCTAAAATTGAAGCCGGCCACTTTGAATTGAAACCGGTGATGTTTAATATGATCAACACAATTGGTCAATTTGGCGGCTCAGCAACTGAAGATGCACGACAACATCTTAAATCTTTCCTCGAGATTTGCAATTCATTCAAAATACAAGGAGTCAACCCCGATGTTTTACGACTAAGATTATTCCCCTATTAACTGAGGGATAGGGCGAAAACATGGTTGAATAGTATTCTTGTTGGATCAATAGGATCTTGGACCGATATTTGTCGTGATTTCCTTGCTCGATAAATTTGACTGATAAGCTTCATAACGAAATTACTTTTTTTTCGGCAGGCAGATGATGAATCCATGTACGAGGCTTGGGAGCGATATAGAGAACTTCTACACAAATGCCCCCTACACGGATTCCTAGTGTGGAAACAAGTAACAATGTTTTTACAACGCTGTGAATACACCAACAAGGATGATGCTAGATGCCTCGGCAAACGGCATACTCCTAGATAAGTCATCGGAGGAAGCAATGCAAATTCTAAACAGGCTTGCCAAGAATAATTATCAATTCCCCTCTGCTAGAAGAGGAGGAGTTAGACGCCAAGCCAAAATACATGAACTGGATCATCAGACTCAATTTCGGCACAATTGGCCACTCTAACCAAGATGGTCCAGAACATGCAGAAACCAAACAACACATAGGAAGTTAAGGTAATGGATTCATTTTATGAGTTTTATGGTGGTAACCATGATTCTTCTAAATGTATGCAGAATCCGAAATCCAGCTTCTATGTGGGGAATTACAACCAGAATAACAATGTGATGTCCAATACATACAATCCGGTTTGGAAGAAGCACCCGAATTTTTCATGGAGTAATCCCAACAATGCTCTAAACCAGAACAATCAGAATGCACAAGCATCGAGATTCCAGCAGAATATGCCACGGCAACAGTTGTCGCTGCAACAACCGACAACATCTAGTTCTTTGTTAAATTCTCTCAATGCTTTTATGTTGAAAACTCAATCTTATATGGCTGAGAATAGTAACTTCATAAAAAGAACTGATTCTTTTATTAACAGGACCGAGATGAGATTGCAAAACCAAGAGGCGGCAATCAAATCATTGGAAAATCAAGTCGGACAATTTGCTCAAAACCTGAATACTAGACCGCAAGGAGGTTTACCTAGCGATACTGAAGTCGCAAGAGGAACTGGCCATGAGCAATGTAAGGCGATCACCACTAGAAGTGGTCAACAACTTAAAGAGGCTCAAACTCGCTCATCAAACAAAACTCCACAAAAAGAACAAGACGAACTCAGCGGCAAAGCCTCAGATGCTGAACCAGGAATTGTCGTGGCAACCAGCGATAAGCATGCCTCGGCAACCGGCGATAAGGAGGCCTCGGCAACCAACGATAGGCACACCACGGCAACCCCAGTTGACAATGCCTCAGCAACTCTAGTTGCCCCGGCAATGCCATCAATCAGGTTCCAGACCAATGAAAGGATCGAAGATATCCGACTTCCACCACTATTCCCACAGAGGTTGAAACGACAAAAGCAAGAATATCAATTCAAGAAGTTTCTTGATATCCTAAAGCAAGTCTACATCAACTTGCCATTGGTTGAAGCAATTGAACAAATGCCAAACTATGCCAAGTTTCTTAAAGACATTGTGTCCAAGAGAACAAGGCTAGGAGAGTTTGAAACAGTTGCCGCAATAGAGGTATGCATGGCCATGTTAAACAATCGCATGCCACACAAGTTGAAGGATCCCGGAAGTTTCACAATACCTTGTTCTATTGGAAACCACTATGTCAGGAAAGCATTATGTGACCTTGGAGCAAGCATAAACTTGATGCCTAAATCAGTTTTCCAGAAACTAGGAATCGGGAAGGCAAGACCTATAACAGTTATGCTACAGCTAGCCGACAGATCCTATGTGCATCCAGAGGGAAAAATCGAAGACATACTGGTAAAAGTTGATAAATTTATTTTTCTCGTTCCTAGCAACAGGGAGAACCTTGATCGATGTTGAAAAAGGAGAACTCACAATGAGGGTGAATGACCAGCAAGTTAAACTAAATGTGTTCCAAACCCTAAGGCATGCTGATGATCCAGAAGAATGTCAACTTCTTCATGCCACGACAGAGTTTAACTCCGACGAGGAATTTAGTTACCTCGGCAACTACATTGTCGATCAAGAGGAACCTAAGAAGTATGAAGAACTGATCAATGAGGAACAACAAGAAGAGGCAAATTGGTTAGTCGATCGACCAGGTACATACTTTGAACCACTGGATTACTCAGGTAAGGAAGGTAAGCTCGAAAATCCCTCTATTGAACAACCACCGATTCTTGAGTTGAAACAATTGCCAGGACAACTAAAATATGCTTACTTGGGAACCGATAATACATTGCCTGTAATTATTTCCTCTAAGTTACAGAATGAGCAGGAAAAGAAGGTGATCAAAATGTTGATGCTACACAAGAAGGTAATAGGGTGAACAATTGCCGACTTGAAGGGAATTAGCCCGGCAGTGTGCATGCACAAGATTTTGTTGGAAGATGATCACAAACCTTCGATTGAGGCCCAGAGGAGACTGAATCATGCCATGAAAGGGGTTGTAATGAAAGAAATCATCAAGTGGCTTGACGCCGACATCATATACCCTATTTTTGATAGTACATGGGTAAGTCTAGTACAATGTGTACCGAAAAAAGGAGGTATAATGGTGGTAAGTAATGAAAACAATGAACTCATTCCAACCATGATTGTGACCGGTTGGAGGGTTTGTATGGATTATCGAAAGCTAAACAAAGCCACTAGGAAAGATCACTTCCCATTACCCTTTATTGATCAAATGCTTGACCGTCTTGCAGGTAAACCCTTTTATTATTTTCTTGATGGTTATTCAGGTTACAATCAAATTGCCATAGCACCAGAAGATCAAGAAAAGACAACCTTCACATGCCCATACAGTACTTATGCTTTTCAAAGGATGCTGTTCGGATTGTGTAACGCCCCGACAACCTTCCAAAGATGCATGATGGCACTCTTTTCAGATATGGTCGAAGACTTCCTTGAGATCTTCATGGATGATTTTTCCATTTTTGGTAATGACTTCGACAGCTGCCTTAGCAATTTAGAGAAGGTGTTGGCAAGATGTGAAGAAACCGATTTTGTCCTTAATTGGGAGAAGTGCCATTTTATGGTAAATGAAGGAATAGTGCTCGACCATAAGATTTCATCCAAGGGAATTGAAGTAGACAAAGGCAAGGTGGACGTGATTGAGAGATTACCCCTACCAAGTTCGGTTAAAGGAATCCGAAGCTTCCTTGGACATGCAAGTTTTTACAGGAGGTTCATTCATATTTTTTCTAAAATTACTAAACCCTTGTGCACTTTGCTTGAACAGGATAAAGTATTCAATTTTGATGATTCTTGCACCCAAGCATTCGAAACCCTAAAGGAAAAGCTTGCCTCGGCACCCATTGTTGTTCCACCAGATTGGACGCTACCTTTTGAGCTCATGTGTGATGCAAGTGATTTTGCGGTAGGAGTTTTCATAGGCCAACGCACAGGTAAGACCTTTCATGTGAAATACCACGCTAGTAAAACTCTTGATAGTGCTCAAGTGAATTACACAACAACGGAGAAAGAGTTACTAGCCATAGTTTTCGTATTTGACAAGTTCCGATCCTATTTGATTGGTACAAAGGTAATTGTTCATACGGACCATTCGGCAATCAAGTATATATTTGCTAAAAAGGATGCCAAATCTCGTTTGATTCGTTGGATATTGCTTTTACAAGAGTTTGACATTGAAATTAAGGACAGGAAAGGAACAGAAAATCAAGTGGTCGATTACTTATCATGCTTAGAACGCAATAGGGAGGAGGACGCAGATTTAGAGATATGCAATGTATTCCTGGATGAGAAACTGTTAGTTACCTCGGCAACCATGGATGCGCACGCCTCGGCAACCATGGATGCGCATACCTCGGCAACCCTCGATGCGCACGCCACGATAATCACTGATACGCACACCCCAGCAACCATGGACGCGTATGCTTCGGCAACTCTAGACGCACACGCCTCGGCAATCTTGGGAGTAGTCGCCACGATAGCACATGCCTCGGCAATACCCTGGTACGCAGATTTAGTTAATTTTCTTGTTTGTGGTATTTTACCTTATGGCCTTACTCACCAAGGGAAGAAGCGTTCCGTCATGATGCTAAGCATTACTTTTGGGACAAGCTTCTTTTGTTTAAACAATATGCAGATCAGGTTATACGCCGATGTGTCCCTGAAGAGGAGCAGCAGAATGTACTCCGGCAATGCCATTCTTCACCCTATAGAGGACATTTGGGAGGAACACGTACCGCAGCCAAAGTTTTGCAATCCGGTTTGTATTGGCCAACACTGTACAAAGATGCCCAAGAGTTTTACAAGCAATGTGATCGTTGCCGGAGGACGGGCAATATCTCTAGACGACATGAGATGACGCTCCAAAACATCATCGACGTGGAATTGTTCGATGTATGGGGGATTGATTTTATGGGACCTTTCCCATCTTCATTCGGCAACCTCTACATTCTACTTGCCGCTGACTACGTGTCTAAATGGGTCGAGGCAGCTGCAGTTCCTAACAACGATTCCAAGACCCTGCAACGATTCTTGCAGAAAAACATATTTGCATGGTTTAGGATGTCGAGAGCAATTATCAGTGATGAAGGCAATCACTTCGACAACAAACTCATCGCCAAGTTGTTACAACGCTTTGGTGTATCACACAAAATTGCCACGGCATATCACCCACAAACCAATGGGCAAGCAGAAATTTCCAACCGAAGATTGGAATGTATACTCGAGAAATTTGTAAATCCCTCTAGGAAGGATTGGCCAGTAAGACTAGATGACGCACTTTGGGCATATCACACTGTATTCAAAACACCCTTAGGTATATCCCCCTTCCAACTTGTCTATGGCAAAACATGCCATCTACTGGTGGAAATCGAACACAAGACATATTGGGCAATCAATACCGTGAATATGGATTGGGAAAGTTCCGGACAAAAGCGTGTGTTGGACCTCAACGAGATAGAAGAATTCTGTGCACTCGCCTATAACAATGCATGAATCTACAAGGAGAAAACAAAGCAATGGCATGACAAGAAACTATTGTCGCGGCAATTCATGCCAGGGCAACTAGTTCTCTTATTCAATTCTCGGCTGAAACTTTTCTCGGGAAAACTGAAATCAAGATGGTCGGGAACATTCGAAGTTGTCAAACCATTCTCCCATGGTGCCGTGATAATCAAGTCTATCACTGACGAACATGAATTCAAAGTTAATGGACAAATATTGAAGCACTACAATGGTGCCCATGTGGAACGTAACAAAGAAGTGGTAACCTTAGGAGATGCATGAGCATGCTCTCCTTTCAATATTTTCTTTTTCTTTTTCTTTTCATTTTTATTTATTTTTTTTCTTTTCGAACTATTTTTTTATTATTATTATTATTTAATTTCGGTTATTTGTTCTTTTTAGGATAGATTTATTTATTTTCTTTAAGATTAAACTACATCTTTCTTTCATATTTATCTTTTTAAGTTTAAGAATTTCTTTGCACATCTTTATTTATTTTCTTTTATTAGTTTATCCTTAATTTTAATCCTTATTTTATTTGTTTTTGAATTGTGGGGAAAAGAGTTCAAGATAAAAGAGGAATTTTGATTCAAGAAGGAAACTTCTTCAATAAGGAAATTAATGGGCTGGAACTAAGGCTTATATTAAGCCTCCAATTTACCCTAAATAAACCCCTAGCTGTCACCCTTCCCCTAAATCGAAACCCCTTTCTTCTTTATTCCAAAATTAATCCCACCCACCATATTTACTACCTATCTTTTCTATTTAACCCATCACCCTTAACTTCCAAGAAACCTATTCCTACTTTTCATCTTGCAACTCTTTAGCTTCTTTTGCTTTCTTTTCTTTGTTTTTACCAAACTCACAACCAAGATCATCCATGGCATCCAAAATCGAATTTTTGGTTCATCCAAGTTCCTCCAAAGAACCAAGATACAAGAAGTTTGCTACACTGGTGGTTCAAGAAAGATTTCACTCCAAGTTTGAAAGCCGAAAGATTTGCGAAGAACAAGGCTTTGAATACTCTAACTCTCATCAAGATTTCGGCCTTGAACCTTTCATCTTCGAAAGGATTGCACATCAAAAGTGGCAAATCTTTTGCCATCAATCGGAACCGGGTAACATCTCATGGGTAAGAGAATTCTATGCTCACCCACCTAACCCAGATAATCCTTATGTTTTTGTTCGTGACAAGGCTATACTCATAAGCCTCGAAAACATCAACACCTTTTACGGGCTCTACATTGAGAATGATGAGCATCAAGCCTTTGTTGATCAACTCACGCCCAAGAAACTCAACAAGGTGCTTCAAGAACTCAGTCTACCGGTAACTCATTGGAACAACGGTAAATACAAGGGCACGATAAATCGCCTTCAGCTTAAACTCGAGGCAAAATTATGGAATAAGTTTGTTAAAACTTCTTTAATGCCCACAACACACAATACCACCGTTGATACACCTCGTCTTTTGCTCATACATTCTATCTTGCATAATCGCATCATTAACATTGTAAAATTATTTGTGACGAGATTTTTGTATGTAGCACAAAAGACAAGGGTTATCTTTTCTTCCCTTGCTTAATTTCCAATCTTTGTAAGGAGATGCATGTCCCAAGTGAGTCCACTGATGAAAAGGCCCTACCAAAGTCCGGTTGGAATCGAGCACAAATCCGAAAGCTAATGGGAGAGGCACTGGTAAAATCCCCAATGCCTTCAATTGCCGCGGCAACTTCTAATACCCAAGCAACCGATGCCCGGGCAACACGGCCAGCAACCCCAGGACAATTTGAAGCACTCTTACAACCGTTGGCAAACTGCCTTAGGCAAATTGAAGAACGACAACTAATGTTCATGCGGTACATGAAGGATCACAAAAATGCCATCACCCAAGTCATCCTGGAAAAATACTCGGATAGCCGCGTGCCGTTCCCAATCTTTCCCACCGAAATCCTTGCCACGACAACCAATGAAGCAGTTGCCACGGCAACTAACACTGAAGATGTTGCGACAACCAAAGCTAAAGACGCCCCGACAACCATTGCAAAAGCCAAAGGTAAAGCACCTATGCCTGAATCAACTCGTACTGAATCATTGTCTAATTTTTCAGATTCGGACGAGTCCTCCATTGCACCAACAAAGATCGCACCAATCAAATCCTCCAAGCCCTAGCGAAAAGCCAATGACATTGATGAAGAGGACGAAGAGGACAACCCTGTACGAGGATCGATTCCACAATCGGCAACAAGGAAGCAACCATCGCGTTAAAGCAAAAGAATCAAGACACTGACCAAAAGAAAACTAATCATCCAGGACAACGAACTCTCAGAGTAAGTCCTCGTTTGCATTTTACTTTTCTTTATTTTTATTTTTCTTTGTTTCATGCATTGAGGACAATGCCTCACTCGAGTTTGGGGGGATTGTTATTAGTTAGTTACCATGTTTAGTTGCATTCATCTTAAGTATTGCATTTAGGATACATAAATTGCTTGCCACGCCTTTAGTTGGAACAAGAATTGACTAAATTTGATGAATATCCGATGATGACTTTGCCAATGTACTTAATTGATAGAACTTTTTATTCTAGGATAAACATGGAAACACTTAGAATCGTACTATGATGCTAAACTTGATGAAACACTGTGTGGCTTGATTGATTTAAGGAATTCTAGCAAACTTAGGTTGATAGTTAAAAAATTGGGGGATTAGAATAAAAATTGGACGAATGCTGCAGGTACCCGAAATTGGCTCTGGTATGTACTAAAAATTGATCGCTAGAGGTGCCCAAAACTGGCTCTAGTCAGATAAATTAATTAACTTGAGAAAACTAAAAACAAAACACTAGAGGTGCCCGAAACCGGCTCTAGTAAAACATGTTAAAAGAACCCAAGGAAGTATTTTGAAAACCTCTTGTTTGCATAGAATCTGAGAAATCAACTTGCACACAACTCCGCACACACTCACAAGCATTATAGTTTGATTCCGAGTAACTCCTAAGTTTTTCAAAAAAAGAAAAGCCAATCATACTTTGTGCCCCGGTTCTGAGAATTGAAATCAAGTTCAAAGGTAAGTTTGTGAAAATTGAAGTCTTGGCGGGTAATTGTTAGTTTGCATTGCTTGAGGACAAGCAATAGTTCGAGTTTGGGGGTGTGTTAAGTGTTCAAAAGTACTATTTTTATTACCCTTTTATTCTTATTATTGCTAGACTTAGGCTCATATTAGTTGCATTATTAGTCATGCATGCATGTTTGCATCGTTCCTTGGTGGACAAGCTTGATTTCATATTTTGCTCAATTTTGTGGAAAAAGATATTGCTTTGGTGTGTTTTTGTGTGTGCGTGCAGAATCACTTGCCAAAGCAAGGCTGGAACCAGTTGCCAGGGCAATGCATGAAGGAGATGCTGAGCTAGTTGCTAGGGCAATGCATGAAGGAGATGTCGAGCTAGTTGCCAGGGCAATTTTCGATAAGGGAAAAGATGATATGGTAGTCGAAATTGATGACTAGATAAGCCCAAGATGACGTGGAGCAAAGCTAAATCCCAAAGGAGTTTGATTTCCATAAAGAGGTAAAGAGAAATTAAATCCCAAGAAGATAGGAGAAGTTCTAGAAGGAATTTAAATATAATAAAGAACTATATTCTTTAAAGATATTTAATTCCAACTTAACTTCCTCCTCAAAAAAGACTTTGACCTAGCCCTATAAATTAAGGATCAAGCCGTCAACTCCAAGGGGGGAGAAAAAGAGAGAATTTTCGACAATGGGAAAAAAGAGAGAATTTTCGACAAAGAGCAAGGGAGATTTCGATAAGGCTTTGGAGAGATTTCGACAAGGCTTCAACCATTCTTCATCTTTTTCTTTCTTGTTCAATTAGGTTTATGCTAGGAATTCTTTATCTTGTGTTTCTTTGGAACCTACCATGAACTAAATCTACTTAGCTAAGGTTATTGTGTCTTGTGGTTGTGAGAAACAATTGGATTCTGTTTAGGTAATAAGAGTTTGCACTTTCAATTCAAGGTTTACTCATTCTTGGTTCTTATTCTTGTTTGCGAGTGAATTGGGAGATGATCTCGTAACTTCATCTATTTATCTAATATCAGGAGAGTTAGATTCAAGAAACGAATGAGTATGGTCATTATTCAATCTATTGATGGTGAAGATTAATCCAGCTTAGGGATAAGTTAAGGATTTCAACGGCTAAGAAGAGCGCAAGATTGGTTGTTGTTCACCCTTGATTCACGCAGGGATGTATTATCAAGGCATGCACAAATAGCTAGAGTTTCCACTTAGGGATAAGAAGAAACCATTGAAGAACGCTCCGCCGACCCTTGAAGTTGCTGCTCAGCCGCCCACCAAGTAGTTGCCCAGCTAGTCGCCCAGGCAACCATCGATTAGTTGCCAAGGCAACCCCACTGTGCAAGTTGCCACGGCAACTGAGTTGCCCTTGCACTCTTTTACCAAGACGATCCAATCGGCTATCACTCCTCAACTCACGATAACCTGGCCTATTCTCTCTCATTTAATTACATCTTCTTTTACTTATTTGCTTTCTAGTTTAGTTGTTAGTTAAACTCCTACAATCTTCTACTTGTGTTTCTTTTACTTTTTATAGTGCAAGAGATTAGATTCTTGATGTGGCACCAATCCCTGTGGAGATGATATATTTTATACTATAATTGCGACGTGTACACTTGCACAATTACAGAGCACTTATTACGCGCAACACTGGTCGAACCACCCTTCCAAAGTGCAGCCTGTTGTCAATCGTTGCACACCAACTCCTCACTCCGATCGTCTATGAATCGCTCTCCCCAAGATCCTCCTTGGTTGGTATTTAAATAGGCGTGAAAGGAACGGATAAGATAAACTCCTTATTTAAATTTTAAATGTTTAAGGGATAAGAGATAATCATATTATCCCAATTTGAATGAGAGCTGATCAGGTTAGTGCTGACGTCATACTGCCAACGCTGCCTAAGCATCCAAGCTTGGCATGGATCTGCCAACCACTCTTGGCACCATCTTATCTGCTATTTTTTCAGAGATTGATCCAATTGCTATCTTTTGGAGCATGATCTTATCCTATTTTTTCGGGGTCCAACAGCCTCTTGGCATGGCATCAAGTTCACTTCTTTTCCAACCGGTGCTTGGCATTTTCTGGTCCATCTGTGTCAACAACACTCAGCATTCTCTCTGATATTCCTTCCTATGTTGCTTTCTGGGCCAAATAATCCGCCAAACCTGTAAAATTTCCAACAAAACAACCTTCACATTGGCATAGACATAATTCTAAACTCCTTACGCAAATGCATGGTTTTAACATCCTAATGCAACTAAATCTACCTAAAAACAAGCAAAAGCATTGTGAGATTGGCATTAAAAATAGTACTTTTAGAGAGGTAACAGGGACCATGTCCTTCACATGCTTGTATTGCTCAATAAAGATTCTCGAGAGATCTTTCCATGTCTTCACATTGGTATGACTTAGCTGAGCGTACCAACAGGTAGCTACCCCGATCATGCTATTCTGGAAGCAGAAAATAAGAAGCTTTTCGTTCTTCAAGTGTGCCGCCATCTTACGATAATACATAGCCAAGTGGTGCTGAAGGACAAGTAGTTCCATCTTATTTCTTAAAGTATGGCACCTTGAACTTTGGCGGGATTTCTAAATCAGATACCAAGCTCAACTCATAGGCATCAATTCCGTAGTCATCGGTCACTTGCATCGAGCCGACCTTCTCTTCCATTTGGAGGAGTTGCTCCTCAAACTTCTTCTCAAACTCCTTTTTTATTCTTGTCTCTATCTCATTCATCATATTCAAATCTAAGATATACGCATCAACATCATTCTCAAAACTATGCCCTACATCGACTGGTTGTTAGTACATGCCCCGGCTTTGTAGACACTCTTCAGAATTGACGCTTTCAGTTGAGCCTTCGTGTGAGATGCGTTTCTGCCTAGGTTCTCCATATTGGAACGTTCATCGATAATGTGGGCTTTTCCTTCCCTCCTTTCTAGGAGAGCAGTGACGCAGCTATGATCTCTTCCTGAGATTTTTTAATCCTTGATTGGATAATGTTCAAGCGTTCCTTGATGTCCCTTTGCGATTTTTCAACAGTAGCCAATCTGCCTTCCATGACTCTTGATTGAGAGCGGGTGTTGTATGAGTGCGGAATGGTGGCGGCTTAAACTCTGACTGCAACGGCATTTCCCACAATTAATTTGACTTATGAATGAATGCAATGCGTATGAATTAATGAAAAATAAATGATTGAAAACAAATAATTGAAGAATGCTCAAATGGATGCATATGAATGTTGGTCGACGAATATTCTCATTAAACAACTTCTCATAATGAAGATTGAGTCCCATTTCAATGAGAAAAAAGGGCTACCATATGATGTTAATCTGGACTTAGTCCTTGTTCAATTTCTTGATCGGTTTCGGGCCTCGGGACTCTTTCTCGATGTTATGGATTCTTTCTTCCATTATAAGAGTTTTCAATTTTGAACTATTCTTGACTCAACATTTTGAATGAATATGCGATGAATATGCATAAAAGTAATCAAACCGGGGGACAAGCAAAGGATCAGTAATGTAAAAATAAATCGATAGAATAATTGAAATAAATACAAACCGAGACAACCTAGTAACGTGAATTCTAGGTTTCTATGGTTATCCGCATGGCTCTAATTAGGGTAGGCTTCTTAAGTTCTCACACATGTGGGTTTGGTTCTAAAACGGTACTCGAACCTATCTTATTACCTTCTAAGGTAACAAGAACCCCAAATTCTGGCCCATTACAGGCTTGCGAAATTTATTTGGTTCGAGGGAATGCACGACCTAGTGACGTGGAGGGATGCTCATGTGTCAAAAGGCGAGGATTCCAGAAGTAAATTACCGACCCGTGGAGGGCTGCTCACGTGGGTATGTGGCGTTTCACTCCCACTTAAAGGACAACGCTTGAGTATAGAGCTTGATGATCATGATACAACACATGTCGGTGATTCCTTAGAAATTAAATGATCAATTAATGCAAGACTACCAATTATCAAAGCCCGTGTGATTAGACTCAAATCTCCAAAAAGACCAAATTAGTTAAAGTCAACCCTAATTTCAAAAAATTTCGTCATTAAAAGCAACAAATATTTTCTTTGCTTAACTCGCTTTTGTTTTGTAAAAACAAAAATATTCCCCAGCGGAGTCGCCAGCTATAGCAACTAAATCGAAATTTAATATTTAAAGTTCTCAAAAGTCGCTAAATATATTCTGAAAATTCTTTGGAGAAATGGGTGTTTTTGAAAAAATGGGTTGATGCCGGAAAATTTCGGGATTTTTGAAGAAAAAATGAACTTTGGGAATGTTTTGAAAATAAAATGATGTTTGGAGTCGCTATCGGCCACTAAGGTAGGCCGAACACCATAAAACCAGAGAATCATTTGAAAAAAAGGTTCGAGAGTTGGTTACGTTTGGGGAAGGATTAGCACCTACATCACGCCCGGAAATCGGTACCAAAATATTTGTTACTTTTAACTGATGGAAAATATTAAAATTTGAATTAAATTTAATCAAATGGTCTTAATTGGATCTATGCTTTAATTAAATGGGCTTTATCAAATTGATGGGCTTGAATTAATTAAACGTTTAATTAATAAGAGAGACTGCACATCGGACCGTGGATTAAACTAAAATCGAATAAGCCTAACTACTGTGTTATTTTACAGTTCAAATCAAGTACATCACTTTATGCATGATGCAAGCAGTTAGAAATGATGTAATGACTTGTCAAACTTTATTTTGGATTAAATTTACCTCTAGGCGGTGAAAATTAATTCGAGTATTTGGTCAACATCCAATGAGCTAGGACTGTTATGACTCAAATATCGGAATTAATAAATACCTCATTTTTATGTTTAAATTGGATTAATTAACAAGATGTGGGATTAAATAAATTAAATGTGAAATGGGTGACAATTAAGATGTATGGCAAAGAAATGCAAAATAAAATCTTAGGCCCACTAAAGTCCTAACCTAAAAGGCCCAAATTATGGAAATTCAAATTAGTGATCTAATTGTTAACTAGATTTGTCTAATATTAACCCTACGTTAATTAACTCCTAAAACTAGAAAAACCTAATATTTTATTGATTGTCTTGAATCAAAATAAACAATTTGGTTGATTTTGAACTAGTGTCCCTATATAAGCCAAGAATTCTATTCAAAATCAATCAAATTAATAATTATGATTGAATTAAATTTTCATCTAATTCAAATATTGATTTTATCCTAAGGATAATTAAGAGGTTTTCAATTAGTTTAATTAATTTAACATTCATCCCAATAAGCCAAGGACAAAACATTTAAAGTAATTCGAACTTAAATCTAACAAAGGTTCTAACTAACCTAATCCTAAATTTAATTTAATTTAATTTGAAATCTATGCCCCAATAAGCCGAGCGCACAATTCAAATTAATTAAATTAAATTACCCTAAGCTAATCTAACTAGGCCCAACCTAAAAGAAAACTAAAAAGGTCAAAACAAAGATGCAAATCGAATATAAATAAACAAATTAAGAAAAAAACATTGAATAAATATTAACAAGGCAAGGCAAGGCATAGGATAATCATATATCTAGAAGGTGCATATAATTTTAAAAAAACAAAAATAAATAAAAAGAACAAGCAATGAAGGACTGGGATCTAAAGAAAATAAAAGGGGAGGCTAAAAATTAGATTATGTAAATGGGGATGTAAATGGGATGAAATCAAAAAACCAGGGGCTAAGTTCAGGTTTAAACCACTAAAAATTATAAATCGGATTAAAGGAGTATTTACCCATGAAAATCGGATTTAAAATCAACACAAGACGAAATTATAAATCTAATAAAAGATACAGGGACTGCGGAAAGGATAAAAAAGTGGAAGGATTGAGTATGCAAATAAAGAGGTGCATATCGATGTGAGGGTAATAAAACTATTTTGACAAATTTCAATCAGGCCCAAAGCATGACGAAATTGAAAAAAAAAGTGAAATTTTAGGAGGACCGTTACAGCTATTTTCAAATGCGGAAGGGTCTAGCTTGATATTATAGTGGGTGGAGGGTTTTAAAGCATAAACGATTAAAACGGGTGTGAATATAAAATACACATTTCAACAAAAAAATTTTTTTACCCATTTTGAAATTGAGTACTTTTAAACTCTGCCCGAAATTCCCACTCTCTCTGTTAGGATTCTTAACCTACCCAGAAAATGTTGCACCAGCCGCCGCTACTCGACGTCAGGAGCCTAAAACCATCACTTTTCGGACTATTTCTCATCAGAAATCCAAAATACACACTGATTTGGAAGGAAATGAACCAAAAAGCCCCTCGTTCCTAAAAACCTCTTTTTCTTGAGCATTAAACCCTTCTTTTTAGAGTTCGAAGCCTTAGCCTCAACTATCCCTTGCCGGTTCACCATGATGGCACAGAGGTCTCGGGATTGTCACCGGCGAAGGGAGATGAACGACCACCTCTCTAAACCGAAGGTAAAACCCTCTCCTCTCCTTTCTTTTTTTTGGCTTTCTTTTTATATATATATGCATGCAAAGATCAGAGAAAACAATATCCTAAAAGTGCTAAAATTTTTGCATTTCTCTCTAGAAAATCCTGAATGGTTTACATGTTGTTTTGAGTGTGATTTTATAACCTAAAATTACAAGGAAGAAAAAAAATAAAAAGAAATCCTTGTTGCCGTGCATCTTCTAAAATTATTGGCTTGCAGGTTCTGAAATTTCTAATAATGGCTTGTTGTTGTTGCCGTAGTGTTTTTTGGTAATTTTCCTATTTTGATTAATGTTGGCACCTTTGTTTGCACGTCACGACCACTGGAGGAGGGGACCAAGTCCTGCTGCGCACTGGAACGGCTGTCGTGCAAACTCAGATGGGACTTAGTGGAGAGGGCAATCGGAGGGTCACAAGGGGGTCGAATCGCCTTCTACGTGGGCTCCAAGTACGGATGGAAGAACTGGTGCATCACGCGTGGGCGCGTGGTATGTAACGCCTCGATTTTGGGCCTAAGAGTTTTGGGGAATGGTTTAGTTAGTCCGGTGGACCTAAATTAGAGATTCGAGTTGGATTCAGGATTTAAATTCGATTGAATATTTTTATAAGGGACACACGTATGGGAAAATACTCTAAAATCTTTATTAATTATATAAATGATTTTGGTGAAAACAATTTTGGAAAAAGAAATTCCAAAATGGGACATTTTGAGTTAGTGACTAAAACACAAAGTTTGCAAAACTATATTTAGTGACTATTTTAAAAATGTGTCAAAACTTTGAATCTTTAAGGACCTAATAATCCAAAAGTGTTTCATCAGATTTCTCCCTTTAATTAACTATTTTCAATTAAGTTTTTAAGAGGTATAAATAGTGGAGAGAATTAATTAAACACAATTAAGTTTTTTTAAAAAATTCATGTAACTAACTTTGTAACTTCTTTCTCTCAAATTTTCTTCAGCCAAACACATTTCCAGCTTCAATTTCTTCAGGTAAAATTAGGAATTCAAAGAGTTTTTGATTTCTAATTGATTTCTAAAGCTTTTACATCAAATACTTATTGTTTCTACCTTGATTTTCATGGCTTATAAAACAATTGAGGGGAGAAATCAGCATTTGAGGTAAGGATCCGTTCTTCTCCTCTAATGGAAGGTTCTTTATTGAAATTCCTAAGTTCTTGATCCATTTTATATGATTTTCATTGGGTTTTGATTAATTAAACTCGAATTTATGGTTTAATTGACGGTTTATGATGAAAATTTGAAGAAATTCGTAGTGATCTATTTTTGCTAAGTTAAGGATTGGTTTATACCTTGATTTTTATGATTAATATGATAATGAAGTGAGTTTTGATGATAGAATCCAGGAATCTATCGAATCTCTAGTTTGTTAGATTGATAGTTAAGAGATTTTGAGGTGTTGAGGTTAATTATTGGTTGCTGGAGGTATAAGGTTGTTTTATGTTGTTGTTTTGAGGTTAATTGATGTTATTTGAAGGTTGAGATTTGTAGTTGTGGGCTCGGTTGAGGTTTTTGGTGAATCGATGATGTTTTTGGTTTGTAGGTTGTGGTGTTGTGGGGGATTATAGTGAGATAAATGTTAATTAATGGTTGCTGTGAGTTTGGATGCATTATAATGCATTGGATCCTCTATTGTGATGTGTTTGAAATAGGGAAAGTTAATCCGAAAGTAAACCTTGGTGTTGAGGAGTTGCCGGAAGCTTAATTTGGCATTGGCAAGAGAGGTGTTGCTTTGTCGGTGAGTGAAATGGATAAGAATAGCTTTTCAAAGATTTGAAATGGTTTAATGGGAGTCTAGACTAGGCTTGATACGCTGGCCTAAGGCTCAGAAGTAAGTAAAGTGGATTTCTCTCTCGATTTCGGTTGGCAAATGATTTATGAATGCACTTGTTAAATAATTGTTTATCTCATGTTTTATGCATGAACTAACCATGATTTAATGTTGGGAATTAATATAAAATGATGTTAGATGCATTTGGAAAATAATGCATGATTTTAAAGAATGTTTAAGAACATGGCTTATGCATGGTTTAATGCACAATGAAATGATTTGAATAATGCATATGAAAATAGTGAGGTATGTTTATGAAAGTGGATTACATTGTCAAGTGAAGAATTGAAAATGTTATGGAAATGTTATCTGATATAATTGGCTGGCCATAGGATTTAAAGTGCACTATAATAAGTCACTCATGGATGTAGAGGTAGTACAAGAGGTACATACTACGATCATGTGAACCCCAATGTTGTGAGGTAACACTTAGATGGCTTTTACTCCAGCCATGAGCTGTAGAGGTTGATGCATCGAGTGTTTGTACTCCAAGTTAGAGGATTAGCCTTGTTAGTGTAGAGGTTCTGCATGTCTTGTACAACTCCATGCCAATGGGCTACAAGAGATTGCGAAATATCTTGGGAAATCCGTGTATCCAATATTAATGATGATTTATGGAAACGATGAATATTGAAATGGATCACTTGAAAGCCAATATAATGCTTTAAATTGTATCATGTTGATGGATTGGTTTGAATGGCATGATTTATATGTGTTATACTCCTTAAGCTTTGCATATGGGATGTTATGCTTGGGAAAGCTTAAGTAGAGGGAATTGTATATGGGATTATGCTGTGGAATCCATGATTCATGTTGCATATAGTTTAATATGCTGATTTCATAAAGATTAAGTGCATGTTTTGAAAGAATGGCATGATGGTTTAAAATGGTTCTAAATTGCATTTGATGATGTTTTATATTCTCAAGCACTCCTCACTAAGCAATGATTGCTTGCGCTGTCTTTTATCATCAATGCAGATTGATTGAATGCAAGTTGCCAGCAAGCTAGCAGGGAATTCCAAGACTTGATTTACTAAAGTATGTTTGGGTTTTAAAGTAGTAATAAAGGCAATGAGGCTAAAATGTTGTTGGGAGGGTTTGAGTTGTTACTTCTCCGTTTGAGCAAGTTTATATTGTTGTTTTGGACTTGTGATAAGCTTGGTTTGTTGGATTTTGCTTATGGTTCATGCTTTGGTTGCTTGAGTATTAGGAAGCGTGCCTATAGTTTACCTTTGAAGCATGATGATTGTTTCTTGATGTTTGGTTTATGGTAGTTGATGGTAAATGACCAATGATGATGTTATTTGAGTGTTAGAAGCATGCTTAAGTGTTAGAATTCCAAAACGAGGCTAAAAACCAGTAAATTATGACATTACAGGTCAAGGCGTATCGATACGCCTGTGCCCATATCCATACAGGTAAATGTTTCCAGGCACAACGTATCGGTACACGGGTACCCGTATCGATACGGGTAAGCACACCTCAGGCTTAGCGTATCGATACACGAAGGACTATATCGATACGGGTCTGCGGTTTTAAGCACAGCGTATCGATACTTGAAGAGGTGTATCGATACGATTTTGAGCTACTGGAATCCAGAGTATTTTCGATTACTCAGGCGTATCGATACACCTGCCCGCTTATCGATACGGACAGTGGTTAAGATAGTTGAAAGTATGTTTTAAGGTTTCTGTTTTCTCTCGTTTTAGTCCCTGATTGTTTTACTTGCAATTAATTGAGTTTGAGTAATCATTTTGATCCGAAATTTCACCAGTATGCATGTAATTGGTTTAATTGAGGATTGTAACTTTAATTGTGGAATGGCCCTTCGAAATAATATAATTTATAATTTGGTCCCTAGATGTTATGTATGCAATTGGATGAGTTCGGATAATCATTTTAAGTTGAAATTTGGCATGTATGCTTGTAACCTGACTAATCGAAGATTGGTAAAGCAAATTACAAGTTAACCATTATAGATTTATAGATTTACATTTTGTTCCTTATTCTTGTAATGTGGCTAATTGGATATCAATTCGATGCCCGATTGAATTGGGTTTCCACTCGTTGTTTGTATGTACACGTAGGGTAATAACCAACATCTAGATAAGATAAAGGGAAAAAATGGTTGCATTTTTCCAAGTTCTCCTCTTCGGTTTACTTTAGTAAACCTAATGTTTATCGCTCGGTTCGATCTTGCGGCTAAGCCGGGTCGAGGGGGTTACATTTGGTGGTATCAGAGATAGGTTATGATTTCTGGGAGTGGTTTATGGTTGGTTTATGCATGTTGGGAAGTTGTTTGATATGTATGTAGGTTGAATTGAGTTGATTGCTATACACGGTGATTGATTGTGTGTTATATGCCATGTTGGGGTATGATTTGGGACACGTTGCCTTATTACTACTAATGTAAAATATTTTTGATTTGAAATGGAAGTCTTGGACCCTTGCTTGAAGATGACCTAATCGTTTTTGTTTTTGGTGTATTATCATGCAATAGATTCTTTGTTTACGATACCACCGATAAGAGAATTACGTTTTAATGCGAATGCGAGAAGGGAGGAGGGTGAGGATAATGTTATGCCTATTGAGGGGTTGCCACCTCCTCTGCTGAATCCACCTGCGGGTGTGAAACAAGTACCACCTGTTCCGACTGGGCTAGCGTTGGGTGATATGATGCCTTTAATACAGGCGATGACGGGAGCGTTCCAGGCCATGATGGCTGGAGTGCATGTGCCTACACTAGCACCGGTTGCTACTGCTAATCCGAGATTACCTTTAGAGTGTTTACGTGGCCTGGGAGGGGTCGAGTTTAGATGGTTGACGCTTAAGGCTTTCGAGGAGTGGTTTGCCAGCACAGATCGTATATTGGATCAGTGGGTTGTTCTGACGCCCGTAAACTAGGATGTGATGTATCTCTGCTGTAAGAAGATGCGTATAGCTGGTGGACTATGGTGATTGCGAGTATGGAGGCTGACAATGTGACATGGGAAACCTTCTAATCTGCCTTTAGGAAAAAGTATCTCGGAGCTAGACACCAAGATGAGAAGAAACGCGAGTTCAAGGCTTTGGTATAAGGGGATATGTTGGTATTTGAGTATGAGATACAGTTTGTGAGGTTGAGCCAGTATGCTTCTAAGTTGATGCCTGATGAGAGGAGCCGTTGGTTAAGACATATATGTTGGCTGCTGAGTATGTTGATTTTGATTTGTTGGTTTCCAGAGCTAAGGATATTGAGCAGAGTTTGGGCTTAACATCCCGTGTTGGAGGATCGGGTCATGGTAAGAGAGCTGCTGATTCTAATATTGGTAGTGGTCGATATAAGAGGCATCGAGACCGGAGACATTGACCTGAGCTTGGGCGGAGAGGTCAATTAGGGTAGAGTTTTGGAAGTGGAATACCTGAATGTGCTCAGTGTGGGAAGAGACATTTTGGGGTTTGCTGGAGGTCAGATAGGGTTTGCTGAGGTTGTGGATCTCGAGACCATGTTAGACGCAACTGTCCATAAGCAGGACGAGTTGGTCCAGTTCCTGCACCGGTTCCAACTAATGCTTGCTGGATTTGTGGGTCGACTGATCATGTGAGGCGTGATTGCCCTATGTTAGCTAGAGGTACGCAGGCTCCTGCACCTATTGTGGTTGCCCCGAGAGGTCGAGGGCGTGGACGAGGACATTTCCAGCCAAGAGATGGTGGGTGTAGGACTGTGGCACACACTGTTGCTATCCAGCAGAGGGTGGAGGTCCCGCGAGGGTGTATGCGCATCGTGAGGGACGTAACGATACCGATGTGATTGCAGGTACCTTTACTTTGCAATCTTTGTCGTTGTTTTCATTGGTTGATTCTGGTTCCACCCATTCATATATTCTGAGCGAGCATGCACAATTACTTGATATACCTTGAATGGTGTTCGAGTAACTATGTTATTAATCCTAGATCTAAGGATGCACATGTGTAGGACATCCGTATAGTTTGTGCTTTTTCGAAAGTTTTTTCTTAAAGAGTTGCCAGGGTTGCCACCGGATAGGGAGGTAGAGTTTAAAATCAAGACCTATGTTGATACAACTCTGGTGTCCATTGAGCCTTGTCGCATGGCACCTAAGGAATTGAATGAGTTGAAGACGCAGTTGCAAGAGCTGCTAGATCGAGGTTTCATTAGACTTAGTGTTTCATCCTAGGGCGCACCAGTGTTATTTGTGAAGAAGAAGGATGGCACAATGGGGATGTGCATCAATTATTGGCAACTGAATAAGTTGACGATTAAGAATAAATATCCCTTTCCGCTGATTGATGATTTGTTTGATCAGTTTAGGGGTGCTTATGTGTTCTCTAACATAGATTTGAGGTCTGGGTACTATCAATTGAAAGTGAAGGATGTGGATGTGCCAAAGACTACCTTCTGTACAAGGTATGGGCATTTTGAGTTTCTGGTTATGCCTTTTGGTTTGACAAACGCCCTGGCTGCGTTTATGGACATGATGAATTGAGTGTTTCATGAGTACCTTGATCAGTTTGTGGTAATGTTCATGGATGATATTCTCGTGTACTCCCATACCGAGGAAGAGCATGATCAGCATTTGCAGATAGTGTTGCAAGTGCTGAAGGATAATCATTTATATGCTAAGTTGAGCAAGTACGAGTTTTAGCTTAAGGAGGTGATGTTCTTTGGTCATGTAGTTTTCGCGGGGGTATTCGCATAGATACACAAAAAATTGAGGCTATTCTTAATTGGAAGCAACCTAAGTCTATATCGGAGGTGCGTATTTTTCTTGGGTTGGCTGGTTATTATTGCTGCTTTGTTGAGGGGTTCTCGAGTATTGCAGCACTGTTGACCAAGTTGTTGCAAAAGTTAAAAAAGGTTTTGACACACGCTCATGTGTTGATTCGGCCTGAATCTGGGAAGGAGTTTGTGCTTTATAGTGATGCTTCGTATGTTGGCTTGGGTTGTGTGCTGATGCAGGGCGGAAGGTTTTGGCCTATGCATCGAGGCAGTTGAAAGATCATGAGCGAAATTATCCAACTCATGATTTGGAGCTTGCGGCTGTGGTGTTCGCTTTGAAAATTTGGAGACATTACCTCTATGGTGAGAAGTGTGTAGTTTTTATGGATCATAAGAGCCTGAAATATCTGATTTCATAGAAGGAGTTGAACCTTAGGCAGCGAAGATGGTTGGAGTTGCTTAAGGATTACGATTTGACCATTGAGTATCATTCAAGTAAAGCAAATGTGGTGGCGGATGCTTTGAGTAGAAAAGCTGTGGTTGAGTTGAGAGCTATGTTTTCTCGGTTGAGTGTAACTCGTGATGGGGGCTTGTTAGCTGAGTTGCAAGTTACGCTTACGTTATCACAGTTGATTAAAGCTAAGTAACCGTACGATGATTCGTTGGTTGAGCATGTTAAGGACATAGCAGATGGAAATCTGTCGAATTTTCATTTTGATGCTGACAAAGTTTTGTGTTTCAAGGGTCGGATGGTGGTGCCGAATGATTCGGAGTTGTGGCACACTATCTTGGTGGAGGCACACTCTAGTCTTTTTGCTATGCATCCTGGTAGTGTTAAGATGTATCGTGATTTGAGGGAGGCATACTATTGGGTTGGGTTGAAAAAGGATGTGGCTGAGTTTGTTTCCATGTGCATGGTGTGCCAGCGGGTCAAGGTTGAGTATCAATTTCCATCTATGTTGTTGTAACCGCTGAAAATTCCAGAGTGGAAATGGGAGAGAATCACCATGGATTTTGTAACAGGTTTTCCGTTGACATCGACTAAAAAGGATTCTGTTTGGGTGATTGTTGACTGGTTCACAAAGTGTGCACATTTACTGCCAGTGCATACAACGTATACCTTGGACAAGCTAGCAGATTTGTATATAGCTGAGATTGTGCGCTTGCATGGTGTACCTAAATCCATTGTTTCGGATAGGGATCCGAGGTTTACATTAAGGTTTTAGAGAAGTCTACACCAGGCTTTGGGTTTGAGGTTGAGTTTTAGTACTGCGTATCATTATCAGTCGGATAGGCAGTCTGAGGGGGTTATCCAGGTTTTGGAGGATATGCTGAGATATTGCATTATTGAGTTCCAAGGAACCTAGGAGAAGAAATTGCCTTCATTTGAGTTTGCCTACAACAGTTATCAGGCGAGTATAAAGATGGCACCTTATGAGGGGTTATATGGTCGGAGGTGTCATACGCCCTTATGTTGGGCTGAGGTAGGGGAAACGCATGTTACCTTGCTGGATGTATTGAAAGATACAGATGAGAATGTTAGGCTTGTATGCGATCGGTTGAAAGCGGCTGTGGATTGACAGAAATCTTACGCAGATCTGGAGCGTAAGGAGGTTGAATATGCGGTGGGTGATCGCATATTCTTGAAAGTGTCACCATGGAAAAAGGCGATGAGATTCAGACGTAAGGGTAAGCTTAGTCCGAGGTTCATTGGACCATACGAGGTTATTGAACGTGTGGGTCCTGTAGCATATCGGTTGAGGTTGCCTCATGAGTTGGAGAAAATTCATACTGTGTTACATGTTTTGATGTTGAGGGGATATCGATCTGATCCATTGCACGTTATGCCGATGGAGGATATTGAGTTGAGGTCAGATTTGTCCTATGATAAGGAACCGGTAGAGATTTTTGATACCATCAGTAAGGTTCTACGTGGGAAGACGATAGAGCTTGTTAAGGTATTGTGGCGGCATCGGGGAGTTGAAGAGGCCACATGAGAGAGTAAGTCGGACATGAAGGAGCAATTTCTGCATCTTTTTCCTCTAGGAAAATTTCGAGGACGAAATTTCTTAAGTATGGGAGAGTTGTAACGCCCCGATTTTGGGCCTAGGAGTTTTGGGGAATGGTTTAGTCGGTCCGGTGGACCAGAATTAGAGATTCGAGTCGAATTTGGGATTTAAATTGGATTGAATAGTTTTTAAGGGATAAAAATATGGGAAAATAGTCTAAATCTTTATTAATTATATAAATGATTTTTGTGAAAACAATTTTGGAAAAAGAAATTCGAAAATGGGACATTTTGAGTTAGTGACTAAAACGCAAAGTTTGCAAAACTATTTTTAGTGACTGTTTTGAAAATGGGTCAAAACTTTGAATCTTTAAGGAGATAATAAGCCAAAAGGGTTTCATCCGTTTTCTCCCTTTAATTAACTATTTTCAATTAAGTTTTTAAGAGGTATAAATAGTAGAGAAAATTAATTAAACACAATTAAGTTTTTTTAAAAGAATTTCACGTAACTAACTTTGTAACTTCTTTCTCTCAAATTCTCTTCAGCCAAACACATTTTCAGCTTCAATTTCTTCAGGTAAAATTAGGATCTCAAAGAGTTTTTGATTTCCAATTGATTTCTAAAGCTTTTACATCAAATACTTATTGTTTCTACCTTGATTTTCATGGTTTATAAAGTAATTGAGGGGAGAAATCAGCATCGGAGGTAAGGATTCGTTCTTCTCCTCTGATTAAAGGTTCTTTATTAAAATTCCTAAGTTCTTGATCCATTTATATGATTTTCATTGGGTTTTGATTAAATAAACTCAGATTTATGGTTTAATTGATGGTTTATGATGAAAAATTGAAGAAATTCGTAGTGATATGTTTTTGCTGAGTTAAGGATTGGTTTATACCTTGATTTTGATGTTTAATATGATAATGAAGTGAGTTTTGATGATATAATCCCGGAATCTATTGAATCTCTAGTTTGTTAGATTGATAGTCAAGAGATTTTGAGGTGTTGAGGTTAATTATTGGTTGCTGGAGGTATAAGGTTGTTTTATGTTGTTATTTTGAGGTTAATTTATGTTATTTGAAGGTTGAGATTTGTAGTTGTGAGCTGGGTTGAGGTTTTTGGTGAATCGATGATGTTTTCGGTTTGTAGGTTGTGGTGTTGTGGGGGATTATAGTGAGATAAATGTTAATTAATGGTTGCTGTGAGTTTGGATGCATTATAATGCATTGGATCCTCTATTGTGATGTGTTTGAAATAGGGAAAGTTAATCCGAAAGTAAACCTTGGTGTTGAGGAGTTGTCGGAAGCTTAATTTTGCATCTGCAAGAGAGGCGTTGCTTTGTCGATGAGTGAAACATATAAGAATGGCTTTTTAAAGATTTGAAAAGGTTTAATGGGAGTCTAGACTAGGCTTGATACGCTGGTCTAAGCCTTGAAAGTAAGTAAAGTGGATTTCTCTCTTGATTTAGGTTGGCAAATGATTTATGAATGCACTTGTTAAATGATTGTTTATCTCATGTTTTATGCATGAAATGAGCATGGTTTAATGCTGGGAATTGATATGAAATGATGTTAGATGCATTTGGAAAGTAATGCATGATTTTAAAGAATGTTTAAGAACATGGCTTATGCTTGGTTTAATGCACAATGAAATGATTTGAATAATGCGTATGAAAGCAGTGAGGTAGGTTTATGAAAGTGAATTATATTGGCAAGTGACGAATTGAAAATGTTATGGAAATGTTATCAGATGTAATTGGCCGGCCATAGGATTTAAAGTGCACTATAATAAGTCGCCCGTGGTTGTAGAGGCAGTACGAGAGGCACTTACTCCAATCATGTGAACCCCAATGTTGTTGAGGTAACACTTAGTTGGCTTTTACTCCAGCCATGAGCTGTAGAGGTTGATGCATCGAGTGTGTGTACTCCAACTTGGAGGATTAGCCTTGGTAGTGTAGATGTGGTGCCTGTGTTGCACAACTCCATGCCAATGGACTGCAAGAGATTGCGAAATCTCTTGGGAAAACTGTGTATCTGATGTTAATGATTTATGGAAAGGATGAATATTGAAATGGATCACTTGAAAGCCAATATAATGTTTTAAGTTGTATCATGTTGATGGATTGGTTTGAATAACGTGATTTATACGTGTTATACTTCTTAAGCTTTGCATATGGGATGTTATGCTTGGGAAAGCTTAAGTAGAGGGAATTGCATATAGGATTATGATGTGGAATCCATGATACATGTTGCATATAGTTTGAAATGGTTTGAAAGAATGGCATGATGGTTTGAAATGGTTCTAAATTGCATTGGATGATGTTTTATATTCTCGAGCGCTCCTTACTAAGCAATGATTGCTTATGCTCTATTTTATCATCAATGCAGATTGATTAAATGCAAGTGGCCTAGCAAGCAAAGAAGGAATTCCAAGACTTGATTTACCAAAGTATGTTTGGGTTTTAAAGTAGTAATAAAGGCAATGTGGCTTAAATGTTGTTGGGATGGTTTGAGTGGTTACTTCTCCATTTGAGCAAGTTTATATTGTTGTTTTGGACTTGTGATAAACTTGGTTTGCTGGATTTTGCTTATGGTTCATGCTTTGGTTGCTTGAGTATTAGGAAGCATGCCTATAGTTTACCTTTGAAGCATGATGATTGTTTCTTGATGTTTGGTTTATGGTAGTTGATGGTAAATGACCAATGATGATGTTATTTGAGTGTTAGAAGCATGCTTAAGTGTTAGAATTCCAAAACGAGGCTAAAAACTTGCAAATTATGATATTACAGGTCAGGGCGTATCGATACGCATGTGCTCGTATCGATACAAGTAAGTGTTTCCAGCCACAGCGTATCGGTACACGAGTACCCGTATCGATACGGGTAGGCACACCTCAGGCTTAGCGTATCGATACACGGGGGACTGTATCGATACGAGTCTGCAATTTTAAGCATAGCGTATCGATACTCGAGGAGGTGTATCGATACAATTTTGAGCTACTGGAATCTGGAGTTTTTGCTAATGCTCAGGCGTATCGATACACCTGCCCGCATATCGATACGGGCAGTGATTAAGTTAGTTGAAAGTATGTTTTAAGGTTTCTTTTTTCTCCCGTTTTAGTCCATGATTGTTTTACTTGAAATTAATTGAGTTTGAGTAATCATTTTGACCTGAAATTTCACCAGTATGCATATAATTGGTTTAATAGAGGATTGGTAACTTTAATTGTGGAATTGGCCCTTCAAAATAATGGAATTTATAATTTGGTCCCTGGATGTTATGTATGCAATTGGATGAGTTCAGATGATCGTTTTAAGTTGAAATTTGGCATGTATGCTTGTAACATGACTAATAAAAGATTGGTAAAGCAAATTACAAGTTAACACTTATATATTTACAGATTTACGTTTTGGTCCCTATTCTTGTAATGTGGCCAATTGGAAATCAATTCAATGCCCGATTGAGTTGGGTTTCCACTCATTGTTTGTATGTACACGTAGGGTAATAACCAGCATCTAGATAAGATAAAGGAAAAAATAGTTGCGTTTTTCCAAGTTCTCCTTTTTGGTTTACTTCGGTAAACCTAATGTAGCTCACTCGGTTCAGTCTTGCGGCTAGGCCAGGTCGAGGGGGTTACATGGTAGTTCGAGAAGCCTCCTCTGCTTTCAATCCGGGCCGTTAGATCAAGATCAGATCTAACGGCTCTTGTGTGGCTATGCAAGAATGAAGGGCAATTAAGGTTTTTGTTAACCCATTGTAATTAGGGTTAGGGTCTTTAGGCCCTAAACGGGCCAAGATGTTATGTATTATTATTATTCTTTTTTGGTTTAAAGTTTGTAAGCTGGACTTTAACTAATAAACTTGGGCTTTTATTTTAGTATATTATTTAATTTATTTTTTTGATTTTTTGTTTAATAATAATAATATGATATAATATATATATATACATACTAATGATAATAGTATGATAATATAATAGTATAATATATCAATAAACAATCAAATAATAGTAGTAATATAATAATATAGAATAATAAAAAATAACAAAAGTAATAATGAGAATTAATGATAAAATATACCTAGCTAATAGGAACAAAAGGGTTAAAAGGAAAAGAAATAATTAACTAAAAAAAACTAAACAATATATAGTATAGGTAATACAAAAAAACCGGACAAAATTAGTGATTACACAATCGAGCTTCAAGGAGTTAGAAAAAAGACTGGAGGATAAAATCGAGAAGACCTTGTCAAATAAGGTTCAGGATATCTAATTGAAGGTCATTGGTGTTCGTACTAAAATGCGTGAGGTGAAAGCGTTGCTAGAAACACTATTGGGTAAAACTGGGTCTTCGAAAGGGATTGTAGGGCAAACGCCGATTGAGGGCACTGAGTTGGAATTACTTCAACCAAAAGATGATGAAGTGGTCATTCTGGGGAGAATGCATCAATGTTCTTACAAGCTTAAATGCCCAAATTTTGATAGGTCCAATTTTAGGGATTGGTGTCTAAACTGAAACAATTCTTTGCGGCTGAGGACGTACCTAAAAATACCAAGGTCAAACTGGTTATGCTTCACTTGGAAGAAGGACTGTATTAGTTTTCTTTGACGATATAATGGTTTACTCAAAAACTTGGGCATATCATTTGAAGCATCTTAGGGTGGTTTTGGAGCTATTTAAGCATTACGAACTCTTTACGAAATGGAGTAAATGCACTTTTGGAGCCACTAAAATAGAATATTTGGGTTATAGTATTTCTGGAGGGTTTATTTCAATGGATAAAAATAAGGTTAGTGCATTTTAGATTGGGGTACCCTTCAAACATTAAGGAGCTTCTAGGGGCTTTGGGGATATCAGGATATTATAGAAGGTTCATCAAGGGGTATAAAGGTATTGTCAAACCTCTAACAGAATTGCTTAAAAAAGATGCTTGAGAATGGAACTCAGATGCTGATGCAGCAGTGTTTAAGTTGTTGGCAGCAATGGTTAGAGCATCTGTGCTAGTTCTTCCTAATTTCAACAAACAGTTTATAATTGAGACTGATACCTCTGCTTATGGAGTGGGAGCAGTGTTACTGCAAGAGGGTAGACCTCTTGCCTACTTTAGCAAAGGACTAGGAGTGAAGCATCAGGCTTTGTCCATATATGAAAAAAAGATGTTGGCAATTCTCTTAGCTGTTAAGAAGTGGGCACCCTATTTGGTTGGGAGACGTTTTAAGATAAGAACGGATGATCAGAGCCTTAGATTTTTGATCGGTAACCAGGATACAACTCTGGCTCAGCAAATTTGGGTAGCCAAAATGATGGGCTTTGATTACGAAATTTATTATAGGAAGGGAGCCAGTAATACAGTAGTTGATTCCCTATCGAGAGATCCTAATTTTTCACAAAGAAGACCTATGGCAATCAATAGTTTCAGCACTGAGTGGTAGATATATCTGTCTATCTTGGACAAATGATGTAAAGCTCAAGAAAATTATATATGAGTTGATTCAGGTTCCTACTTCTCATCCTAAATACTCACGGGATGGCAAGTTTCTAAAGAGGAAAGGCAAATTAGAGGTTGGTGAGAATGAGGAGCTGAGAACAAAGTTAATTGAAATGTTTTACCGATCCCCTTTTGGTGGTCATTCAGTGGTAGATGTTACTAGGAAAAGGATGTCAACTTGTCTTTACTGGAAGGGTATAAAGAAGACAGTAAGGAGATTGGTTCGAGAATATGGAATCTGTGAGCAAAATAAGTATGACAACCAGTTGAAACAAGGATTGCTGCAAACTTTACCATCTCCGAAAAAGTTTTGGTCCTCGATCAGTATGGATTTTATTGAGGGTTTACCTGTCGAAGGCTAGACATACTATTTTTGTAGTAGTTGAAAAATTGACTAAATATGCACATTTTATGACTTTATCTCATCCCTTTACAGCTCTGAATGTTGCTCAGGTGTTTATGGATGTGTTTAAGTTACATGGGTTACCTTAGTTTATTGTGTGTGATAGAGACAAGGTATTTATCAGTACCTGTTGGAAAGAACTGTTTGGTAAATTAGGAGTGACACTGACTCATTCAACAGTTTATCACCCTGAAATGGATAGACAAACTAAAGTTGTTAACCGTTACCTTGAAATGTACTTGAGATGTACGACTGATGAATCACTAAGGGAATGTAGCTGCTAGCTGTCTTTAGTAGAATGATGGTATAACACCTCTCACCACTAAGCTATAAACACTACCCCTTATCAGGCCTTATATGGACAAGAACCTGCCATCCATTTACCTTACTTAGCTGGTAAGTCTTTGGTTGCTTCGGTCGACAGGAGTTTACAAGCTCGAGAGTCTGCAATTAAGATACTTAAGTTTTACCTTCAACAAGCTAAATAGAGAATAAAAAAACAAGCTGATAAGAGGAGTGATAGGCAATTTCTAGTTGGAGATTGGGTGTATTTTAAACTCTAGCCGTATCGTCAACAATCTGTACAAACTCAAAAAAATAAAAAGCTTGCTCTTATATGATTTGGACTCTTCCTCATCATTGAAAAGTGGGAAAAGTTGCTTATACATTGAAGCTTCTAGATGGTTCAAGAGTACATCCTACCTTTCATGTGTCTAAGCTTAAAAAAACATATAGGATCAACTCCGGTTTAATCCGACTTGTCTGTGGTTAGTTCAGATGGGATTATGGTGAAAGAACCTTTGAAATTTGTGGATAGAAGGATGGTTAAAAGAGGAAACAAGACCGTGACTAAAGTCTTGGTGGAGTGGACAAATTCTTTCCCGGAAGATGCTACTTGCGAACTATTCTACAAGTTACATCAGGATTTTCCTCATTTTAATCCTTGAGGACAAGGATTTCCTTGGAGAAGGGAGTATTGATGCAAGGCTTTTTATGTTTTAGTCAAAATGTAGCCGTTTTATACATAATAGCTATTGAGTGAATGTTTTATCTTCTATCTGAATAATGTCATTTATGTTGTATTAAGTAGGGAATCTTTCCTAGATTAGGGCATGTCTGAATTTGAGAAATTTTTCTCTTGTCATATCTCTTTTCTCTGGAAATACAGTTACCATCGTTCTTATCTCATTTCTATTCTTATTCTTTAGATTTCTTGCTTTGTTTTCAAGATTTGATTACATCATTATAATTTGACCATTATTCTCTGGTCCAATTCTTTGTTTAGGTGCGATTATGCAGATATTGTTATAGTCAAAATAGCACTAAAAGTTTTCTCGGATGCAAATTGAAGTGGTGAAATCTTGCTATGGGTGGAATGGGACTCTACGGTGATCCTTAATTGGCTTAAAAATCCAATGCAACTTCCTTGGAAATGGTGGTCGATACTGCATTGGATAGATCGAATGTTAAAGTGTATTGGAAGTGTGAAGCTCTCTTATGTGCCAAAAGAAGGTAATGGGTTGGCTGATTGTCTAGCCAAGATAGGTATGAATGGGGATATAACTTTCAAAGCTTGGTGGCGAGGGGATTTTGTTTTGCTGCAAAATTTTATGTCTTTTTTCCAATCAAATTCTTGGGAGAGAAAAATCAAATTATTAAGACAAGTGATTTGAGAGTATTTAAGGGAAGGTTGATTTTAATCGTAGAAGGATAGATTTGTATAAGAATGATAAGGGATGTCTTTGAGTGGTGAAGGAGACAAGTTTACAGTATATGCTTAGAGAATCCTTTTTATTTCAGTAGTTGCTATCTATTCTTGTAAGTGTATAAATGGTGAAAGGGTTTTTGTATTGTGTTTCTTTGTACTAGGTTTTGGTGTGCTGAGTTTTTGTATCATGTTGTTTTGCGCTTAGTTGGGGGCATTTTTTTTACTCCTGTGAGGTTTTTAATGAGGCTTTCAACTATACCTAGGTTCTAATTATAATATAAATTTTATTTTTTGAGCAAAAAAAATCTTTTTAATTCTCTAAAACAATATATCTCATGTCTCTAGCTTAGACTATTAACTTGAAATTAAGCTCATTTAGTTGCATTAGTTGCATTCTAGGAGCTTGTTCTTGTAATTAACTAATATATTATTGGATGATATCATTTGTGGGAAAAGATGATTTTTTGGTGGTTTTGAGCAGGTTTTAAGAGTTGGATAATAAGTGAAGATTGCCGAGGCAAAACAGTAAAACTAGCCAATCATTTGCCGTGGCAATTCAAAATAGAAAAGTACAAAACGCGGACAACTGGATTTGTACTGCTGGACCATGGACCCCTTCTCTCCTTCATTTTTTAAAACCCTAGGGTTTTTACCTATTATGAAAGGTAAAGTTGGGCATCATTGAAAAGCGTGGAAAAAAGGAGAAAGAAGTTTTTTTATTCTCTCTTGTCGGTCACCATTGTTGGAAAGAAATAAGCAATTTTGCAATCCTAAAGCCATCGGCAGAAGCTTTAGGAAGGTGAAGAAAGCTCGCTGTTTTAAGGAGACAAGCAAGGGAGTCCTTAGTTCTTTCAAAATTGTATTCCTTTTGTTCTTCCTAGTTTTTCTTGTTTATCCATAAGATGTAGGATTGAGTTATGGGGTTAGGGGTTGCGATTAGAGGGCTTTGGGAATGATTTCCCAAGCCTAGAAAGCCTCTTCTGGGCTTTGGTACCGGTACGCAGGGAGCCTATATCGATACACTATGTTCTAGGTTGAAGAACACACACGAACTATGAAGGGGGTACCAGTACAGTGTTTAGCCAGTATCGATACGCCTTGTAAAGAGGTATCGATACGGGTTGAATCGTACTGATACTCATAGGATAGATGAAATTCTAGTGAGCTCAAATCATATCGATATGAATATGAGTATCGAAACCCAAGGGGTACCGTACCGGTACGCTAAGGCTAGTACCGGTACCCACTGGGCAATCTACCCAAAAATATGATTTTGAGTTTGAAGGGCTGATAATTTAAGGACAGTGGTCCAATGGGCTTCTAATGTGGTAAAATGAATTGTAAAACTGAGAAACTAAGATTTAACTCCTATATATGAGCATATTGAGATAGATACTCGTCTAATTGGGAAATCTAAATGAATTGATGTAATGATGATTAATACCTTTCATAACGTACCATAGGCTTGGTAAGTGATAAATCGAGAGATAACCATGTTGGTTAGTGTCATGCCTTGGGGCATTTGCTTGATAGCTTGGCTTGGTGCCACTTACCTCTTAGTGAGGTGTACGAATGCTTAGTGAGCATTTGTTGCTTTATGATTGTTGAAAAGGAATCCGGATGGCCTAGAGTCAGTACTACGATTCTTATATAAGGGGATGTGTACTTCAGGCTGAGTGAACAAGTACATCGGACGAACCCTCGGGCTGAGTGATCTGGGTGCGGTTAGAAACCTATCCATGTCTATGGTGATCTGGATAAGGTAGTTTAACTCGACGACTAAGTGAGCTTGAGTAACCTGATTGGCTGAGTTACCTTAGATAATAACTACTTATGGCTAATGTGATCCAAGTATGTCTAGGACGTATCTGTGGCTTTGGGGGATCCAGATATGGTCTATTCAACCCTATGGTTGTGTGAGCACGAGTAGAGTAGGGCTTCGTTGGCCATTATATAGATGATTTATGGTTTTATTTATGTATGTTGTGTGGATGCTATAGATGATAGCTTATGAAAGAATTAACTCAATAGACTATGTGACCTTAAGTATGGCGAAGCATTGGGGAACATGTAAGACTTCTCGTAGAATTGTTGATGCCTTGTGATAGATGATCCCTAGCTAGTGTAGGCTAGAATAAAAATCATAAATAATGAAGCCTTATCTATGCTCTCTAGACTATATTTATCTCGTATGCTTATTTTATGATAATTGCAAATTATGGTAGAGTAGAAATGTACCACTGAGCTTTGTAAGCTCAGCGTTCGGAATCATTGTTTTTGATCGCAGGTTAGTAGATGATTGTAATCGAGGAGCACATAAAGAAGGGACTTCCCAGCACCGCATCGCTTAAGAGTACAGTGCTTAGTATTTAGTTTTGGGCTTATGTATTCATAGGAACTTATGAATGTTGAGTCTGTAAACTCTATTTGCTTTACTATTTTGATATACGGTGATTTAAACTTGTAGCTCCTATTTTGTAAACTTATTTAAAATGATTATTTAATTATATAGAATTATAGAAGTTTTGATGCTTTTGAAAATGGCTAAATCCAATGTTTTAAATTGGAAAAAATTTTGGGTCGAAATTGGGTGATCAAAATGTAGCGCTCTAGATCTAGATCGAGGTCAGGGTGTTACATTTAGTGGTGTAAGAGCCTAGGTTTAGCCGGTTCTATGAAACCATGGGGTGGTATAAAGGTCGTAGTAAGGTTTCTAGTGAATACAAGCCCCTAATTTTAAGTTGGACTCTTCCAAGACTAGGAATCTTGATGGTGCTACCTTGTTTCCTTGTTATTTCAGATTCGATGGCAGGTGACGCCAGATACGTCCAGAAAAGTCGTGAGGAAAGCCATGTCTCTCAAGTAAAAAACTTCAGCAAGGATTCTGTCCCGAATGTTAGGGACACAAGTCTTCTAAGAAACACCATAAGTGGAGGGGCAAACCACTTCCATGATCTTACCTCTGCTCTCTTGCAAGTGGTGCAAGCTATCCCGAGGCAATCTAATAGGCCCGCAAGACCCTTGTAGAGAGACTTCACGGTTATAGGCTTATAGATTTCAAAAGTTCCGATGAGGATGACTCGATCAAGTAAGACCAGTGGTTAAGAGACACTCATAGGATTTTGAGACAGATGAGGGAGAGTCTGGAGGATGACCTCGATTGTATTGTCTCCCTTCTTAAGGGCAATGCCCATGAGTGGTGGGAGACTGTTCAGTTGGGACTGCAGCCTGCATTACCGACCTGGGATGTCTTCTAGGATGAGTTTAGAAAGAAGTATAATACTGATGTTCACGTGGATGAGATGAGAGATCAGTTCTTGCACCTAGTTCAAGGGGACCAAGCACTATTTAAGTATGAGAAAGATTTTCTATGGTTAAGTAGATATTCCCTGGAGTTGGTTGCCACCGAGGAGTTGAGGTGTAAGAGGTTTAGACAGGGATTATAGGTTGACCTTCAGAAGCATGTGACAACAGGTCTACTTGGGAAATTTTTAAATTTAGCTAATAGTGCGAAGGCACTTGAATGACTTCGAGGCATGACATCAAGCCAGTTTAAGGACTCTAGGGAGTTGCTTTAGATCAATTATTGAGGGTTGGTTGGGGATCTAGACCGAGAGTTTGTAGAGGTTCATTGATTTCTGATCGAGATGGGAGTATTGATGTTTTAGCTAGGATGCCGCTCATATCGGTTTGTGAGCATTGTAGCTGACGACATCTTAGATTATGTTTCTTGTTATGAAAGGTTTGATATAGTTGCCGATCACCAGGTCGCATGGAAAAAGATTACCGAGTTATGTATGGTGCTACTCCCATTCAGTCTTAGAGGTTGACTCATTCTCGGCATGGTCAGAGTTTTGCTAGAGGCGGTGTTAGGGCATCGTCTGGAAATCAGGGTGGAGGTGCCATGAGATCCACCGCCAGATTCGACACTCAAGCCATTGCTAGACAGTCTGCCGTTTATGCCAAGGATGATAACTTTTCCACCAATGATATGTTAGGTACCTATGTTTTGTTTTAGTTTCAATGTTGCAATGATGGATATTTGATTTCTCATTCATACAATAGTAGTGATTCTTGTTGAATATGTATCATAGCAAGTGTGTAAAAGTACTATATTTTTTACCCTTTTTACTCATGTTATTGTAAGACTTAGGCCCATTTTAGTTGCATTCTTAGCCATTCATGCATATTTTCATAGTTTCTCTGCCAATTGGGCTTGGCTTTATGTTTTGGTGGAGAAATCACCACTGTTTTTGCTTTATTTTGTACAAGACGACTTACCGAACCATTTGTTGAAGGATGTCATGGCAAGTTGAGAACTTGCCGAGACACTTGCGAAGGATGCCCTGGCAAGTCGTGATAAAGCTATTATCTCTATGAACTAATTTGAACACTTTGGATAATTACCCATATTTGAATTAAAGAGCTACTGTAGATATAGATGAAGGATAAAGAAAATATTTTAAAGTAATTCTGAATTATCTCCTTTTAAAAGAGTGGTGCGTAGATAATGATAAGAAGATAAGGCTTTTTAATTATCTCATTATCTTTAGATAAGGGGACAAAGCTTGAATTATCTCCACAACCAAAGATAAAGAGATAAACCACATCTTTTGAATTTCAAATAGAGTTTCTCCCATCCTATAAAGAGTGATCGCAGCATCAAACAAAAGGGGAGTCGAATGGAAGAGTGAGATCGGATCGAAAGGGGGATTCACACATAGCCCTTAGCATAGATTGGAGGAGTTCATATTCTCTATTTCTCTTTATCTTGTATTGTAGAATTCACCCATTTCTGGGTTTTATTCATTTGTGTTTTCTTTTTACCCAGCCATGAACTAGATTAACTTGGCTTGGGTTATCGGGTTTTATGGTTTGTAGAGACGAATGCTTTGTTTTGGTTTTTAATTTAATAAAGTACAGTGTTTATCCATTCTTGATTTTTAATTCTGCTTCAAGGAAACTTGGGAGAGGAACTTGAATGCATTCATTTATCTAGGCTCAAGAAAGCTAGATTCACGAAATGAGTGGATACGGTTTCCATTTAAACAACTATTGGTGGAAACTAATTTGCCTTAGGAATAATGAACATATTTTAGCAGCTAAGAAGAGTGAAAAGATCGATGTTGTCCACCCAAGGTTAATGTAGGGATGTATCACCAAGGCTTGCACAATCATCAGTGTTTCGGTTAGGGATAATGCGAAGGCATTGAAGAACACTTTGCCAAACATTGAAAGGGAAATTCACTTGCCCCAGCAGTTGACTTGTCTCAGCAATTTACTTGCCACGGCAATCCCTTGCCATAGCAATTACTAGCCACAATAATTCATCCGACAATCATACCACTACTCACGATAACCCAGCCTATTCTCTCATATTGATTATCTCTTTCTATTTACTCTATTTATTTAGTTTACTTTATTTCTTATTTATCACCATCTATCACCTTCAATACTCTTTCATTTCAGTGCGAGAAGCTAAGAATCAAAACCTCACCAATCCCTATAGAGATGATCTTAATCTATATTATTACTTGCAAAATGTTCACTTGCACTGTTTGTGTTGCACCGAAATCACGCAACATGTTTTTAGCGTTTTTGCCTGGGATTGGAAATGGTGACTTTATTTTTAATTTATTACACCTTTTTTCATCTATTTCTTTTAATGGTTTTAAGGGGCTAACATTTGTGGTTTTTCATCTGTGTATGACCAGAGCGAGACCGACAGCACAAGACTACCCACTTAAACCTGAGATTGAACAAGTTTTTCCTAGAAGAAGGAGAGACCTAAGAGCAGCAATGGAAGATCCTATTATTCTAGTCGACAATTTGAATGCCAACGGCAATCAAAATGCCCTCGACAATCAGAATACAGCGATAGGATGTGGTGTAGTTCTAGTAGAGCAAACTATTCGTGTACGGAACAGACCCATTCGAGATCACTTGCTTCCAGACCTTGGTGATCCCAATCCAGGAATTTTAACTCATGAGATTCAAGCCCCACACTTTTAATTGATGCTAGTGATGATTATCATGCTCAATTCAATTGACCAGTTCAATGGCTCATCAACTGAAGATGCAAACAACATCTGAAGTCTTCCTTAGAAGTTTGCGATTCTTTTAGACAACAAGGGGTTCATGAGGATATCCTGAGGCTAAAATTATTCCCCTATTCACTGAGGGATAGGGCGATATCATTGCTGAATAGTATCCCATCCAGATCTTTAGAATCTTAGACAAATCTATGCTAGAGTTACCTTGTCATATTTAATTTTACAAATATGACTGATAAATTACGTAATGACATTACTTCTTTTCATCAAGCATATGAAGAATCTATGTACGAGGCTTGGGATCGGTATAAAAAGCTTCTATACAAATGTCCCATGCACAGATTCAGAGATTAGACGCAAGTAGTGATGTTTTATAATAGAGTCAACGCACTGACCAGGATGATGCTAGATGCCTCGAAAAATGGCACACTCTTAGACAAATCAATTGAGGAAGCCTTGGAGATTTTGGATAGACTTGCCAAGAATGATTACCAGTTCCCAACCACCAAAAAGGGAGCAGTAAGGGAAAATGCCACGACAATTGAGCTTGATCCAACATACGCTATCTCAGCACAATTAGCTGCATTAACCACCGTGGTTAAAATTTTGCAATGACCTAGTAACACACAGGAGGTCAAGGTAGTAGATTCATTTTGTGATTCTTGTAATGATAACCATGATTTTTCTAAGTGTCCGTAGAATCCAGAGTCTAGTTTTTATGCTGGAAAATACTACAAACGGAACAACAATCCATATTCCAACACATTCAATCTAGCATGGCGGAAGCACCCTAACTTTTTATAGAGTAACCAAAACAACTCCAATAATCAGACTCGTCAAAACACATAAGCATCAGGATTCCAACAGAACATGCCACGACAACAGTTACCGCAGCAACAATCATCACCAGCTAGTTCTTTGGAAACCACTTTAAATGTTTTCATGCTTAAGACTGAATCTTATATGGCTGAGACTAGCAATTTCATGAAAATGACTAACTCTTTTATAAATAGGACTGAGAAATGCAGAGCCAATGAGCAATGTTAAAATCATTGGAAAAATAGGTTGGGCAATTTACCCAAATCTTAAGCTCAAGGCCACAAGGCAGTCTGCCTAATGATACTAAGGTTGTACGAGGATCGGGCCATGAACAGTGTAAGGTGATCAAAACCTGAAATAGACTACAGGCAAATGATAATCCTATCCAACCTGAGGAGAATAGTCATCCAGCAAAGCAGTCACCTGCTGAAAAAGATGTGCCTTGTTGCAACGCTATGGCAATCACAGATGATAAGCCTTCAGCAGTTGCCACGGTAATGCAACATGCCACAGAAAGTGCATTCAACACTGCCAAGCCAAATAAGATGAATAAAGGCAAAGAGATCAGATTGCCACCATTTTTCTTACAGACTAAGGAAGCAGAAGATTGAGTATCAATTCAAGAAGTTCATTGACATCCTTAAGCAAGTTCACATTAACTTGCCATTGGTTGAGGCAATTGAGCAGATGCCCAATTATGCTAAGTTCCTTAAAGACATCATCTCTAAGCGAACAAGGCTGAACGAGTTTGAAATAGTTGCCATGATAGAAGGATGTATGACAATGCTGCATAACCGATTGCCACCCAAACTAAAGGATCCAGGCACTTTCACAATACCATGTGCCATTGGTAATCACTATGTCAGGAAAGTACTATGTGACCTTTGAGAAAGCATAAATCTTATGCCAAAATCTTTTTTTCAACATTTAGGCATAGGGAAGGCGAGACCCACCACGGTCATGTTATACCTTTCGGATAGATCCTACATTCATCCAGAGGGAAAAATCAAAGATATTTTGGTGTCCTGGTAAATGGAAAGGAATTATCGAAGTATGGCAGGGAATGGACGCCGAAGGCTATAGACTTTGTTTGTTACTAATCTATCCCATCAGATTCACTGGAAAGGACTGTGTCTAGTCTTTGATCATCATAGAATCGTAGCTGATGTGTTTATTACCCAAAAGAGAGCGAAGAATGGAGCTAGATATGGCTTTGTGAGAATGGAATTAGAAAGAGATGCATATCGTATGATAGAAAGATTGGATGGGGCATGTATTTATGGAGCATACATCAGAGTTTTGATGGAGAGAAAAGATAGGCGTGAGATGTTTTGGCAGAGAAAAAGGCATCAATTTACACATAGTATGTCTAGGCCGATTGGTAGAGAGAACACTGTGAATCCTGGGTCGTTCACAAAGGGACTAATCTAAAAGCGTGTAGTTAGAGTGGTGGATGAAAACAATGTGGACATTCTGCGATGTAGTGCGATCAGACGAAGCATATGTGCAACAATATTGGCAAACTTGTATGGTGAGTTTACTACAGCAAAATTACAGGGATTTTCTATTATAAGGATAACAAGACCATTTTTTGCTTACGTTAATAATGTTGAATCTCAGAAGAAATTGTTGGAATCAAGAGTTTTGTTGCAATGGTTTGAGACGGTCCAGGAATGGTCATCGGATATAAAATTGGATAGAAGACATATATGGCTGACTGTAAGAAGAGTTCCAATTCAGGCTTGATCGAAGCATACGTTCAGAAATATTGCAGATGTAACACCCTTAATGTATACCTGTAAATCGAATATACATGAAAGATGTTACGGAGTCGTTTAAAGAAATCTTGACTTATAAATTTATTTTTACAAGTATTTACAAATTTTAGTTTGTAAATCTAACCCTTTCTCGGTTTTCTTAAAAACACAACCTATGTGCAGTTAGCTAGTTTCAACCCTAAATTAATTATTTTAAAACATATTTGGCAATTATTAAAAAAACAGTTCAATTCAGAGTGAAAACTAGGTTCGTTATCTAGGCTCTTTCTTGACTTTAAAATCATTACGCGATTACCGATTATTCTTATTAGCAAAGTAATTATCCTTTCTACCTTAGCTTTATTCTGTTACAATGCTAATGTCTTATTTTGCTTTATCCATATACGATTCATCATCAAAACGGATTACTTATCTATCATTTAGTCTAATTTAATGCATCATACTCTACTAGCAATTAAATAATTACATGCCCACTAGAGATTATCATAAGCTAGAATATGTTACTGATGTTTTGCAGATTGAAGCTTGATCAGCATGCTCGACTCCTCTTGAAATACTCTATCTTAATCTACGTGTGAAACAAACACACGCTAAGTACAAACTTAGTGAGGCAAAACTTATAAATCAAAGTAAAGCACTTAAATTTTAATAAAAAATGCATAATAAATAAAATACTAAATATAACATATAGAATTTAGAATCGTATAGAATGACTTATCAAAGTCGTTCCTCTATCATGTAACCTGTAAAAATTAACATCTCATATACATAGATAAGGCAATGTCATGTCAAATCAAATATCCAGTAAATCACTTATTTTCATTTGAATCATATCACTTTCACTTTTCACTTTCCTTTAGATCACTTATACTTGTTACTTTTTATTCAATTCATAGACCAATGTAATGTAATTGAGAATGCATGGTATGCGAGTCACTATTGAGTATGCACATGTGCGGCATCAACTAATATGTTGTGCCATAATAAATCACTGTATCACTGTATCATTGATGTAATTTAACAGCATCACTATTCACTTGGTCATAGTTGTAGAACACAACGTCACTGTATCACTATATCACTATACTCCACCTCATTGGCATGCCAATTATACCAAGAATCTCAATAATCATACAAAGGGCTTTTAACATCAATGTCTTGTAAAGATCATTATAAAGCATTTAAAAATTATTGTAGAATATATCAATTTACGATTCAAATTCTTTTTCTTTCAAATCATTCTAGGTTGACATATTATATTTCTTTCTCATATTATATATATAATATGTAAAAATGCACTCACCTGGGTCATTTATTAGCTTGCCTCACTAAGCTCTCCTCGATCATTTCCTTCATAATACCTCGACTCTTCTTTTGATCCAAATCAAACTTCATTGATCATATAAATACGAATAACATTCGTTATATTCAAATCTAACAATACTTTAAAAATGTTATCGAATCTAGTCATTCGAATATACAAAATTTCCAAAAGTTTTTCCATCCTCCCTTATACTGTCCAAAACCCATTTTTTTGTCTTTAATGACCATTTAGAGCTTCCATTAACCCCTTTCAAGCTTACTAATTAACCTTAGATACAAAATGCATCAATTCTCATTTTCTGACAGATTGCACTACCTTCAAAGAAATATTTCTATAAAATAATATACAACTCGGAATTTAATTTTGTTTGTTCTGAAAAACTAGATTTGATAAGCTTTTCAACCATATAAATTAATATCCCAAATTCAACTTGTACGATTTATGGCGAATTTTCAAAGTCAATTACAATGCTGGGATTCGGAACAGACTGGTGCTCTGTTTTCTGGCCTTTCGTCACTTAAAAAATCATATATTTTGACTCGGAACTCGAAATCATTTTCCGCTTGTTGGAGGAAAAACTAGATGAACAAATCTTTACATCGGTATGAAATCCACCTTCTAATAATTTTTTAGAATTTATGGTGAATTTTCAAACTTACTAAGAAAACCAGTTTTCTACACAGCTTCCATAATTAACTTCAACTTTTATACTAACTTCTCCTTACTTCTCTACTTGTCAACTTAGTCCCATTATTTGCTTTAAACCACCAACTTATCACCTTCTTCATCAAATAATTATTCACAATAGTTCCCTCTAATTTTCCTTCTTTATCGAATGGTCACTAATAATGCAAAGGTAAGGATCCAAATTTCTTAACTTTGCAAACTAGTCCTCAATTCAACATTACCACCTTAATTCCATCATTAAAAATAAAATTCAAATTTATTCCTTATCAAAAAACTCATTTCCAAATTGGTCACTTAATTTTGACAAATTGTCAAAATGGTCACTAATTCAATTTAACATCGGTTTAGCATTCTAACATCAATTTCACATCTCCAACATCCTTAATAACATAAATACACACCAAATCCATACAAATTCAGATTTGGTCCTCTAACTTTTAAGATTGCCGAATTGGTCCCTATCAAATTAACTTAGGGCCTTGCTTCCAAACAACAAATCAAGCTTACTAAATCATTAATTCAACAACACAAACCCTAAATTAAACTTAAATCCATAAACCCTAATCATCTTCATAATAATCTAAACATGTAGAACTTAAATCCCAACTCAATATCATGATTTTAACATCATACTAACTTGAATTCAATCATGGAATCATAAAATCTCAAAACCCCCAATTTGATCCATAAACCCTAATTTCTTTCTCATGTAAATTCTCATCAATCAATCATGAATTCCATGAATTATTGACATCAAAAGATAGAGCTTGAAGAGTAGAACAACTTTGCAGTTGAAGAGATTACCTGAAAACCGGGTTTCGGGGCTTGAATCGAGCTTGGAAAAAATTTCTCTTTTTTTCCCTAGCTCTCATGTTTATGGCTGGAAAAGATGAACCTCACCATTATTTTACACATATATCTATTAAATGAATTTTAAATTCGTTTAATAGTGAAATTACAATTTTGCCCTTTTTATCCAATGATTGAGATTGATTTTATCATCAATCAAGGGCCAAGATTTAATCTTCCATTTCCTCTTTCCAAAATTGCCCTTATAACTTTTTAAATATTTCAAAATTGCCACTGGGGCCAAATGACCAATTTGCCCTCCAACTAGTTTTTATTTACTAGTTTGTCATTCTTGTAAAAATTCAACTAAGTCTAGTTGGAATCCAACCAAATATAATAAAGTATTCATAAAATAGTATTTTATGACTTTTTCATGGCTTTTGGATCAGCCTCTGAAATTCCAGTTCGATCCGATTTCCTGATATTCATAAAATACTTCTATTGCGATTTTACCTTTTTCGAGCTATTGGATTTATTCCGAAAATTCTATATTTCCATATTCGGGAAATAAAATCTATTATCTCATAAAATTTCCTTTTCCAAGGACTTAGACTGAATTTTCTTAACTCAGTCTATTTTCCCGATACTTATCGAAAATTTTCATTGAATAAAATTCCTCTTAGAATTCATTTATCGATAATCCATACGAATTTTATCTATTCTTACTGAGTCCAAAATATCGATCAGAAACACTTTTATAGGACCTTCCTGAAGGTCACCCATCCTTGTATTTCTCTGGCCTGAGCACGCTTAACAATTTTATTCGATCTAAATTCAGTACCTTTTACTGCATCTTAATTCTTAAAACCAATATCAAGGTACCTATTTCAATCTGATTCACTCTTATACTGAATAAAATTACTTATTGGGGAAATTTACACTTTAGTCCCTAAACTTTTCCAAAGTTTATACTCTATCCACCAAAACTTTCAAAGTTTACAATTTGGTCACTAGCCAAAAATTGGGATATTACAATTCCTTCCCCTTAAGAAAATTTGTCCTCGAATTTTCAAAACATACGTGTTTTAAACAATTGCAGATATTACTCCCTCATTTTCTTCTCAAATTCTCAAGTGGCTTCTTCGACCTTGTGATTTCTTCTTAGGGCCTTAGCCAATGTTATTTTTCTTATTCCTTAATTCTTTAACTCTATATACCAGTATTTCTACTAACACCTCATCATGTATCAAGTCTAATTGCAGTTCTTCTTCTTTTCTTTTTCTCATGAGTGATGACACATGAAAAATCCAATCAATATCTCCAAAACATAAATATATACACTATAAACCTTTGCTCACTTCTGAGGATAAGATCCATTAATATGCCCTTGGTACAACTATTTCACGATTCCTCGAGGTATAATAATTCTGAAACCAAGTTTTTCCCTTTTTGTCTTGTACAAATCATCTTCTCTCAAAGTGGTACTTTTTCCTCTTTTTCTTTTCCTTTAGCTTTTAATTGATAATATCTTGACTAAATATCAACCTTCCATTTACATCTTACTTCCATGTTAGTCATAGGTAACCAATTTATCTTAAAATTGTCTTAAATTCTCAGATCTTCTGCAGGAGTTAACATTCATGCTTATTTCACTGTATCATATACACTATGAGTCCTTTCTTAACCTCCAAGATTCGAAGATTGGCGATTTACATCATCGTCTTACTTTCCTTATTCTAGTCTCATTCCATATCATACTAATGAGGAGCAGCATCAAGTCATACAATCAGCACATCAGTAATATAATATCCTAGGGGCATGTATTTACTGATAAAAATCATATACAAACTTGGTTTAGCATCCATAACCGGCTAAACCTGTAGCTCTGATACCATTAAATGTAACACCCTTAACGTATACTCGTAAATCGAATATACATTAAAGATGTTACGGAGTCGTTTAAAGAAATCTCGACTTATAAATTTATTTTTACAAGTATTTACAAATTTTAGTTTGTAAATCTAACCCTTTCTCGGTTTTATTGAAAACAAAGCCTATGTACAAGTAGCTAATTTCAACCCTGAATTAATTATTTTAAAACATATTTGGCAATTATTAAAAACAACAATTCAATTCAGGGTGAAAACTAGGTTCGCTATCTAGGCCATTTCTTGACTTTAAAATCTTTACACGATTACCGGTTATTCTTATTAGCAAAGTAATTATCCTTTCTACCTTAGCTTTATTTTGTTACAATGCTAATGCCTTATTTTGCTTTATCCATATACGATTTATCATCAAAACTGATTACTTATCTATCATTTAGTATAATTTAATGCATCATACTCTAATAGCAATTAAATAATTACATGACCAATAGAGATTATCATAAGCTTGGATATCTTACTGATGTTTTCCAGATTAAAGCTTGATCAGCATGCTCGACTCCTCCTCAAATACTCCATCTTAATCTACGTGTGAAACAAACACACGCTAAGTACAAACTTAGTGAGGCAAAACTTATAAATCAAAGTAAAACACTTTAATTTTAATAAAAAATGCATAATAAATAAAATACTGAATATAACATATAAGAATTTAGAATCGTATAGAATGACTTATCAAAGTCGTTCCTCTGTCATGTAACCTGTAAAAATCAACATCTCATATACATAGATAAGGCAATGTCATGTCAAATCAAATATCCAGTAAATCACTTGTTTTCATTTGAATCATATCACTTTCACTTTTCACTTTCCTTTAGATCACTTGTACTTGTTACTTTTTATTCAATTCATAGCCCAATGTAATGTAATTGAGAATGCATGGTATGTGAGTCACTATTGAGTATGCACATGTGTGGCATCAACTACTATGTTGTGCCATAATAAATCACTGTATCACTGTATCATTGTTGTAATTTAACAGCATCACTATTTCACTTGGTCATAGTTGTAGAACACAACGTCACTGTATCACTATATCACTATACTCCACCTCATTGGCATGCCAAATATACCAAGAATCTCAATAATCATACAAACGGCTTTTAACATCAATATCTTGTAAAGATCATTATAAACCATTTAAAAATTATTGTAAAATATATCAATGTACGATTAGAATTCTTTTTCTTTCAAATCATTCTAGGTTGACATATTATATTTCTTTCTCATATTATATATATATAATATGTAAAAATGCACTCACCTGGGCCATTTATTATCTTGCCTCACTAAGCTCTACTTGATCGTTTCCTTCATAATACCTTCACCCTTCTTTTGATCAAAATCAAACTTCATTGATCATATAAATACGAATAACATTCGTTAGATTCAAATCTAACAATACTTTAAACATGCTATCGAATCTAGTCATTCGAATATACAAAATTTACAAAAGATTTTCCTTCCTTCCTTATACTGTTCGAAACCCATTTTTTGTCTTTAATGACCATTTAGAACTTCCATTAACCCGTTTCAAGCTTACTAATTAACCTTAGATACAAAATGCATCAATTCTCATTTTTTGACAGATTGCACTACCTTCAAAGAAATATTTCTATAAAATAATATAGAACTCAAAATTCAATTCCGTTTGTTCTGAAAGAAACTAATTGAATAATCTTTTTAACCATATAAATTAATAACCCAAATTCAACTTGTATGATTTATGGCGAATTTTCAAAGTCAATTACAATGCTGGAATTTGGAACAGACTGATGCTCTGTTTTCTGACCTTTCATAACTTAAAAATTCATATATTTTGACTCGGAACTCGAAATCAGTTTCCGTTCATTGGAGGAGAAACTAGACGAACAAATCTTTACATCGGTATAAAATTCACCTTCTAATCATTTTTTTAGAATTTATGGCGACTTTTCAAACGTACTGTCAAAACTAGTTTTCTACACAACTTCCATAATTAACTTCAACTTTTATACTAACTTCTCTACTTTTCAATTTAGTCCCATTATTTGCTTTAAACCACCAACTTATCACATTCTTCATCAAATAATTATTCACAATAGTTCCCTCTAATTTTCCTTCTCTATCGAATGGTCACTAATAATGCAAAGGTAAGGATCCAAATTTCTTAGCTTTGCAAATTAGTCCTCAATTCAACATTACCACCTTAATTCCATCATTACAAATAAAATTTAGATTTATTCCTTATCCAAAACCTCATTTCCAAATTGGTCACTTAATTTTGACAAATTGGTCACTAATTCAATTTAACATCGGTTTAGCATTCTAACATCAATTTCACATCCCCAACATCCTTAATAACATAAATACATACCAAATCCATACAAATTCAGATTTGGTCCTCTAACTTTTAAGATTGTCGAATTGGTCCCTATCAAATTAACTTAGGGTCTTGCTTCCAAACAACAAATCAAGCTTACTAAATCATTAATTCAACATCACAAATCCTAAATTAAACTTAAATCCATAAACCCTAATCATCTTCATAATAATCTAAACATGTAGAACTTAAATCCCAACTCAATATCATGATTTTAACATCATACTAACTTGAATTCAATCATGGAATCATAAAATCTCAAAACCCCCAATTTGATCCATAAACCCTAATTTCTTTCTCATGTAAATTCTCATCAATCAATCATGAATTCCATGAATTATTGACATCAAAAGATAGAGCTTGAAGAGTAGAACAACTTTGCAGTTGAAGAGATTACCTGAAAACTGGGTTTCGGGGCTTGAATCGAGCTTGGAAAAAATTTCTCTTTCTTTCCCTAGCTCTCACGTTTATGGCTGGAATTTTTACCATTATTTTACACATATATCTATTAAATGAATTTAAATATTCATTTAATATTGAAATTACAATTTTGCCCTTTTTATCCAATGGTTGAGATTGATTTTATCATCAATCAAGGGCCAAGATTTAATCTTCCATTTCCTCTTTCCAAAATTACCCTTATAACTTTTTAAATATTTCAAAATTGCCATTGGAAAGAGTAAACTACTTGGAATCCAACCAAATATAATAAAATATTCATAAAATAGTATTTTATGAATTTTTCCATAGCTTTTGGATTAGCCTCTAAAATTCCAGTTCGATCCGATTTCCTGATATTCATAAAATACTTCTACTACAATTTTACATTTTCTGAGCTATTGGATTTATTCCGAAAATTCTATATTTCCATATTCGGGAAATAAACTCTATTATCCCATAAAAACTTCCTTTTCCAAGAACTTAGACTGAATTTTCTTAACTCAGTCTAGTTTCCCGATACTTATCGAAAATCTTCATAGGATAAAATTCCTCTTACAATTCCTTTATCGATAATCCATACGAATTTTCTATACTCTTACTGAGTCCAAAATATCGATCAGAAACACTTTTATGGGACCTTCCCGAAGGTCACCTATCCTTGTATTTCTCTGCCCTAAGCACGCTTAACAATTTTATTCGATCCAAATTCAGTACCTTTTACTGCATCTTAATTCTTAAAACTGATATCAAGGTACCTATTTCGATCCGATTCACTCTTATACTGAATAAAATTACTTATTGGAGAAATTTACACTTTAGTCCCTAAACTTTTCTAAACTTTATATTTTAACCACCAAAACTTTCAAAGTTTACAATTTGGTCACTAGCCAAAAATTGGGATATTACAGCAGAGGTATGGAGATCTTGTGTATATTGATAAAGATACATCTGCACTAACATTGTTTGAACAATGTTGTATCATGATCACAACAGATGTGATGAATAGAATTGAGGATGTTGTGGAATTAGTGGTGAATGGGAGGATATATCCAGTGTGTGCTCAAGAAATAGAAAGTTTATTTCAAACTATACAAGGTTAAGAAGTAGAATCGGATAGGATGAGAGTGTGAGTGAGGAAAACGTAGGAAAAGAGGAAGCTCACTCAACAAGATGTTCATGATCAAGTCACTGAGACTGGGATTAAGAAGACACCGATCAAAACTATCGGGTGGTTGAGGAGGTGCCAACCACGAATACGCTCATTGTGAATAAGTTGGTGAGGGATTCAGAGGGTACCATTGTGCTGGATTCTTTAGGGGACGTGAAACACGGGCTTAAACAGGATCTCTTAGAGGTAACGCGACGCCTTGACTTGAGGGTTCTAGAGTGCAGCGAGAGTGCTATAGATGGTCCGCATCAAGAAAATCGATGAATTTTGTCAGTTTTTGGTGATGTACCAACATGGTCATGGGATGAAACCGTGGCCATTGTGGATCGAGCGGTGGATGGCATTAATATGGGAATGAACATTGAGGAGATTGAGAACAGCAACCAAGTATGGATATTGAACAAGTCGAGAGGCAAAAGTGATGGAGTATAATGGGACCCTGTACAAGGTTAGAAGTGTATCAAATGTGGTCTTTAGCTTTATGCAGCCAGAAGAAAGGATTGAGGCAGAGAAGAAATTGAAGAAAAAGGGTAGAGGGAAACCACAGAAAAATTAGAAAGAATGTCAAGGTGTTGTAAACGGGTCTATTTCTGATTTTGACTTTATTAACCAGAAAAAGGCTATCTTGAGAGAAGCAAAGGAAACAATCGAGTTGGGCAAACTCATTTAGACCTGTACAGTGGGTAATGAGGAAGCAATCGTGAAGGACATCGCGCGTCTCATCGAAGCGTGCGACCATGCCCAATATAGGAGTCTTATGCTATCGTTTGTTATGGGAATGATCATTTATGTGCAGTGAGTGCTGGTGGATGCAGGTATATGTTTGCAATCACTCTTGCTTGTTACTTCTTAGCTGTATTACTTGGAGTTTGTGGTCTTTATCAAGAAGCATATGATATCTTGGATGCTTTGGCCAAAGGTGGTGTCGCGACTTGGTGCCAAGCTAGTGTTGAGTAGTCTTTTGAGCTATTTTTTTGGTGTCTTGGGTTAGGTGTTTTCTCTTATCTTGTATTTGTTCGCATTTGGTGTGAGGGTTGTGTCTTTACTTTTTGTGCTTGTTCGTTTTATATACTTTCAGGGGTACTCTTTTCCTCTGATTAGGTTTAGGGGGTTTTAATGAGGCCTCTATTAGTATTTTCTATATGATTTGTGTTTAATAAAAATCATACTTGCCGATAAAAAAACAAAATTAAAGATTTCTTGTCTACTAAGTTTGATATGACTAATCTAGAAGAGGTAGATGTAATCTCAGTAGTTAAGGGTAATAAAACTAGAAATATATTCTTTGAACCAGTCTCACTGTATAGAGAAAGTGCTAAAGATATTTCATAGTTTTGATGTGGTCCCTATAAATACTCTTTTTTATTCTAACATGTAATTGAAAAAGAATGAAAGAAATAACGTTTCTCAAACCGAGTATGTCAAGATTGTTGGAAGCCTAATATTCTTAATAAATTATACTTGACCTAATATTACATAGGCAGTGATTACACTAAGTAGATATGTTCATAATCCTGGTAGTGAGCATTGGAATGCTCTAAAGTGTTTGCTTAAGTATCTTAAAGGTGACATGGATTGGAATTTGAAATTAGTTTGTTACCCTGTAGTTCTAGACGATATTGATATGCAAATTGGATAACCAAAAATGATGAAGTTAGCTCTAATAATTTATATATGTTTAATTTAGGTCGAGTAGCTATATCGTGAAAGTCTGTTAAACAGACGTGTATGGCTCGCTCTATTATAGAATTAGAGTTTACTGCTTTTTACCTAGTTGAGCAAGAACTCGAGCGGCTTAAGAATTTATTGGCATGAATTTCATTTTGAGGAAAACTTACACCTCCAGTATATTTATTATGCGACTTAAAATGAACAACTTGTGTAACTCATAACTAAGCCTTTAATGATAAGAAGAGACATGTTCGTACAAGGCATGAGTAATTAATAAAGAACGGAGTACTAACGCAGGAGTACGTGAGGTTGGAAAAAAAATCTAACCGATTCACTTACAAAAGGATGTAGGAAGTTGGTTCTAGATTCGTCAAATGGGTGAGTAAACCCATTGATTGAAGAATTTATAGTGGATACTCAACTTAGTTTTTTTTTTTTTTTTTGCTTGGCAAATAAGATTTTATTGAATAAAAAAGTCATACAAAACCTTTGACCTAAGTTGTGAGCCTCATTAAAAATCTCCCTAAGTTTAGATGGAGGAAAAGAGTACAACACAACTAGGTATAAACTAAACTTAGTTATTTAAGTTTCATGTTATCAAAAAAAGTCATAGAAAGACTAATAGTGTACATTTCTACCTATCTATATGGTTTACAATGTACATGCATAAAGTTGAACTTTTTCTCTTAATGAATTCATACCACATGCTTTAGATGGCCCTAGTAAGAAAGACATGAAGATTTCACCGACGTGAAAAGATGTGTATTTCCTCTTTATAACTGAACGGTTGGATAGTCCTATTGAGGACTTGATGAACTTGCCAAAAAGAGATGTTGAGTATTTATTCTCAACCAATTAATATCTTAAAATTGGGTGGTACTTTTGAGACGAACTTGATAAATTTATCGAATATAGATTTGTAAGGATGAGCTTGCTAAAATGCTCTTAATTATTTTATAGCTCTAGCTCAGGTGGTCTATATTGAGATAGACTTGATAAAATCATCTACGTAAGTGTAAATAATTAGCCGCTTTCTATTGAAGACATTGAGTCATCTTTCTAGAGCACCTACCAACACCATAAGGTGTTTACATGAAATGATTATTTATTGCGAATTTTAGTTGGAATAATAAAGTTAGTCGTGCATTATGAGTTTATTCCTATTTTAACATGTTCCAATTCAGTTCATTTATTAAAAGAAAAATTGTTCATTTTTATTATATATTAGTTCGATATCGTTTACTTGTACTTAAACAACTAATTTCTCTATTGATACTGTCTCGTTTTTACTTCAAAATCTCTTCTTGATTTTCAAAAATTCTTATGCATTCGTGGGAGATTTTTGGTAACGCAAAAAATGTAGGATCCCACATTTGGTGGGGAAAAAAGGCTTCTGAAGGATTTTATATAGAGACTTTATTCACTCATTATTCGAATAATGGGACCGATGCCCGTACGTATGTATACGTCATTGTTATAGCTAGTCGCCTTGCCTAATTCAGTATCGTGTGTGTTAACACGTGTCTTTGACATATACTATGCGTGCATTTTTTTTTGTGGAAAATCGTATGATTTTTCTTGAGCTTTTCTAAACTGTAAAAGAAAATTCTCTCTAGTAGTTATAAGAGCGTTGCGCTTGAGCATTTCATAAATATTTAAAAGGGTTGTTACTATTTTAATATTATTTGGGTCATTTTAGCTGCTAAAACATCATTAATCCATTGTTTTCTTACTGTTGGATTCTTTCCCTTTTTGACAGTTTCAACAGAAATTAAGTATTTGTTTTTGGTTGTTATACAAATATTTAAGGTATAATATCAAAAAAATACTCTTAACGTTTGATTGGATAATCATTTTAGCTCGTATTTTTAAGCGGTTTAACTCTTAATGTTTCATTTTAGGTCAAAACGGTCCCTCCATTGATGGAAACTGTTAGTCAACTAATGATAAATAGCTTGAAATAAATTAACAAAATTACATAATAGTAGAAAAAATAATTTTGTATTTTATATAATTTTTAAAAATTATTTTTTACTGATGTATCATTCTGTCAAGTCAGCATCTTTGTTTGTATGACATTGTTATGTCAGTGTGCAATGTCATGTACGTTTGTCACGTCATTTCAAGCCATTTACCGCTAGTTTACTATCAGTTTTCATTCATGGAGGGGTTATTTTGACCTGAAATAAAACTTTGAGAGCTAAAGTGCTTCAAAAAAAGAATAGAGACCATAATGAATATCCAAATAAACGTTAGAGTCATTTTTTACATTATGCCAATATTTAATACATATTTGGATAGTTTCGGACATACCATTTAAACTTTATTTTCCTATTTTCTCCAACCTAGTTTACTCATTTTTTTAATTGATTCATTCGAATTAGATACGATAAAGAATTATTATAAAGATCATCTTCGTAATTAAACTTGTTTAGTTCACAAAGTTAAAATTTGAATCCTAAACCTTATTATCCAACTGAACCAACTAGTAATTGATTCAATGCTAATTAATTAAGAGCGTGTTGTATTATAAATACAGTTAAATGAAATTGTGATGTCATACATGAATATATACATATTCTGGAAACCAGAAGAGCATTAATATTTAATGTTAGCTACACAGGAATGGTACCAAATTCTCTTGCATTTAGGGGAACATGTCTGGTCAGAAACCATAAGTACTATCACCCATTGTTGTTAAGTGGAAGCGCAGCAATGTATACAGTTGAGGCATCTTATTAGAAATTTAAATAATATTGCTCTTTTATGACCCGTTTAGCTAAAGCTTCAATTACACACTAGTTATTTATCTTCATTCATTGTTCCTAAGGAAAAGTACTGGCCAAAGTTCATAATTGGTCACTGAACTATGTTTCAATATTCATTTGAGTCACCAAACTTGTAATTGTTACAAAATTGTCACTAAACTATTAATTTTGTTATAATATGGTCATTGATCCCTATCTGCGAAGAAAAAAAACAGTTTGGTTAAAATTGTTTAATAGCACAATTAGTCCTTCATATTTACACATTCAATCAATTTGGTCCTAGTTAGAAGAAAAAGTCAATAAATTTAGGCTCATTATTTACAATTCTATCAATTTAGTCATATTTTTATTATAAATAATTTAATATTTTTTACTCCAACTAGATGGTTACCAAATTAAAACTTTAATACTAATTTATAATTTAATATTTCTATCATTATTTTTAGTCCTAATATTTTTTATTTAAAAATTCTATCAATTTAAGATTTTTACTCGAATAATATATTAAATTATTTCTAATAAAATATTATATTATTTCTCATAAAATAGGACTAAATTGATAGAATTTGTAAATTATAAGCCTAATTTATTGATTTTTTTTAATTAGGACCAAATTAATTGAATGTATAAATATGGAGGAGTAATTTTCCTACTAAACAATTTTATCCAAGCTGCCACGTCACCCCACTTAATGGTAGCTAGGGCTCAGTGACCATTTTGTAACCATTTTATAATAAAATCAAAGGTTTAGTGACCAAAATAAATATTGAGGCATATTTTAGTGACCATTTATGAACTTTACCCAAAATTCTTCTATGAATCTTTCTTATTACATTAGTTATAATCCTAACTATTAAAAAATATTGATGCAAAAAAATACCTTTCACGTTTAATTGGATTGTCATTTTAGTACCTATTCTTTTTCTGAAGCACTTTACCTTCAATATTTTATTTTAGAATAAAATAACTCCTTTGCATGAAAACTATTAATCAACTAACGGTAAATGACTTAAAATGATATGACAAACATACATAGTAGTGCACGCTGACATAGTACTGCCATATAGACAAAGATGTTGACTTGACAGAATAACACACTAGTCAAAAAATAATTTTATAAAAATATATAATATATAAAATTATTTGTCTGACATGTCATTTTCTCAAGTCATTTCAAGTTGTTTTATAGTTAATTGACTAACAGTTTTCACTTACGGATAGGTCATTTTTGACCCAAAATGAACCATTGAGGGTTAAAATGGTTCAAAAAGAAGAATATGAGCCAAAGTGACTATCCAGTCAAATGTTAGTATATTATGTCAAAAATATTTATGTCATTTTCTTTTTCTATATTTTTTATGGGTGAATCTACACTCATATTCTGTACATTATTTAAAAATTAATTATTTAAATATTTCCTTTTTATTGGATTGATGATATGAAGAAAAATAGTGATATGAATAATTGTTAATAGGTGAAATTATGAATAACGTGATAAAAATATCCATAAAATAATTTTTCTTTAATTAAAAAATATTTATTTTCATTATATAAAACATTTTTATTGATTTAAAATTTACTTTTTTTCATAATATATTCACATTCATATTATTCTCCACGGCAATTTTACTTGAATATCTTTTTTTAATATTATTTACGTTTTTTGGCACTCAAACAAAATTATTTTCAAATATAGCACCATTGTCAAGAACTCTCCTAGTTAGTATGAGTTTCATTAAAAAAAATAAAAACCCATGAAATTCACCAATAATGAGTTCCACGAGTTTTCATTATATCTTTCTCTCAAAAGCAGCTCATCCCTTGTTTTTTTTTTCTTATTCTTGGTAGGTCGATGGTGGCACCAGCCTTAGTGTTGGTCGCTGAGGTTGGTGTTACTGTCGGTATTTTAATTTTCTTTATTTTATATATTTAGTTCTTGTCTTTCTGAAGCTTTTTATGTTTTTCTAGTTATTTTATCTTTCTTTGTGACATTATTTTTTTCTGACTTGTGGTACGTTTTTTCTCTATTTTATGGCATGTTATATAATCTATCGTTGTGGTAGATATGCGTTAGTGGATACTTTTTTACGACGCTCTGTTCTAATTTGTGATTTGTCGATGGTCTTTAGTAGTTTGATCATATTTTGTGGTTTGTTTGCCAATGCAGTCAGATCTGTTTTGCAAAACAACCTCCAAGATTGTTAGTTTTGCCCATCACTCCTACTTCAATCCTGAAGTGTGTAGGTGGATAAAGACAAAAAGTCTTGCACTCTGCTTTTATTTCTCCAGTGTTTCATCTTTATCCCTGTTTTGCAGCCCATTGGACGTGTTTTGCTGGTCTAACGTTTCTTTTTTAGTTTTTTTTTCTATTTAAATTTATTTGTGTTTTGTTATTTTCTATTACATTTTTTCTTTTGGACTATTTTCCTATTTAAACTTCTAATAAATTCCAGTCGGCATATTATCAAAAATAAAATAAAATAATATTTCCGACAACAATGCAAGTTATTACTTAAATACTTAAGTCTGAAATTGAAAAAAAAAATATTTAATACATTAACAGTGTAAAAAATTAACAAGCATGTCTATTTTTAAGCTTAAATCTAAAATTTAACCCTAAAACCTTAAAATTTTAACCTCAAATCTAAACCACTAACCTCTAAATCCTAAACAAAAACTCTAAACCCTAAATAATCTTGTGAAAAAATTATTTTCCACCGCCAGTGTATAGGATAATAATTAAAAAAGAATAGATATTAAATAATTCCCAGTTAATGTATATAAATAACTATTAAGCGAATCCCTTAACAAGTATCTCCCTACTACGGACACCTACTTTGCATTGCCATTTCATGAAAAAAGAAGAAGGGTAAAGTACAGAAATGGTCACTAAACTATCCCTAAAAATATCAAATGGTCATTAAACTTTCAAAAATTACATAATGGTCATTAAACTTTAGTTTTTATTATAAAATGGTCACTAAGCCTTTAACCGTCGTTAACTGGGAGACGTGACAATTACGAAAATTTGTATAATAACATATTTAATCCTTAATATTTACACATTCAATCAATTTGGACATCAATAATGAGGGTTAAATTAGGAATTAATTGATTAAATGTGTCAATATGGAGGATTAAATGTTATATTATTCAAATTTCTGTAACTGCCACGTCACTTAATTAACGACAGTTAATAGTTCGGTGACCATTTTGTAACAAAAACTAAAGTTTTAATGCCCATTATGTAACATTTGAAAATTTAATGACCATTTTGTATTTTTAGAGATAGTTTAGTGACTATTTGTATACTTTACCCAAAAATAAAATACCAAGACTCTAATAACAGGTTACTTTAATGGATAATTTAGAAATAATTTTTATGTTTAATGCATGTACCAGTATCACATAGATTCTTTTGTCCATTTTCTTCGGTGGTCATTTGGTTAAAAATTGAATCGCTTTTTAATATAATTTTTAATCATTACTATTTGATTCATCAGTCAACTAATTTAAATCAAATTTTATAGAGGTCTATTACGAGATAATTCTTCTAGCTCAGATTTTTTCATTCACAATATAAATATTCAAACATCTAATATTTTTAAAGGACTTAATGTCTCATCTTATTAACCGATTATTGGTAAATATTTTTCAATTAATAATAAATAGGTGGTGGTTTTTTTTAGTGAAAGTGGAAGGCGAATCTTTAAGGCATGTATTAATTGATTAGAATCCGAATTAATGAAAAAGAAAAAAAGAGAAAGGCCGTGGAGATATGGTTGATCAAATTCGTCGCACGATTTCTCAACTGGGGTTACGTTTGTCAATGTGGCATGGTTAACGAATATTTGATTTATTAGTGGCGGAATTTGAGAGTTATTTGCCACGATTATTCTCAAAATTATTTGGAATTCATATATTCTCATACCATGATTAATGTTTGGTTGTTGCTTGTTGTGATTTCTTATGTTCTTCTCAATTCCTTTTTATATAATAACTTAGCATAAAACGTAGACATAAACAAAGCCCTCTCTCTAGATTTGTGCTCTGCCTTCTCTTACTTTCTTAGTCTAATCCCTTTGAAACTTTTGAAGCAGCCGACCGCTGTTTTTTCTGACGGTCGGCCTCTCACCTCCTTTCTATTTTCTTTCTTTGTTTTTATTGACGTGAACAATCTAAAGGAGTAAAAAATGAGTTGTTGACTTGACATCTTTGACAAATTATATAAATATTTTATTAACTTATTTACAGTTAATTAGCTCATAAAATAAGATATAATTAGTATAAATATGTAAATTGTAATTTACTTATCAATATAAGAAACAAATATTATCTTTTCTACACGGTGTCAAAGCCATATCTAACCTAGAAACTCAATATTTTTCTTTTTACAAATACGACAAGAAAAGATTCATCTTCTACCATCCCTCACGACTCTCGTATTATTGTTCAAGACAATACTCCTTTTTCATCTAGAATTACTCTAGATGATATGAATTATCTGTTATAGTCGCAACTTATGGACATGCGTATGGGAGCCCGAAACAAATCTAAATTCTTACGGGCATAGATAACACGCAATTGGAGACTTGGCTTCTTAACAATAACCGAGTTAGGAGTTGGCTTATTGATTCTATGAGTCCGTTCTTGATGCAATGATTCGTCCGTCTTCAAATGGCCAAAGAAATATGGGAAGTTGTTGCAAAGACGTTTTATGACGACTCGAATGAAACACAACTCTTTGAATTGAATCGGAGATCGGCTACCTCTATTCAAAATGGTAGACCTTTATCTTTATATTACAATGAACTGATTGAAATATTTCAGGACACAAGACGATAATGTTGATGTAATCATATCACTGCATAAGTATATGACTCAACTTCAAGTTCATATTTTTTGACTGGCCTTTGTCCAGAATTTAATCAAGCTCGAAGTGAAATCTTGAGAAAAGATCCACCTCTTGATCTCGATTCATGTTATACATATGTTCACAAAGATCACAACCATAGGTAAACTATGCAAAAACCTAAAGTCCAGTCGGATGGCATGGTTCACTTAACTTCCCGTGTGCACCTTGCAAATTCTCAACAAGTTGAAGCAAAAAGATCTGGCACTAAAAGACATAATTATATTTGCACTCATTGTGGTGAAAAGGGACATTCCAAACAAAGTTGCTATGAGATTATAGGATATCTTAATTGGTGGGATTTTACAAAGAAACTTTGAAAAAAATTGGACAAGCTGTTGTTATTATCACAGCCGATCAAGAAGTGACCGAATCTACCTCAAACACAGTTGCAGCACATGTTGTCAATGCTGAGAATCCATGTCTATCCAACACTTATTTTGTTGTGATAATACATGGATTATTTATACATATGCTACTGACTATATGTCAAACGATGTTACCCTTCTTTCATCTATTCATTCTTCAACCCAACCTCACATACTCAGTGCTAATGGAGGAATTGCACCCGTTATCGATGAATGATCAGTATATGTGTCAAATTTCATTAATCTTGATAATGTTCTCGTTGTTCCTTCTCTTTCTTCCAAACTTTTATCTGTTAGCAAAATCTCAAAAGATTTGAATTATACTGTAATTTTTTGTCCTGACAAGTGTTTTTTTAGGATATTACAATGCAATGAACTCTTGACTACAGTACTCGATGTGAAAAATTGTACTATCTTGATTTGGCCACTACAAATAATACTAGAGGGAGTCAAGGAAATAATGATTATGGCATCGTCGTCTTGTCATATATCTTTTAATTATCTTCGCAAATTGAAATCGAGTTTTTTTACATACAGATTCTAAATTTAATTGTGACATTTTTACAATGGCAAAGAGCCATAAAATTGTGTATCTACCTAGTTATAATAAGGGTACTACACCTTTTATGACTATCCACTCTGATGTTCGGAGACCTGCTCCAGTTCCTACATTATATGGTACTCGTTATTTTGTGAAATTTATTGATGAGTGTACTCGTATGACTTTGATCTCTCTAATGCGAAGAAAGGTAGATATTTGTTCTATTTTCAGGATCTATACTAAATGGTGACGTCTCAATATCAATGCCATATTTAAGTTTTACAATCTGATAATGGTGGTGAGTTTATAAGCTTTGAACTAAACAATTTCTGTCAAGAAAAGGGTATTCAACTCCAAACTTCATGCATCGGTACACCACAACAAAACGGTTTAGTAGAACAAAAGAATCACCATATACGTCATGTTGTTCGAACTTAATTGTTTGAAACAAAAGTGCCTCGAGAGTATTGGGGCGATGTTCGCTCTGATGTATATCTTATTAATCAGATACCTTCACAAGTTATTGGTTTCAAAACACCATATCAAAGACCCTACAAACTTGTTTCAGCACCATTTGGTCCGAATCTTGAGCTCTGTGTGTTTGGTTGTACTGCTTATGTACACCGATTTTCAGGCAAACTATACCCACGAGCTGTCCATTGCATATTTGTTGGGTACGTAAATTTAAAAAAAGGGATATTGGTTTTATGATCCTAATGAAAACACAATGTATGTAACTTCAGATGTTAAATTCCATGAAGATGTTTCGTTTTTCAACTCTCATGATTGCTCGCTCCAGGGGGAGACAACACTTAATTTAGGTGAAGATAACACTCATGAATTTGTTTATGAGCTTAAAAGAATTGATACACAAATAGATGTGGAACTTTCGACTATTGAAACTCATCTTGAGATTGTACATTCTGAAGATGGTGATGGTGCTCACGAGAATCAAGATAGTACAATTTTTCAAGCCACACCAACAACTATAGAAATTCCAAATGTGTTTCCTCATGTGCATCATCATATTCATCTCCTTTAATACGTGATTCAACCTAATCAGTGGAACTGAGATATCCAACTAGGATAAACAAAGGAATTCCGAAAATTCAATATGACCCTGATTTTAAGGCCAAAACTAAATGCCCTATTAACAATTATACATCTTTTCATCGTTTATCAAAGTCTCGTGCACTTGTTGTAAATCAATTATCCTCTTTATATATTCCTAATAATGTGCATGAAGCATTGATGAATTCAAAATGGAAGAAAGACCTGAATGATGAAATAGAAGTCTTGCAAAAAATTGTACATGAGAACTTGTATCGCTCCCTAAAGGGAAGAGAACAGTTGGATGCAGATGGATTTTTACAGTCAAACTCAATCTAAATGTAGACATAGATCGCTACAAGGCAAGACTTGTTGCTATAAGGTATACACAAAATTATGGAATTGACTATGGGGATACATTTGCTCTCGTTGCAAAATCAAATGCCATATGAATTCTTATTTCTATAGCAGCAAATCAAGATTGGCCACTACGACAGTTTGACGCTAAAAATGCATTTCTCAATGGAATTTTGGAAGAAGAAGTATACATGAATCCTACACCGAGCATAAATTGTGATGGTAAAGTACTCAAGTTGAAAAGGGCCTTATATGCATTGGTACAAACATAGTGATGTTGATCATACTCTCTTCGTCAAACAAGAGTTTAAAAAGGTGAGTGCTCTTATTGTGTATGCTGGTGATATGATTGTTATATGAAATGATTCAAATGAGATAACTACCCTCTTAAAAAGCCTTGCGACTGAATTTGAACGTAAGGATCTTGTTCATTTAAAATACATCTTAGGCATTGAAATTGTAAGATCAAATAACGGAATCTCTCTTTGTTAACGAATGTATGTGCTAGATTTACTAGTAGAAACAGGCATGTTGAATTGTAAACATGTTGAAACTCTTATTGAGATGAATCACAAGTTAGCAATTAAACAAGACCAAAGGCCAACCAATAAGAAAATGTATCAAAGATTAGTTGAGAGGTTAATATACTTATCGCATACTCGTCCTGATATTGCACATGTGGTAAGTGTTGTAAGTCAATTCATGCATGCAATAAGTGAAGCTTATATGGAGGCAATTTATCGAATCTTACGATACCTAAAGTCTTTTTCTAGAAAAGGATTATTTTTTTTCAAAAAATGGATATCAAGAAATCAAGGGATATACTAATGCATATTGGGCTAGAAGCCAAACTGATCGAAAGTCATGGTATTTTTTGTTTGTTGGAGGTAACTTGGTTACATGGAACAGTAAGAAGCAAAAGGTTGTAGCTTGATCAAGTGCAAAAGTAGAATTTCGTGGTATGACACAAGGTATCTATGAGTTACTATGGATAAAACGTATTTTACATTATCTTAATATATGTCTGTCAAAACCCATGATGTTATTATTTGATAACAAGACAACCATAGCAATTACAAATAATCTGGTTCAACGTGATATAACCAAACTTATGCAAGTTGATCGACACTTCATCAAATCTCATCTTTGCAAAGGTATAATTAGTCTTCCATTTGTCACATCAAAAGATCAACTAGTAGAGGTTCTAACAAAGGCAATATCTGAAAAAGATTTTCAAAGCTCACTTGACAAGTTGAGAATAATTGACATATATTCACCAACATGAGGGGGGAGTGTTGACCAAGCAATCTAAAGGAGCCAAAAATGAGTTATTGGCTTGACATCTTTGACAAATTATGTAAATATTTTGTTTATTTATTTGTAGTTAATTAGCTCATATTTCGGCCATAAAATATGATCATGTTGTATCATAATTAGTATAAATATGTAAGTTGTAATTTGCTTATCAATATAAGAAATAAATATTACATTTTCTACAGTTTTGTCTCTCCACCCCCTTCTATTTTTCTTTCTTTTTTTGATTTGATGCTCAGATGCACCTATTTGGCCTATTTGATGAGAGCTTTCTCCGACAATCTTGTCTCTGTTTTAGGCCCTTTTGTGAAGAGGATTCACGGAAGCGGACGTGAAGGTGAGTCTATTTCTAACTTCTCCCATTTTCTCCTCTTCTCAGTCTCGAAGTGCTTGGTTTGGCTCTTTTGGAAGAGGTAGAAGCTCTCTTCCAGCTAACTTGTTAGCTTGAATCTTTGAATCGGCTCATTCTTCCCGTTCATCTCTCATCATCGACTTCATATCTTTGATGTGATGGTTGTTGATGGCACATCTTGCTGCATTTCCACTTGAGATTTATGCTCTGGTGACCCCCAAATTAACATGTAGTGATAGATGATCCCGCTAGCTCTAGTTCATTCCTTCGGTTTGCTTTTGGCTTTGGAGACTTGTTGTGCCTCTCTTTGTTGTTTTATTTTTTTTGGATGTTGTTTTGGCATGTGTTTTCGTTTCATGGGTTGTTCTTGTTTGTTGTTGTTCTGATTGCTGCTTCTGGTTTTATTTTTTTCCCATCCTCTTTCCCTTGTTTTTAGTGGTGTTCCTTTGCATGATTTTGTTTGATCTATGAAGTCGGCTCTGTTCAAAAAAAATAATTTAGCATATCTTGTTATTTCATATGCATATGTTAAATAAACAAAACAAATTACAAAGGTAATTTGCAAAATAACATTTCACTACAATTTATTAAACGAATGAGTCTAGAACGGGCCATGCAAATTGTTGCACACCACTTAAACTACACATCGTTATATTAACTTTTTTACTGACTTTTAAATAATTATTAAAAATCTTAAGAATTCGACATGCAATTAATCATATTTTAAAAAAATTAAGAGAAATTATTTCATGGAACCTTCTCACCACTTCATCCACGGTCTTACCTAATTAAATAAAAGCACATCATCTTTATTTTCCACATAATATTTTCTTATAAAGTAAAATTCACTAATCATCATCTTCTTCCTCATATCTCATATAATAAGGCTTAATTTTTATTCTCAATTCTGATTATTTTTCACATATAAAAAATCCTTAATGAGTAAAATTGTTAAAATAAAAAACACCACAAAAACTTAACCGACGAATCGAAACCAAATATTTCATCTTCAACAGCTGCAAGTCACATAAACTTTGGGAAGGCTTTTGGGGTGCTACTGCATATGGCGGCTACATGTGGTGGATAATTTAGTGACAGTTGAATACAATTTTGCAGGATTTGATAATGCTGATTCGCCGGGCTATTCGTTGGGAACATTCGATCCAGCTCTTATGTGCGCACTCACGTTAACATTGTGTAGAGATCGAAGCAAATGCGTGTTTTGGGATTAGTACCATCCGTTGGATAGTGCGAGCGAGCTCATTGCTAGACATCCCATAAAAAAATTTAGATTTATAGGTGTTGATTCTCCTTCTCTAGCTCTAGAGCTCCGCATCGCTCCATCTCCAGGTGATGAATAACTTACATATAATTGCACTATAAATGTTTGGGGGGACGCAACTTGCTTGTTTTAACATCTTTCATAACCAAATATCCAAACACTTGTATTTAGTTTCAATTTATGGGTTAAGCTTTTGGGGTATTTTTTATTTTTAACGATTTTATTCATGAAAATTTTTTATTTATAAAAAATAATCAGAATTGAGAATAAAAATAAATCTTATTGTATTAGGTATGAGGAAGAAGATGATAGTTTGTAAACTTTAAATTATAAGAAAATATTATATGAAAAATAGAGATGACGTGATTTTGTTCAATTGGGTAGGACCATGGATAAAGTGTTCGGAAGGCTTCATAAAATAATTTCTCTTAATTTTATTTTAAAATATAATTAATTGTATGTCGAAATCTTAAGATTTTTAATAATTAATTAAAAATTATTAAAAAAATTAATGATGTATAACGGTGTGTCGTCCGTTCTAGAACTTTCCTTATACTCAATTGTCAAATGAAAACTTGAGATTTAAATTGATCTTTTACGAAATTAAATAAATATATAAATCATTACACTATAGTTATTTTATTGGTATTGATTTATATTATTTTTAACATTTGATCATGAGTAAGTCAATTAAATTGTTTGGATTGATTGAACAAAAAATTAAAAGTATGACTGATTTGATATTTAATCCAACTTTAAACAAATTAATTCGTTCTCCGTTGTTTTTTCAAAAGTGTTTTTGGAGTGATATGTGTTTTTGGGGTGCAATTAGGAATGGGCATATTTTGTAGAAAATTCGAGTCTTGTTTTTATTAAGAGTGATTTCGGGTCAAGTTGGGTTTGGGTTTAGGGTGAAAAATATCTAACCTGACCCGACCTAGGACTAATAGTGTAATTTTCCCATATATTTTTAAGGATATTCACAATAATGCTCCCTCTGTAACGCTCTAATTTTGGGCCTACATATTAGATAGGTTGGTTAGACGGTTTGGGAGAACCGAATTAGGCAATTCGAGTTAGTTTCAGGAATTTAATCTTAATAAATTATTTTGGCTAAAATAAAATTTGGAAAAATGCTAGAAAATATTTAATTAATTTTATAAGAGTTTTGGTAAATTCAATTTGAAGAGATTAAACTGAATTTTCGGACATTTTGGTTCGGTGACTAAAACTTAAAGTTTTTAAAACTCTTTTTAGTGACTAAATTGTAAAAAGGGTCAAAACTTAGAATCATTAAGGAGCTAATTAACCAAACTTCTCCATCAGATTTTCCCTTAATTTAGGCTATTTTAAAAAGGATTTTAAATGGTTTTAATAATAAAATAAAATAGGATTAATAAAAAGGATTTTTAATTTCACAAATCATTTTCTCACGTAACTAATTTTGCTCTCACTTTTCACTCAACTTTCTCAGCAGCCAAACTATCAAAATCATTCCAAAATTTCCAGGAATCAATCTCTTTCGATTTCCATTTGGTTTCCTACTTGATTTCTTTGATTCCCACAATAAAATCTACTTGGATTTCAACCAATCTTTGCCAATTAAGAGAGAAATCAGCAATTAGAGGTGATTTTAGTTCCTCTCCTCTAATTAAAGGTTCTTTAATGAAATTCACAAGTTCTTGATCCTTTACAACTGATTTTTCTTAAGTGTTTATGATTTAATTAAGATTTTAAAGATTAAATTGTGTTTTGATGAGAAATTGGAAGAAGATTGTTATGGATCTATTTTGCCTTGATTTTAATTGATTTTGATCACTTAAGATATGTGTTTTAATTTTGAAAGAAGAGATTAATTAAATAAATCTCGAAACTATGTGAATTGCTAATTTTCTAGGTTGTAAATAGTTGGATTTTGGTGTGATCTTGGTGTTGTAGAGTTCCTGGAGGTATAAGAACGTTATAAGGATGATTTTGGATGTTAATTGATTTCATTAAGATGTTAAAATCGATAGGTTTTGGCTGGGCTTTGTTTAAATGAAGTTTGGTGTTGATTTCGGTTATTCTAGAATGGCGTTTAGTGGTTTTAAGTGAGGCAAAGTGGTGTTTGCTGGTTTCTAGAAATTAGAGATGCATGGAAGTTCATTATCCTCTATTTTTGTTGGGGTAAATCAGGGGAGTTGAATCCTTTAGCTTTTGGAGAGGTTTCGGAGGCTCCAAAGGCTTAAATGTGCATCAGCAAGTGGATCGCTTGGTTGTCGGTGAGTGGAAACTTGTTATAATGCTTTAAAAAGGTTTGAAGGTGATTTTTGGGAGTTTAGAATAAGTTTGAAACACTTATCTAAGCTCGGAAGTAAGTATTGGTTGATCTCTCTCTCGTTTTCGATTTTGGAAAATACTATTTCATGCACATGTTTATGATTTTGATTACCTATTGTTATATGCATGTTTTAGAAATGAAAGATGTTGCAAATGATCATATGTGATGGTTATGTAAATTGGAATATGGCTTACGAAAGTATTTTTGAGAATACTAAAATACATGGTCTAATGTATTTAAAATTGGATTGGTTTGATGCATATGTAAAACAGTGAGGTAATGTGGTTTTATTGAATATATTGGCAAGTGGTTGAGGTTAAATGTTATCGGATATAGTTGGCTAGCCATAGGGTTTAAAGTATACTTTAATAAGTCGCCTCATGTGTGTCGAGGGGTTAATTGTGTTATTTTCTCCCGCGGGTGGATTTATACGTTATAACCGTTGAGGGTTGCTCCGGTTCGATGACATATGTGAAGTGGTTGAATGAAACACTTGGGAAATTCGTGTATCCGATGTGTTTTATAAAATGAATTGGAACTTGGTTTTGAGTCACTTGAATGCCAATATATGAGATAATGTATCATGAGAATTGGATTATGTTTGTATATTGTGGTTTATAAGTGAGATGCTCTTTAAGTTTGTTATATAGATTTATATATTTGAAGCTTAAATTGAGGTATGAGATAGTAGAATCCATGATACATGAGCTGAAAATGGTTTAAATGTGCATATTCAGACATATTTGAAAAGCATGAGATGAATTTGGAATAAACATTAAAAACTTGCTTTGATATGAAATGGTTTTGAATGCATTGATGAGTGTTTTTTCGATTCCCTCACTAAGCTTATAGCTTACACTATCTTTTCTCTTCAATGCAGAGAAATAAAGCTCTATCGGACAGCAAGTACGCAAGGGGAAATCCAAGAGTTGAGACATTTTCAAAGTATGGTTTTATAAATACTAAGTAGTAATAAGAGACAATGTGACCAAGTTGTATTTGGGAGGTTATTTTGGATACTCCCTGGTTGTACAAGTTATGTTTGATGTTTTGGACTTGTATGATGCTTAATGTTTGGTTTTGAGGGGTTGAGAAACATTATGCATGCTTAGGTAGAAATCATGCCTATAGGAGTTATGTTTAGATTGGATATTTGTGTATGATCTTCTACCATGCTTCTATGTCTGAGGAATTAGTGTTTGTGAAATTTTATGATGATTAGATGTTGATTGGAGTGTGTTAAATTGGGCCAAAGTGTCATATGTTGGACCAAGAGGTCATTACAGGTCTGTCCGTACTGGTACATGTCCTCTAGGATTGGTACGCGGGGACCTGTCTCAGCTTAATCTAGGCAAAATGCCTTGGAGTACTGATATGCCTAGGGACCGTATCGGTAGGCTATGTTGATAATTTGGTTTGGTTTCGGTACATGGGCAACCGTACTGTACGCCTTTTGGCTACTAGAATCTTTATTTTCGAACAATGCATACCCGCACCAATATGTTTGAGGACCGTATCAGTACGCCTTTGAAACTTGAACCCATATCAATATGAGGTGTTAGCGTACCGATACGAAGTTAGGTAATTCTGTTAAAATGCTTTATGAAGTTTGATTCTTTGCAATTTCGTCCCTGTTTCTTGATCATGCAATTAAATGAGTTTGGATGATTATTTTAAGTTGAAATTTAACCTGTATGCATGAAACCTAACTAATTAATGTTTGATAACTTAAATTTCTAATAAGTCCTTATAATTATCTATTTTTACAAATTAGTCATTGAAAGGTTAATTTATGCGATTGAATGTCAATTCGACGCCCGATTGAGTTGTAATCTTCACTGCTGCCAGCATGATCACCTTAGGACCAAATAAAGCATTTAGATAAGATAAAAAATGGACCATTTTTCTAAGGAAATTTCTTGAGTTTGTTTCGACAAACCTAATGTAGCTCACTCGGTTCGGACTAGCGTCTAGGCCGGGTAAAGAGGGTTATATTTGGTGGTATCAGAGCCCATTTATGATTGTTGAGAGTGGGTTATGGTTGTTTGATTGATGGTTGCTATATAAATACGTTGTTTGACATGTACGATGTTTGATTTTGAATGATTATGATTGAAATATAATATGTTTGGAGTATAAAGTTGGGGATACATTGCCTTATTACTACTAGTGTAAAATGGTTTTGTTTTGAAACATATACAACTTGGATTCTTGCTACAAGCTGCCTAATTATTTTTGTTGTATTGCATTATCATGTTTTAGACTTATATTTTCACAAAATAGGACTGAGACAAGAGGCGAGAGCTTACATGGGGAGTGTTGTGGATAGACATAATGATGAGTTGCTTTCTCCTCCACTGATTCCTCCTGTTGGTGGTAGAGTCAAGGGTGGTACGTCTCAGGCACCGCAAGAACCATTTTTAGGAGATATGCCACCGCTAATCTAGGCGATAACTAGAGTTTTTTAGGCTGTCATAGCTGGGGTGCAAGTACCTATACTGATGCTTGTAGCAGTTAATACTAGGCTACCATTAGAGCGTCTACGTAGCTTGGGTTTCACTGAGTTTAGAGGGTTAGCTCCTGAGGCCCTAGAGGAGTGGTTTGCTAGCACTGAGATGATCCTTGGTCATATAGAGTGTACGGATGCACACAAGTTGGTTTGTATAGTGTTGTTCCTTCATAGTGATGCCTACAGTTGGTGGACAACTACTATCACAGGTATGGCACCTGCTGATGTGACGTGGGAGTTCTTTTGTACTGCTTTCAAGAAGAAGTATTTGGGTTCCCATTATCAGGATGAGAAGAAAAAAAGTTCATGGCATTGGAATAGGGAAACATGTCTGTATCCGAGTATAAGATTCAGTTTGTTCGGTTGAGCCAATATGCTCTTGAGCTGGTTCCCAGCGAACGATAATAATACGACTGGTTTCGGTATAGGTGGTTAAGGGGTGAAGACGTACATGTTGGCTACTGATTATACAGAGTTTGATGTCCTAGTTTCTCGAGCTAAGGATATTGAACATAATTTGGGTTGTCTTCGCGATCATGGAGTTCTTCGGCTGGGAAGAGGCATGCTGAGTTAGATGTTGGTAGAGATCGATACAAGAAGCACAAGGATATAAGGTATCGTTAAAAAAAAGATGTGGTAGGATTAATGCTAGACGTGGAAAGCAAGACCAGAATGCTTATGTTGGAGTAACCGAGTGTAAGCGTTGTGGTAGGCGACATTCGAAGGAGTGCTGATGTACTTTTGGGACATGTTAGAGCTGAGATCACATCAGATGTGATTGTCCGTAGATGGCTAGAGAAAGATAAGTTTGGGGATGGTTTAAGGGCACGTATTTGCGGCCGATCTAATAGAGTTGTCGTTTTACGATTTTAATGTAATTTTAGGGATGGATTGGTCGTCGGGGCATCGGGTGTAGTTGATTTTGAGACCAAGCGAATTTCATTGAAACTTGCTAGGGATTATGTTGTGGACAAGAATGTTAAATTCTTGTCCAATATGGTTTCGGCTTTGGAAGCGCAGAAGTTGCTAGAATCTAGGGGTCAATCATACATATCTTATGTTATAAACCCTAATATGAGGGAAGTGCGTGCCCAGGATATTCGTACTATTTACGATTTTCTAAGAGTGTTTCTAAAAGAGTTCTTGGTTTGACGCCAGATAGGGAGGTAGAGTTTTGCATTAAAACATACGCGGATACAGCCCTGGTGTCAATTGCACCGTACTTTCTGGCACTGAAGGAGTTAAAGTAGTTGAAGACATAGTTGCAGGAGTTGTTGGATCGAGGGTTCATTCGGCCTAGTGTTTCACCGTAGGGAGCACCAGTGTTGTTTGTGAAAAAGAAAGATGGCACGATGAGAATGTGCATTGATTATTGGTAACTGAACAAGTTGACGATTAAGAATAAGTATTCGTTGCTAAGGATTGATAATTTGTTTGGTCAATTCTGGGGAGCTACTGTGTTTTCCAAGATTGACCTACGATCAACACATTATCAATTGAAGGTGAAGGATAAAGACGTGTCGAAGATAGCTTTTCGCACGCGCTACAGGCATTATGAGTTCCTAGTGATGCCTTTTGGGTTGAAAAATCGCCCACGTGTTTCATGGACATGATGAATCAAATATTCCATGAATTCTTGAATCAGTTTGTGGTTGTGTTCATCGATCACATTCTCGTGTACTCACGTACTGAGGAAGATCATGATCGACACCTATGGGTTGTGTTGCAAGTTCTGTTGGATAATAAGCTTTATGCCAAGTTAAGCAAGTGCGAGTTTTAGATCAAGCAAATGGTTTTCCTTGGACAAGTTGTTTTGGCTGAAGCTATCTGGGTGGATCCGCGAAGATTGAAGCTGTTGTGAATTGGAAGCAACCAAAGTCTGTGTCAAAGGTCCATAGTTTCTTGGAGTTATGTGGTTATTAATGACGTTTTGTGGATGGGTTCTCGAGTATTGCTGCTCCTTTCACAAAGTTGTTGCAAAAGGATATAAGTTTTGAGTCGTCGGAGAGTAGACAACAAACCTTTGATAAGTTGAAGGAAGCTTTGACACAAGCTCTAATCTTTATTCAACCTGAGTCAGAGAAGGAGTTTTTTGTGTATAGCGATGCATCCTACATTGGTTTGGGGTGTGTGTTGATGTAGAAAGGGAGGGTTATGGCTTATGAATCTAGGCAGTTGAAGGTGCACGAGCGCAACTACCCTACGTACGATATAGAGCTTACTGCGGTGGTTTTTGCATTGAAAATTTAGAGTCACTACCTTTTATAGTGAGAAGTGTATTGTGCACACGGAACACAAGGGTTTGAAGTATCTGATGTCGCAGAAAGAGTTAAATCTTAGGCAACGAAGATGGTTGAAGTTGCTTAAGGATTATGATTTGACGATAGATTATCATCCGGGTAAGGCTAGTGTTGTAGCTGACCCTTTGAGTAAAAAGGTGGTGACGGAGTTGAGGGCTATGTATGCTCGCCTAAGTATGACGCGAGATGGTGGCTTGTTGGTTGAGTTGCAAGTGAAACCATCGTTGTTGCAGTTGATCAAAGAGAAACAACTGTATGATGACTCTTTGGTATTGCATGTTAAGGATATTATGAATGGCAATCATACAAATTTTGTTTTAGAGAGGATGGTGTTTTGTGCTTCAAAGATCGAGTGGTGGTGCCGAAATATGGAGAGTTAAGGCGTACTATCTTGATTGAGACACATTCGAGTCCTTTTTCTATGCATCCGAAAAGTAAAAAGATGTATCAAGACTTGAAAAATGAGTATTTCTGGGTTGTTTTGAAAAAGAATATTGCGGATTTTATTCCTCGATGTATGGTTTGCCAACGTGTTAAGGCGGAGCATCAGTTTCCTTCCGGATTGTTGCAGCCGTTGAAGATTCCATAATGGAAGTGGGAGAGAATTACCATGGATTTTGTGTTTGGTTTGCTGTTGACGCCAACGAAGATGAATTATGTTTGGGTGATAGTGGATAGGTTTACAAAGTGTGCCCATTTTTTGGTTGTGCATACGATGTGTACCTTGGATAAGTTGACAGAGTTATATATTGTGGAGATTGTGAGGTTACACGAGGTGCCTAAGTTTATAGTATCGGATAGAGATCTGTGCTTTACAGCGAGGTTTTAGGAGTGTTTGCATAGGGCATTAGGTAGCGGTTGAATTTTAGTACTTCGTATCATCCTCAAATAGATGGTCAGTCTGAACGATTTATCCAAGTGTTGGAGGATATGTTGTGGTGTTGCATTATTGATGTCCAAGGAACGTGGGAGAAGCAGTTACCTTCGGTGGAGTTTGCCTATAACAATAGTTATCAGGCTAGTTTTCAAATGGCTCTGTACGAGGCTTTGTATAGCAGAAGGTGTCGTATGCCACTTTGTTGGGCGGAGGCAGGTGAGAAGTTTGTTTTCTTGCCTGATGTGTTGAAGGACGCTAATGAGAAAGTGAAGCTTATCTTTGATCGGTTGAAGACGGCTTTGGATCGGCAAAAGTCTTATGCTGACTTGAAGCATAAGGAGATTGAATTTGCGGTTGGAGATCGAGTAAGGTTTTGCCTTAGAAGAAGGTTATGAGGTTTGGACGTAAGGGCAAGCTAAGTCCAAGGTTCATTATGCCTTACAAGGTGTTGGAACGTGTTGGTCTAGTTGCTTATAAGTTGAGGTTGTCTGGGGAGTTGGAGAAGATACATGATGTTTTCCATGTATCGATGCTTTGGAGGTATAGGTCGGATCCTTCGCATGTGATGCCTTTTGAGTAAATTGAGTTAAATCAAGATTTAACCTATGATGATGAACCGGTGAAAATTTTGGATTCTAGCACCAAGGTTCTTCATGGCAAGACCATAGAGTTAGTGAAAGTGTTGTGGCGACATCGTAGAGTTGAGGAAGCTACATGGTAAAGTAAGGATGACGTTAAGAAGCAGTTTCCTTATCTTTTTCCGCAAAGTAAATTTCGAGGATGAAATTTCTTAAGGGGGAGAGTTGTAACGCCCTGATTTTGGGCCTAGATGTTAGATAGGTTGGTTAGACGGTTCAGGAGAACCAGATTAGACAATTCGAGTTAGTTTCAGGAATTTCATCTTAATAAATTGATTTGGCTAAAATAAAATTTGGGAAATGCTAGAAAATATTTAATTAATATTATATGATTTTTGGTAAATTCAATTTGAAGAGATTAAATAGAATTTTTGGACATTTTGGTCCGGTGACTAAAACGTAAAGTTTTCAAAAATGTTTTTAGTGACTAAATCATAAAAGGGTCAAAACGTAGAATCTTTAAGGAGCTAATTAACCAAACTTTTCCATCATATTTTTCCCTTAATTTAGTCTATTTTAAAAAGGTTTTTAAATTGTTTTAATAATAAAATAAAATAGGATTAATAAAAAGGATTTTTAATTTCAAAAATCATTTTCTCACGTAACTAATTTTACTCTCACTTTTCTCTCAACTTTCTCAGTAGCCAAACTATCAAAATCATTCCAAAATATCCAGGAATCAATCTTTTTTATTTCCTTTTGGTTTCCTACTTGATTTCTTTGATTCCTACAACAAAATGTACTTGGATTTCAACCAATCTTTGCCAATTAAGGGAGAAATCAGCAATTAGAGGTTATTTCAATTTCTCTCCTCTAATTAAAGGTTCTTTAATGAAATTTCCAAGTTCTTGATCCTTTACAACTGATTTTTGTTATGTGTTTATGATTTAATTAAGATTTTAAAGATCAAATTGTGTTTTGATTAGAAATTGGAAGAAGATTGTTATGAATCTGTTTTTCCATGATTGTAATTGATTTTGAACACTTAAGATATGTGTTTTAATATTGAAAGAAGAGATTAATTAAATAAATCCCGAAACTATGTGAATTGCTAATTTTCTAGGTTGTAAATAGTTGGATTTTGGTGTAATCTTGGTGTTGTAGAGTAGCTGGAGGTATAAGAACGTTATAAGGATCATTTTGGATGTTAATTGATGTTGTTAAGATGTTAAAATTGATAGGTTTTGGCTGGGCTTTGTTTAGATGAAGTTTGGTTTCTAATTTCGGTTGTTCTAGAGTGGCGTTTAGTGGTTTTTAAGTGAGGCAAAGTGGTGTTCGTTGGTTTTTGGAAATTAGTTATGCATTGAAGTGCATTAATCTCTATTTTTGTTTGGTTAAATCAGGGGAGTTAAATCCTTTAGCTTTTGGAGAGGTTTCAGAGGCTCCGAAAGCTTAATTGTGCACCAGTAAGTGGATCGCTTGGTTGTCGGTGAGTGGAAACGTGTTATACTGCTTTTATAAAGTTTGAAGGTGATTGTTGGGAGTTTAGAATAAGTTTGAAACAGTTATCTAAGCTCGAAAGTAAGTATTGGTTGATCTCTCTTTCGATTTCGATTTTGCAAAATAGTATCTCATGAACATGTTTATGATTTTGATTACCTACTATTATATGCATGTTTTAGAAATGAAATATGTTGCAAATGATCATACATGATGGTTATGGAAATTGGAATGTTGCTTACGAAAGTATTTTTTAGAATACTAAAATACATGGTCTAATGTATTTGAAATTGGATTTATTTGATGCATATGTAAAACAGTGAGGTAATGTGGTTTTATTGAATATATTGGCAAGTGGTTGAGGTTAAATGTTATCGGATATAGCTAGCTAGCGATAGGGTTTAAAGTGCACTATAATAAGTCGCCTCATATGTCTTGAGGGGTTAATTGCGCGGTTTTCTCCACCATGAGAACCGTAGTGGTCGAGGGGTTAATTGTGCTATTTTCTCCCGCTTGTGGGTTTATACGTTATAACCGTTGAGGGCTGCTCTGGTTCAAGGACGTATGTGAAGTGGTCGAAGGAACCACTTGGGAAATTCGTGTATCTGATGTGTTTTATAAAATAAATTGGAACTAATATGGTTTATATATGAGATGCTCTTTAAGCTAGTTATATAGATTTTGACATTTGAAGCTTAAATTGAGGTATGAGATAGAATCCATGATACATGAGTTGAAAATGGTTTAAATGTGCATATTCGGATAGATTTGAAAGGCATGAGATGAATTTGGAATGAACATTAAAAACTTGTTTTGATATGAAATGGTTTGAAATGCTTTGATGAGTGTTTTTGTGATTCTATCACTAAGCTTATAGCTTGCGCTCTTTTTTCTCATCAATGCAAAGAAATAGGCTCTATCGGAAAGCAAGTACGCAATGGTAAATCTAAGAGTTGAGACATTTTCAAAGTATGGTTTTATAAATACTAAGTAATATTAAGAGGCAATGTGACCAACTTGTATTTGGGAGGTTATTTTGGATACCCCATGGTTGTAGAAGTTATGTTTGATGTTTTGGACTTGTATGATGGTTATGTTTGGTTTGGAGGGGTTGGGAAACATTATGCATGCTTGGGGTAGAAATTATGCCTATAGGGGTTATGTTTGGATTGGATATGTTGTGTATGATCTTCTACCATTCTTATATGTCTGAGGAATTAGTGTTTGTAAAGTTTTATGATGATTAGATGTTGATTGAAGTTTGTTAGTTGGGACAAAGTGTCATATATTAGACCAAAAGGTAATTACAGGTCTATCCGTATCAGTACTTGTTCTCTGGGATCGGTGCACTGGGACCTATCTCATCTCAATCTAGGCTAAAATGCCTTGGAGTACCGGTATGCCTAGGTACCGGATCGGTACGCTATGTTGATAATTTAGTTTGGTTTCGGTACACGAGAAACCGTACTGGTACGCCTTTTGGCTACTAGAATCCTTATTTTCGAACAATACATACCCGTACCGATACGCTTGTGGACCATATTAGTACGCCTTTGAAACTTGAACCTATATCGCTACGGGGTGCTAGCGTACCGATACAAAGTTAGGTAATTCTATTAAAATGCTTTATGTAGTTTGATTCTTTGCAATTTAGTCTCTGTTTCTTGATCATGCAATTAAATGAGTTTGGATGATTATTTTAAGTTAAAATTTAACATGTATGCATGAAACCTGACTAATTAATGTTTGGTGACTTAAATTTCCAACAAGTTCTTATAATTATCTATTTTTACAAATTGGTATCTGAAAGGCTAATTTATACACGTGTTGTGTATCAAAATATAACCCTTTATTATTTTCAATGGTGAAGGGTTTCGTAGAGTCTAGACGAAGGGTGTGGATGCTATTTGTGAAGAATATCTCAGATCGGCTTCATTGGAAAGGGGTTTGGCAGAGCTTTGATCGATATGGTAAGGTGTTGGATGTCTTTATTCCGGTAAAAAAATCGCATAATAGTTTTTATTTTGGTTTTGTGCGTATGCAAAATCGTGTGGATGCATTTTGGGCAATTGAGTGATTAAATGGGGCGTGGCTGTATGGTACTCGTATGTTGGTTTTGATGGCTCAGGCGGGTGGGAGAGACTTCTTTTGGCGATGAGTAAAGGAGAGCAAAAGGGAGAGAATAGAGGAAAATCACACGTTGAATTTAGAAGAGGGGGCATAGTCTGGCCGGAGCAAGACGAGGTAGTGTGAAGGGCCTTTTCAACTAGTGTGTAGAGTTTTTGGTGGATAAGTTGGAGGTTTTGAGCACGTGCACGGTGGCTTGGTGTAAGAAGCCGATGAGTGGGGAGGAGTTTGTCTCGAAAATGCAAAAGACAAATATCCATTTGGATGAAGGGCCGATGTGCGCATATCTGGTTTTACATTTCTACTTATGTTTACTAATGAGATAGACCAACAGACAGTTCTTGCACGAGAAGGGTTGAAGCGTTGGTTTGATCAGATTGAAGCTTGGTCATTTGAAAGTTATATTGGGTGCCGAAGTGTTTGGGTGTTAATTATGGGTCTACCGATCTATTTATGGTCGGTTGAATCATTCAAAAACATAGTGTCAGGAAGAGGTACTTTTGTTCGAATAGATGTGGCACTACAGAGCCAAATTCTTTTGAGAGGGCTAGAATCTTTATTGTTACGGAGAGGTTGGAAAGGGTTGAGGAGGTGATAGAACTAGTCCATGACGGGAGGGTAAACCAAGTTTGAATCCAAGAGGTTGAGGTGGTTCATTCTCATGACATTATATGTGATTGTGAACAGGAATCAGTTAGTTGTGAGGAGGATGGCCGGGAGGTGAAGCAGCATTACCTGGGAAGGCTTGGTTGTGACGAGAGGCTACCGGATCAGTTGGTGCAGTAGCATATGTCGGTCGAAGAGCATGGGGTAGTGTGGCAAGCCAATGGGTTGTTGGAGGGTGACAAAGGGAAGGAGCTTGTGTCGTATGAGGGTTTGGTGCAGGATGAATATGTAGGGGTAGTAAGTCGAGTGATGCCGATTGTGGAGCACCGTTTTAAGGAGGCTTGCTGCAGTTTTGAGGGTGATGTCCGGCGGGGTAGAGAGGTGGTGGGGGAGATGGCCGAGGAGAGGTGGGGGAAGGAAGTTGAGTTTGAGTTGGTTTTAAATTCCCTTTGTGATAGAGAGATAGATGTGGCTAGTCCCGTTTCAAAGCTCAATAGGAGATAAGGATTTGGTGGAGGTTAATTTGATTTCGGATTATTCAGTTTCAAATAAGGATATGTTGGTAGATTTTCAAGGGGATAATACTTTGACGGTGGTCTTATCTTATTCGGTACCTGAGTAGCTAGAAGCTGAATTATGTCGTGGGATTAAAACGGAGTGGGTTATTTCTAAAGGAGTTGGACGAAAGGTAAGGTCTGCTAACACTTTGGTGGATTGTTCTCTCTCGCCTGAATTATGTCGTGGCATTATACAGGATATTTCCTGAGTGGTTGTAGCTCAGGGAAAACCCTTGGAAAAATGGGGATGATTTCATAGAACGTCTGCGATCTTGGGAGTGCAGCTAAGAGGGGTGGGGTGCGTGACATTCTTAAAAAGCACCGATGTGAGTTAGCGTTGATTCAAGATACGAAGTTAGATGAGGTGACGGTAGGTTTAGTGGGTAAAGTGTGGTTTTTCTATTGTTTTAGCTTTGTGTTCTCGACTTTGGTGGGAGCCTCGGGGGGAGTTCTAGTGTTATGGGAAGGTTCACGATTTCGTGTGGCTGTATCATTATCATTCAATAGTTTTGTATTGGTAAAAGGGTATTGGGTCCATGAAGGGTTTGAATGTGGTATTATAGCAGTGTATGCCCAGTGTGGGGTTGTAGAACATGAGGTTTTATGGAAGATAATTGTAGAGCATGTTTTGGCTGATGAGAGGCCCTGGTGCGTTTGTGGTGATTTTAACGCGGTGCGTTATGTGGAAGAGAGGATGAGGTGTAGCTCGAGGCCCGTGAGGATACGTGAGTTTTGTTGGTTTATTGATAAGGATGGGTTAGTTGATGTGCCGCTTAGTTAGAAGCGTTTTCTGTGGTTTGGACCGGGTAATCGGTGCAGCAGGATTGATTGCTTCTTACTTTCGTTGAGCTGGCTGGATCGCTTTCAGAATTTATAGCAGATAAGTATACCACGTTGTACTTCTGATCATTCTCCTTTATTGCTTATTAGTGATAATTGCGATGGGGGCCTAGGCCTTTTAGGTTTTTAAATTGTTGGCTAGATTGTGCAGCTAACATATGGTGTTTTGCAAATTAGTGGTTGCGTCTTTCAGGGGAGGGAATTAGGTCTGCTAATATTTTTGTAAAGCTGCGACACTTAAAGAATTTATTGAGGCATTGGAATAGGTCGGTTTTTGGGGATTTGGACAAGAAAATTAAGGTGTTGCAGGTAGAGGTTGAGGGGGTTGATGTACGGTGGCGATAGGGGCGGTGTCGGAAGACTTATTGGTGTAACGTCGTGTGTGGATGCAGGCGTTATGGAGGGCAATTAGATGTAAGGATTTAGTTTGGAGGCAAAAATCTCGAGCTTCTTGGCTGCGATTAGGTGATCGAAACACTGCGTTCTTTCATAGAGCAGTAAAAATTCGGGCAGTGCGTAATCGTATTGCGGGTTTGATAGTGAATGGTCGTTGGGAATCAGACGAGAGCCGACTTTGAGGTTATGTAGTGCGAGAATTTAAGAAGCATTTTGCTACGATACCTCAGTTGGCCGAGTGGTCAGTGGCTGAGAACTTTAAATGTATCTCGACTGAGGAGAGTAACATGTTGAGGGGACCGTTTTCAGAAGAGGAAGTTTAGCTTACGGTTTTTAACTGTGATGGGTCTCGATCATCGGGTCCGGATGGCTTTAACTTTGATTTTTACAAGAAATGTTGAGATTTTGTGAAGGAAGATGTGTTTGGTTTTGTGAACCGCTTTTACACTACGAGTCATTTGCCGAGGGGTTCAAACCCTTCTTTCTTTGTTTTGATTTCGACAAAGAAGGTGCCAGTGACTCTAATAGATTATAGGCGTATTAGTTTGCTATATTCAGTATACAAGGTGTTGGCTAAGCTATTGGCAGGTCGGTTGCAGCGTGTGTTGGGGAAGATAATTAGTTGATGGAGTGTTGCTTGCGAATGAGGTTATTTAATCGTTGAGGACGAGACACTGGTCATCTAGAGGGGTTTATTCTAAAATTGGATTTTACTAAAGCCTATGATTGTGTTTGATGGTCTTTTTTGGATAATGTAATGGCTTGGATGAGCTTTGATTCAGTTTGGCGATGATGGATGAAGGAATGCATTAATACGGCAAGGATGTATGTTCTTTTTAATGGCTCAGCTGCAAAGAAATTCGTAGTTGGTTGTGGGTTGAGGCAAGGGGATCCGCTTTCGCCTATGTTGTTTTCGATTGTGGCTTAAGCTCTTCATGTCTTGTTGGACAATGCAACGAGTAGTAGAGTGTTTAAGGGCGTGGTGGTGGATGAGGGTGTTACTATGTCACATTTGCAATTTACGGATGACACGGTGTTGTTTTTTTAGGCTTCGATAAATATGGCAAGGAGTCTTCAGTGTATTTTAAACTGTTTTAAGGTGTGTTCGGGGTTGAAGATCAATTTTCAAAATTTTGAATTGTATACGTCTGGTAATGCAGTGGAATTGTTTGAAGAGGTGGCGACAGTGTTTCATTGTGATACGAGGGAGCTGCCATTTGTCTATTTAGGATTGCCGCTAGGTGTGAATCCGAAAAGTAAAGCCTTGTGGGATCCGGTGATTGCCAGATTTTGACTAAAATTAGCAGGTTGAAGACGATCATCTCTTTCATTTGCAGCACGAGTTGTATTAGTTAACTCAGTTTTGTCTTCTTTACCAATGTATTATATGGGTTTGTTTGAGGTACCAAATGGGGTGATTGCGAAGATTGGTCGTATTCGTCTGTAATTTCTTTGGGGTTGAGTTGGGATGTGTTAGACGTTGAGTGGAGTTAGTTGGGATGTAGTTTGCCAACCACGACGGTATGGTGGGTTAGGAGTTATAGATTTGAGGATCAGGAATAAGGCTCTGCTAGCTCGCTGGGTTTGGCGTTATTCTCTAGATGATACCTCTTTGTGGAGATCCTTAATTACGGCTAAGTATAGTGCCAGGGTCCCCTCGTGGCGTCTAAATTTTCATGGTGCGCAATATATGTCGCATGTTTGGAGGAGTATTGTGGGTTTGTCTTGTATTAGTGAGGTTGAGTCGTTCCTAGACATTTCGTGTTTTGTTTGGAGAATTGGTTAAGGGAAGCGGTTTTTTTCTGGTTGGATCCATGTTGCGTGGAAGAACCGTTAAAGGTAGTGTTCCCACGTTTGTATTCTATTCCCGAAAATAAGTTGGCCTTGGTTAAGGACTATTCAGTGTAGGGATCGTTTTGGGTATGAGTTATGGCAGCCATTTTTTTGACATTCATTGCGTTCATTTGAGGTGCGGATGCTAAAGGAGTTATGGTTTTTGGTGCTTCTGGTGCTGGTTCGTGCGGGGGTTCGGGATACGCTGATTTGGAAACCATACCTGAAGGGTTGCTTCTTGGTGAAAGCCTTGATCGAGCGGCTTCTATTGCAAGCTGTGGGGGATGATTCGTTCGGGACGTGTTTTGTTTGGAAGGTGCTAGTGCCACCGAAGGTGCAAACATTTTTATGGTTTGTTTGCCTAGATCGTTTGCCCACTTTGTCATTTTTTAGAAGCTGGGGTGTTCCCCTTCAAGAAGGTCGGGGGTCCTGCTTGTGGTGTGGGGTGGGTCTGGATGAGATGGATCATATTATTTTCTCATGCCCCGTGATTTGTGTTGTGTGGACGTGGTTTGTTGGATGGTGGGATGTCTGTTTACAGCTACCAAGGTCCCCACAAAAGCTAATGTGTCTGAATTTGCATGGCTTGTTGGGGGTGAGGTCCGGCAATGGTGGCTTTCATGTGTTGGGGCTCTTCTTTAGTCCCTTTGGCCAGCACAAAACGAGCTGGTGTTTAATTCAAAACGAATGGCGATGGAAGAGATTTTCTTCTTGGTTAAACTTCAGGCGTTCTATTAGATTGTGCATGAGATTGACGAAGCATAGTGGTGAAGCTGTCCTCGTTTGTGTTCCTAATCGTCTAGGGCTGCATATGTGCGGGCGAATATTAGCTGGTGTCCTCCATGTCCGGGTTGTGTAAAGTTTAATGTGGATACTTCCGCTCGTGGAAAGCCAGGTTTGACAGGTTATGGTGATGTGTTGCGCGATAAGGTTGGGAAGATCTTGGCGGTTTTTTCAGGTCCTTTGGGGATTATAGAGTCCAATGAAGCTGAGGTCCGGGCCATTGAGTTTGCCTTGTCGTTGTTTGCTAGGTCACGTTGGGCGCGGGTGGTGAGTTTGGTTGTGGAGTCAGATTCTCGGGTTGCTTTGGGTTGGCTCTCGTGTGCGGCTCATCGCCCGTGGAAGCTTTGGGAGGTGTTCGTTAGTATCGATTCGCTTTGTACTTCTTTGTGTGAGGTTTGTTTTGTGCATGTGTTTCGTGAGGCGAATAGTCTTGCGGATGTATTAACTAAAGAGGGGGTGGGCCGGGTATCGGTGTTTCAACTGTTTTGTAAGCTTTTGGGCTGGTTGTTCCTTTGTCTCTAGGGTGTGGGTGTACTCTTTTTTCTCCACTTAGGTTTAGGGTTTTTTTAACGAGGCACTCGTTACCTTTTCTTGTATGATTTTGCATCTAATAAAATAATACGTTTTGAGCAAAAGAGGCTAATTTATGTGATTGGATGTCAATTCGACACCCGATGTTATCTCCATCGCTGCCAGCATGATCACCTTAGGACTAAATAAAGCATTTAGATAAGATAAAAGAAAAAATGATTGTTTTTCTAAGCAAATTTGTTGAGTTTGTTTCGGCAAACCCAATGTACCTCACTCAGTTCGGTCTTTTGTCTAGGCTGGGTCAAAGGGTTTACACCCTATATATATTTTTTTTTACAAATAGGTCATTAAAATCTTATTTTTTACAATTATGTCCCTAAAATTTATTTTTTTTACAATTAGGTCCTAAAATTTAATTTTTAATGGATCAGATTGGGTCAGGTTTGGGTTTAAGTATATAATTTTTAGTTTGGTTCAGGTCGAGTTTTTTAAAAAATGAGGTCGGGTCGGGTTCAAGTTTAGGGTATATATTTTTGGGTCGGGTTCGGGTGGACCAAAAACCCGACTCGTGCCCATCCCTAAAAGCAATGCAGAATAGTTGGTTTTTCAGGCCAAAAGTGCTTTTTAAAAGCTAAAATGTATAGCTTTTAGCTTTTTTCAAAATCACTTTTTGATTATAATTATTTATTTATCATCGTTTATATAATCAATTCTTTTATATTTTCAAAAACAATGTTTAAAATAGACTTTTTATTCACTTAAAAGTACTTTTAACGGCAAAATCAGACATTTATATTTAAAACCAAACAATACATAAGCACTTTTCAATGCACTTTTTAAAAGCAATGTTAACTTATGGTTGTTTATACAATCAAGAGGGAACTATTAAAAGATATTACGGAGATGGTTACCAAATCTGACATATTAAATCTTTATCCTTTTACCAAGGATGATTGGAGCTCTAATTGTAAGGGATTGGGGATCAATTATTAGTACTTGAGATAAGGCTTAAAGATAAATGAGCTTGGTTAATGTGATCAAGCATGATTTGATATGAGTCGAAAGCGTTAATACTACAATTATAAGATGTGGGATGGGTCTAGAACGGGTCGCATACATCGCTACACACCACTAATGTTGGAAAATATTCTGCTGCAAAATGAGGTATTAGCATTGATTGGAAAATATTAAATAAAATAACCAAACAGAACGATAATAGTGTTGTGGTAATCCAGTGCCTTAGAAGCGAATTCTCCCTAATGTGTGTAATCGCTACAATAGATGAACGGACCCTTGAGGTTAGCACGGCTTTCCAAATTTCGCACACCCGAAAGGTGGAGTGGACTTTGGTGGTACCACTCTTCTCTCGAAACTAAAAAAAACACTTAGAAAAGTTATGAAAACCAAAGAGTGTTTTAAAGCAAAAATTATATTTGCTTAGGGATATTTTTCCACTATTTATAGGCTAATGTGAGGGCAAAAACTTCATTTCCAATGCGCAATTTAAACTTATTTATAATTGAATTAAATGGTATAATGAAATGAGTTACATTTTGAGCATTAACAAAATTCCCCCACTAATGCGGAAGAATTCTTTCGTAAAAAAATTAGAGCATTGAAGTTAAAATACGAGAAGAGAAATAGCGAAATTAGTTGCTTAAGCACTAGTGAACATGTCTAGAACTAGTACATAGTGATGATGAGTAATTCTTCTCTTAGATAAGTGAACGAATCTTGAACTTTCTAAGATTATGGTGAACTCATAACACACAACTAACCCCTTAATCCACCAAAGTCCTCGATGTGTCAACAAACTATATATATATATATGAATATGTATAGCCTTTTTCCTCATGATTCTAGTAAGCGTACTAGAAAAACGGCCCAACGTTTTTCATATAAGGTGACTAATCATTCTCACTTATGTTATTTCATCAAGTTTATCTCAACATAAACCACCCGAACCAGGAATATAAAATAATTAAGAGCTTTTTCAACAGCTCAACCTTACAATAAATAAGGTGAATTTCTTCAAGTTCATTTGAAATGAACCACCCGAACTATGGGATAAGAAATCATTAAGAATAAAAATTCAATCACTTTAATCGGTGAATTCAATAGGTTCTTATCAAGTATAACTATCCAAACTCTTGGCATTGAATTCATTAAGAGTTAAGAAAACTCATCCTTTATAGCGGCAAGTTCATCTAGTTCTTCACGAAAGGACCACCCACTCAACACTAGGTTATGAAATTACTAAGAGTAGATATTCATCCAAAAGACTGTAAATTCATCAAGTCTTTCTCACTAAGACCACGCAAAACTTGGGCTATGAATTTATTAAGAGCAAAAAGCTCATCATGTGTATGTACATTATACGTCACAAGGATAGGGAGGTAGAAATGTACACTATGAGTCTTTCCATGGCTTCATTTGACCACATTGAATTTAGACAACAAAGTTGGGTATCCACCACGAATTCCTCAACCAACGGGTTTTAATCACATCCCCCTCATGAATCCAGAACCAATTTCTGGCTTAACCTTATGGTAAGCATATCAACTAGGTTCCTCTCCGACTTTAGTTATCATTTTAAGACACCCCACATTTCTAACATATTTAGGATAGAAATAAATCCATAAGTGTCTTTGGAAAATATGTAAAAAAATTCTCTTACTCGTATACTCAATCATACTAGAGTAAAGTTTGCTATGAGTTTTAACCATAAAATTATGTTTTAACAAACTCAAATCTTGTTTACACATGATTATATTGTCAAAGTTTTGAAAAGTTACTAATCACTAAGATTAGTATGCATAATCCCAAACGATTATGAAATTCAATGTATCTCACTAAGTGTATGCATTTTTCTTCTTCAAAAGGAATTTCAATTTTCCTAGTTCTTTATAAGAAATTATACAAATATTTATGAGGAGTTTTTAACTTTTTTCTAACAATATGAAAATTATCTCAAGTTTATTGCAATAGATTTCAATAAAACTCCTGAGATAAACCATCTCTTTTATTTCCTCTACTTAGGAAAAGAACTCAAATAGATTTAATAGCTACAAGCATCTTTTAGTAGCATCGATGTCTATCATACTCTCATTCATATTAGTCAAAGTTATCGACTTTAAGAGACCTCAAAATATTTTCATCTACTATGAAAAAAAAGAATTTATCTTAAGAAGATTATCTAATTTTACTCGAACTTTTGCACTAAGTTAGAGAGCGTTATTTAGTCATAGTATTTTATAAATTGGAATAATGAGTAAAGTAATGCACCCGGTAGGTTCAGGAAAGAAAGGTGGTGCACAAGGCACACTGAAATACCAAGTCTTTCATTGAACCAGTCCTAAACATGCACTTTCATACTAACACACAACTTTCTAATTAGTCATTTGTGATTTTTTTCTTTTCTTATTAAGGTCTCTCAATGAAAAAAAAATATGCTTGATAAGTTTTAGTCACAATAGTATCGTCTTAAGCGTACTCAATTTGAGGTTCACTACTCAGAATGGTCATTCATTCTAACCTTAGTCTTTTATCCTAGTTTAAATCATTCTTACTAAGTTTAAAGACTAGCTTACAAGATCATTCTTTAATAATAAAGATAAATTCATGTAATATTAAAAACATGAACTAGCAAACAATAAAGCTATGTTTGATAGCCGTAATTCTAATTTCAAAATTCATTTTCCCTTTTTACGGTGTTTGGTGAGGGGAAAATGAGTTTAGTCAATGTAGTTTCAATTACAGTCAAAGAAAAAAATAAAGGCTTTCTTATGTAGTTTGTTTTACCGAATTAAACTCGGTAAAACACTCTACAAGATTTCTTCTTCAATGCTCGACACCCAAATATAACTCATGATACGTTCTCCTATCCAAAAACCATCATCATCATCGGTGTCAATGCCTCCCCTCATCTGCGACGATAATTCAGGTGATTTAATGCTTAGCAAAAGCAAAAACAATTTCACAGATTACCTCATTTGATTATAACCTTTGCCTTTAAAAATCATGTGTCTCTTAACCATGTATTTAATATAAATCTTGATGGTGCTTTAATGCTTAGTAAAAGCAATTTCACATATTACCTCATTTGACAGCAAGACTTGATCGAAATAAGGTATACCATGATGCTTCGATGCAACAAGACTTAAAAAAATGATATGGCTTCGAATGATAGCCTTATTTGACAGCAGTAATGAATTCGCTTTTAAATTGTTGGAAAATATACTGCTGCAAAACGAGCCATTAGCATTGACTGGAAAATATTAAATAAAATAACCAAACAAAACAATAATCGTGTCGTGGTAATCCAGTGCCTTAGAAGAGAGTTCACCCCGATGTGTCTAATCGTTACAATGGACAAACGACCCCCTAAGGTTAGCACGGCTCTCCAAATTTTGTACACCCAAAAAATGGTGTGGGCTGTGGTGGTACTACTCTTCTCTCAAAACTCAAAACAACCCTTAGAAAATGTTTATGAAAACCAAAGAGAGCGTTTCAAAGCAAAAATTATATTTGCTTAGAGATATTTTTCCACATTTATAGGCTAAATAGTAAAAAAGTCATTTCTAAATCACAATTTAAAACTATTTATAATAAAACTAATTGGCATTATGAAATGAGTTACATTTTGAGCATTAACAACAATTAATGTTATACATCGCTACACACATTAATTTTTTTAAGGAATTTTTAATAATTATTAAAATTCTCAGAGACTCAACATGTAATTAATCATATTTTATAGTAATATATTTTTTACTCTTTAATTTGTCTCTCATTTGGTTCCGTTCATAAATCATACTTAGATCTGGCTTTGACTTTTTTAAAGTCCATCTCCCCTACTTTGGTGTAAGGTGAAAGAACCAACACCATCTCGAATAGAATCGTGAGAAACAGAGAGATCACATTAACGAGTAGGAGAGTAGTGCGAGGAAAATATTAAAAAATTTAGTTCAAATTAATAGTAAAATCTAATATTAAAAAACTAACAGACAAAGGAAATTAGAGGAAGTGATCCTAAACAATAAAATTTCATGTTACATTGTCAAATCTGAGTGTTGATCACGTAAGTGTACAATAGCTCTTGACGGTGGAGATCCTGGTGTTCTGGTGAAGTTTGGAGAGCTTGGATTTGGGTTCTGGGGAGTCCCCTCTATTTAGGGGTGTATGGCTCCTTATAAGGGGCTGCATGAGGTGGGTACACGTGTCAATCAAGGAAGACAAATGTCTTGGTGAGTTGTCGTGGCTTGGATGTTGATATGGGTCACGTGCATCATCATGTGGTCTAGGGTAGTGTTCATATGTCGAGTTCACATAGGGTCGTTGATAAGTGTTCAAAAGTACTATTTTTCTTACCCTTTTTACTCATATTATTGTTAGACTTAGGCTCATATTAGTTACATAATTAGTCATTCATGCATTAATCCATGTTTCCTTCCCTCGTTGAGCTTGATTGCATAACTTGGTTGTTTTTGTGGGAAAAGATGCTGCTTTGGTGTGTTTTGTGTGTATGTGCAGCATCACTTGCCAAAGCAAGGCTAGAGCTAGTTGCCAGGGCAATGCGTGAAGGAGATGCCGAGCTAGTTGCTAGGGCAATGCATGAAGGAGACGCCGAGCCAGTTGCCAGGGCAATTGTCGACAAAGAATAAGGTGATATTGTAGTCAAAATTGATGACTAGACAAGCCCAAGATGATGTGGAGCAAAGCTAAATCCCAAAGGAGTTTGATTTCCATGAAGAGATTAAAGAAGAATTAAATTCCAAGAAGATAGGAGAAGTTCTAGAAGGAATAAAATTATATTAAAAAATTATATTCTTTAAAGATAATTTAATTCCAACTTAACTTCTTCCTCAAAGAAGGACTTTAACCTATCCCTATAAATTAGAGGCCATGCCGTCAACTCCAAAGAGATAGAGAGAGGGGAGAATTTTCGACAAGCACTAGGGCAAGGAGGATTTCGACAAGCTTCATCCTTCATCTTTTTGTTTCTTGTTCAATTAGGTTCATGCTAGAGATTCTTTATCTTGTGTTTCTTTGGAACCTAGCCATGAACTAAATCTATTTGGCTAAGGTTATTGTGTATTGTGGTTGTGAGAAACTATTGCATTTTGTTTAGATAATAAGAGTTTGCACTTTTCTATTCAAGGTTTATTCATTCTTAGTTCTTATTCTTGTTTGCGAGTGAATTGGGAGAGGATCTCGTAACTTCATCTATTTATCTAATATCGGGAGAGTTAGATTCAAGAAACGAATGAATATGATCTTTATTCAATCTATTGATTGTGAAGATTAATCGGGCTTAGGAATAAGTTAAGGATTTCAATTGATAAGAGGAGCGCAAGATTGGTTGTTGTTCACCCTTGATTCACGCAGGGATGTATTATCAAGACATGCACAAGTAGCTAGAGTTTCGACTTAGGGATAAGAAGAAACCATTGAAGAACGCTCTGCCGAACCTTGAAGGTTGCTACCCAGACGCCCAAGTAGTTGCCCAACTAGTCGCCCAGGCAACCATCAATTAGTTTCAAGGCAACCCGTTGTGCAAGTTGCCACGGCAACTGAGTTGCCCGTGCACTCTTTTACCAAGACGATCCAGTTGGCTATCACACCTCAACTCACGATAACCTGGCCTATCTCTCTCATTTAATTACATCGCCTTTTACTTATTTGCTTTCTAGATTAGTTATTAGTTAAAACTCCTATAATCTTCTACTTGTGTTTTCTTTTACTTTTTACAGTGCAAGAGACTAGATTCTTGAAGTGGCGCCAATCCCTGTGGAGACGATATCTTTTATACTATAACTTGCAACGTGTATACTTGCACAATTGCGTAGCACTTATTACGGGCAACAAGTTTTTGGCGCCGTTGCCGGGGATTGACAATAGCGACTTTGTTTTTATTTTCTTGCACTTTCTTTTTACTTTTCTTGTTTAAAATTCAAAGGGCTAACAAACTTTGGTTTTGCATTGGAATATGACTAGGGCGAGACCGATTACACCAGAATATCCCTTTGATCCAAAAATCGAACAAACCTTAAAAAGACTTAGACAAAGGATAAGAGTAGCAATGGCTAATCAAGACGGCAATATGAATCAAGATGTTCCAGCAAGAGGAGGAGTGATTCTTGCACGAAACAGAACTATTCGAGACTATCTTGAAGAAGATCTTGATGGACTTAATCCAGGAGTTGTCGCACCTGAAATTGAAGCCGACCACTTTGAGTTGAAACCGGTAACGTTTAATATGATCAACACAATTGGTCAATTTGGCGGCTCAACAACTGAAGATGCACGATAGCATCTTAAATCTTTCCTTGAGATTTGCAACTCGTTCAAAATACACGGAGTCACCCCCGATGTTTTACGATTAAGATTATTCCCCTATTCACTGAGGGATAGGGAGAAAGCATGGTTGAATAGCATTCCTGCCGGATCAATAGGATCTTGGACCGATCTTTGTAGTGATTTCCTTGCTCGGTTTAATCCTACAAATTTGACTGGTAAGCTTCGTAACGACATTACTTCTTTTCGGCAGGCAGAAGATGAATCCATGTACGAGGCTTAGGAGCGATATAGAGAACTTCTACACAAATGCCCCCTACACGGATTCCCAGTGTGGACTCAAGTAACAATGTTTTACAAAGCCGTGAATACACCAACAAGGATGATGCTAGATGCCTTGGCAAACGGCATACTCCTAGATAAGTCGGAGGAGGAAGCAATGCAAATTCTAAACAGACTGGCCAAGAATGATTATCAATTCCCCTCTACTAGAAGATGAGGAGTTAGACGCCAAGCCACAATACATGAACTAGGATCATCAGATTCAATTTCGGCACAATTGGCCACTTTAACCAAGATGGTCCAGAACATGCAAAAACCAAACAACACACATGAGGTCAAGGTAATGGATTCTTTTTGTGAGTTATGTGGCAAAACCATGATTCTTCTGAATGTATGCAGAATTCGGAATCCAGCTTTTATGTGGGGAATTACAATCAGAACAACAATGTGATGTCCAATACATACAATCCAGCTTGGAACAAGAACCCGAATTTTTCATGGAGTAATCCCAACAATGCTCTAAGCCAGAACAATCAGAATGCACAAGCATCGGGATTCCAGCAGAATATGCCACGGCAATAGTTGCCGCAGCAACAACCGACAACATCTAGTTCTTTGGAAAATTCTCTAAATGCTTTTATGATGAAAACTGAATCTTATATGGCTGAGAATAGTAACTTCATAAAAAGAACTGATGCTTTTATTAACAGGACCGAGATGAGATTGCAAAACCAAGAGGCGGCAATCAAATCATTAGAAAATCAAGTCGGACAGTTTGCTCAAAACCTGAATACTAGACCGCAAGGAGGTTTAGCTAGCGATACTGAAGTCGCAAGAGGAACTGGCCATGAGCAATGTAAGGCGATCACCACTAGAAGTGGCCAACAACATAAAGAGGCTCAATCCTGCTCATCAAACAAAACTCCACAAAAAGATCAAGACGAACCTAGCGGCAAAGCCTCAGATGCTGAACCAGGAATTGCCACGGCAACCGACAATAAGCATGCCTCGGCAACCGACGATAAGAATGCTTCGGCAACTTGTGATAAGCATGCCTCGGCAACCTCAGTTGATAATGCCTCGGCAACTCCAGTTGTCCCTGCAATACCGTCAATCAAGTTCCAAACCAATGAAAGGATCGAAGATATCCGACTTCCACCACCATTCCCACAAAGGTTGAAGCGACAAAAGTAAGAATATCAATTCAAGAAGTTTCTTGATATCCTAAAGCAAGTCCACATTAACTTGCCATTGGTGGAAGCAATTGAACAAATGCCAAACTATGCCAAGTTTCTTAAAGACATTGTCCAAGAGAACAAGGCTAGGAGAGTTTGAGCTTGATTGCGCATAACAGAGGGATGCATGGCCATGTTGCAAAATCGTATGCCACCTAAGTTGAAGGATCCCGGAAGTTTCACAATACCATGTTCTATTGGAAGCCACTATGTCGGGGAAAGCATTGTGCGACCTTGGGGCTAGCATAAATTTGATGCCTAAATCGGTTTTCGAAACTAGGAATCGGGAAGGCAAGACCTACAATGATTATGCTACTGACTAGCCGCCAGATCCTATGTGCATCCGAAGGAAAAATTGAAGACATACTGGTAAAAGTTGATAAATTTATTTTTCCCACTAACTTTATTGTTTTGGATTATGAAGCAGATGAGCATGCACCTATCATTCTCGAGAGACCATTCCTAGCAACAGGGAGAACCTTGATCGATGTTGAAAAAGGAGAACTCACAATGAGGGTGAATGACCAACAATTTAAACTAAATGTGTTCCAAACACTAAGGCATGTCGATGATCCAGAAGAATGCTAATTTCTTCATGCCACGGCATAGTTTAACTTCGACGAGAAATTTAGTTGCCTCGGCAACTACATTGCCGATCAAGAGGAACTTGAGAAGTATGAAGAATCGGTCGATGAGGAACAACAAGAAGAGGCAAATTGGCTAGTCAATCAACCAGGTACATACTTTGAACCACTGGATTACTCAGGTAAGGAAGGTAAGCTAGAAAAGCCCTCTATTGAACAACCACCGATTCTTGAGTTGAAACAATTGCCAGAGCAACTAAAATATGCATACTTAGGAACCGATAATACATTGCCTGTAATTATTTCTTCTAAGTAACAGCCTGAGCAGGAAAATAAGCTGATCAAAATGTTGAAGCTACACAAAAAGGCAATAGGATGGACAATTGCCGACTTGAAGGGAATTAGCCTGGCAGTGTGCATGCACAAGATTTTGTTGGAAGATGATCACAAACCTTCAATTGAGGCCCAGAGGAGACTGAATCATGCCATGAAAGGGGCTGTAATGAAAGAAATCATCAAGTGGCTTGACGCTGGCATTATATACCCTATCTCTAATAGTACATGGGTAAGTCCGGTACAATGTGTACCGAAAAAGAGAGGTATAACGGTGGTAAGTAATGAAAACAATGAACTCATTCCAACCAGGACTGTGACCGGTTGTAGGGTTTGTATGGATTATCGAAAGCTAAACAAAGCCACTAGGAAAGATCACTTCCCAATACCCTTTATTGATCAAATGCTTGACCGTCTTGCAGGTAAACCCTTTTATTGTTTTCTTGATGGTTATCCAGGTTACAATCAAATTGCCATAGCACCAGAAGATCAAGAAAAGACAACCTTCACATGCCCACACGATACTTATGCTTTTCGAAGGATGCCGTTCGGATTGTGTAACGCCCCGGCAACCTTCCAAAGATGCATGATGACACTCTTTTCAGACATGGTCGAAGACTTACTTGAGATCTTCATGGATGATTTTTCTGTTTTTGGTAATGACTTCGACAGCTGTCTCAGCAATTTAGAGAAGGTGTTGGCAAGATGTGAAAAAACTGATTTAGTCCTCAATTGGGAGAAGTGCCATTTTATGGTAGATGAAGGAATAGTGCTCGGCCACAAGATTTTATCCAAGGGAATTGAAGTAGACAAAGCCAAGTTGGACGTGATCAAGAGATTACCCCCACCAAGTTCGGTTAAAGGAATTCGAAGCTTTCTTGGACATGCAAGTTTTTACAAGAGGTTCATTCATAATTTTTCTAAAATCACTAAACCCTTGTGCAATTTGCTTGAACAGGATAAAGTCTTCGATTTTGATGATTCTTTCACCCAAGCATTCAAAACCCTAAAGGAAAAGCTTACCTCGGCACCCATTGTCATTCCACCATATTGGACGCTACCTTTTGAGCTCATGTGTGATGCAAATGATTTCGCAGTAGGAGCAGTCCTAAGCCAACGCACAGGTAAGACCTTCCATGTGATATACTACGCTAGTAAAACTCTTAATAGTGCTCAAGTGAATTACACAACAACGGAGAAAGAGTTACTAGCTGTAGTTTTCGTATTTGACAAGTTTTGATCCTATTTGATTGGTACAAAGGTAATTGTTCATACGGACCATTCGACAATCAAATATCTATTTGCTAAAAAGGATGCCAAACCTCGTTTGATTCGTTGGATATTACTTTTACAAGAATTTGATATTGAAATTAAGGACAGAAAAGGAACAGAAAATCAAGTGGCCGATCACTTATCACGTTTAGAACGCAATAGGGAGGAGGACGTGGATCTAGAGATATGCGATGCATTCCCGGATGAACAACTTTTAGTTGCCTCAGCAACCATGGACTCGCTTGCCTCGGCAACCCTCGACGCCTAGGCAACCATGGCAATTTTAGGAGCGATCGCCACGGCAGCACATGCCTCGGCAATACCCTGGTACGTGGATTTAGTTTATTTCCTTGTTTGTGGTATTTTACCTTATGGCCTTAATCACCAAGTGAAGAAGCGGTTCCGCCATGATGCTAAGCATTACTTTTGGGACGAGCCTCTTTTGTTTAAACAATATGCAGATCAGGTTATACGCCGATGTGTCCCTGAAGAGGAGCAACAGAATGTGCTCTAGCAATGCCATTCTTCACCCTATGGAGGACATTTTGGAGGAACTCGTACCGCGGCCAAAGTTTTGCAATCCGGTTTGTATTGGCCAACATTGTACAAAGATGCCCAAAACTTTTACAAGCATTGTGATCGTTGCCGGAGGGCGAACAATATCTCTAGGCGACATGAGATCCGCTCTCGAACATCATTGAGATGGAATTGTTTGATGTATGCGGGATCGATTTTATGAGACCTTTCCCATCTTCATTCGGCAACCTCTACATTCTACTTGCCGTCGACTACGTGGCTAAATGGGTTGAGGCAGCTGCAGTTCACAACAACGAATCCATGATCGTGCAACGATTCTTGCAGAAAAACATATTTACACAGTTTGGGATACCGAGAGCAATTATCAGTGAAGAAGGCAAGCATTTTGATAACAAACTTATTGCCAAGATGTTGTAACGCTTCGGCATATCACACAAGATCGCCACGGCATATCACCCACAAGCCAACGGGCAAGCAAAAATTTCTAACCGGGAATTAAAGGGTATACTCGAGAAAGTTGTAAATCCCTCTAGGAAGGATTGGTCATTAAGACTATATGATGCACTTTGGGCACATCGCACTGCATTCAAAACACCCTTAGGTATGTCCCCCTTCCGACTTGTCTATGGCAAAACATGCCATCTACCGGTGGAAATCAAACACAAGGCATATTGGGCAATCAAGACCGTGAATATGGATTGGGAAAGTGCCGGACAAAAGCGTTTGTTGGACCTCAACGAGATAGAAGAATTCCATGCACTCACCTATAACAATGCACGAATCTACAAGGAGAAAACAAAGCAATGACATGACAAGAAACTATTGCCGCGGCAATTCATGCCAGGGCAACTAGTTCTCTTATTCAATTCTCAGCTAAAACATTTCCGGAAAGCTGAAATCAAGATGGTCGGGACCATTCGAAGTTGTAAAACCATTCTCCCATGGTGTTGTGATAATCAAGTCCATCAGCGACAAAAATGAATTCAAAGTTAATGGACAAAGACAAAGCACTACAATGGTGCCCATGTGGAACGTAATAAAGAAGTGGTAACCTTAGGAGATGCATGAGCATGCTCTCCCTTCGATGTTTTATTTTTATTTTTTACTATTTTTTATTTTAGTATTTTTTTTCTCGAACTAATTTTTTTTACTTTGATTATTTGCTTTTTAGGATAGATTTATTTTCTTTTGTTTTATCTTTCTTTAAGTTTAAGAATCCCTTTACACATCTTTATTTATTTTCTTTTATTAGTTTATCTTTAATTTTAATCCTTATTTGATTTGTCTTTGAATTGTAGGAAAAGAGTTCAAGATAAAGAGGAATTTTAATCCAAGAAGGAAAATATCTTCAACAAGGAAATTAATGGGCTGAATCTAAGGCTTATATAAAGCCTCCAACTTACCCTAATTAAACCCCCTTACCGTCACCCTTCCCCTAAACCGAAACCCTCTTTTTCATCTTTCCAAAAGTTAATCCCACCCACCATATTTACTACCTATCTTTTCTATAAAACCCATCACCCTTAACCTATTCCTACTTTTCATCTTGCAACTCTTTAGTTTCTTTTATTTTCTTTTATTTGTTTTTACAAAACTCACAGCCAAGATCATCTATGGCATCCAAAATTAAAGTTTTAGTTCATCCAAGTTCCTCCAAAGAACCAAGATACAAGAAGTTTGCTACCGGTGGTTCAAGAAAGATTTCACTCCAAGTTCGAAAGCCAGAAGATTTACGAAGAACAAGGCTTTGAATACTCCAACTCTCATCAAGATTTCAGCCTTGAACCATTCATCTTCGAAAGGATTGCAAATCAAAAGTGGCAAATCTTTTGCCATCAATCAGAACCGGGTAACATCTCATGGGTAAGAGAATTCTATGCTCACTCACCTAACCCGAATAATCCTTATGTTTTTGTTCGTGACAAGGCCATACTCATAAGCCCCAAAAACGTCAACACCTTTTACGGGCTCTACATTGAGAAGGACGAGCATCAAGCCTTTGTTGATCAAATCAAGCCCAAGCAACTCGACAATGTGCTTTAAGAACTTACTCAACCGGGAACTCATTGAACCCGGTAAATACAAGGGCATGGTAAATCGCCTTCAGCTTAAACCCGAGGCAAAACTATGGAATAAGTTTATTAAAACTTCTTTAATGCCCACCACACACAATACTACCGTTGATATACCACGTCTTTTGCTCATACATTCTATTTTGCATAATCGCATCATTAACATTGGAAAAATTATTTGTGATGAGATTTTTGTATGTAGCTCAAAAGATAAGGGTTCTCTTTTCTTCCCTTGCTTAATATCTAATCTTTGCAAGGAGATGCATGTTCCAAGTGAATCAACCGATGAAAAGGCCCTACCAAAGTCTGGTTGGAATCAAGCACAAATCTGAAAGCTAATGGGAAAGACACCAGAAAAATCCTCAAGGCCTCCAATTGCTGCAACAACTCCTGCCGCCCCAGAAATCCCTAATGCCCAAGTACCTAATGCCCGGGCAACTCGGCCATCAACCCCAGAACACTTTGAAGCACTCTTGCAACCATTGGCGAGCCACCTAAGGCAAATTGAAGATCGGCAACTAATGTTCATGCGGTACATGAAGGAGCACAACAATGCCATCACCCAAGTCATCCTAGAAAAGTACCCGGACAGTCGCGTGTCGTTCCCAATCTTTCCTGTCGAGATCCTTGCCCCGGTAACCAATGAAGCAGTTGCCGCGGCAACCTACATCGTGCCTGCACAAAAGCAGATACCACGGCAACCAACCCTAAAGATGCCACGACAACCAAAGCTAAAGACATCCTGGCAACCACTGCAAAAGCCAAAGGTAAAGCACCTATGCCTGAATCAACTCCTACGGAATCATTGTCTGATTTTCAGATTCCGGACGAGTCCTCCATTGCACCAACAAAGACCGCACCAATTGAATCCTCCAAGCGAAAAGCCAATGACATTGATGAAGAGGACGATAAGGACAACCCGCACGATGATCGATTCCACCATCGGCAACCAAGAAACAACCATCGCGTTCAAGCAAGAGAATCAAGACACCGACCAAAAGGAAACTAATCATCCACGACGACGAACTCTCGGAGTAAGTCCTCGTTTGCATTTTATTTTTCGTTATTTTTATTTTTCTTTAATGCATGCATTGAGGACAATGCCTCACTCGAGTTTGGGGGGATTGTTATTAGTAGTTACCATGTTTAGTTGCATTCATCTTAAGTATTACATTTAGGATACATAAATTGCTTGCCATGCCTTTAGTTGGAACATGAATTGCCTAGATTTGATGAATATCCGATGATGACTTTGCCAATGCACTTAATTGATAGAATTTTTATTCTAGGATAACCATTGGAAAAACTTAGAATTTTACTATGATGCTAAATTTGATGAAACACTGTTGTGGTTTGATTAATTTAAGGAATATTAGTGAACTTAGGTTGATAATTAAACAAATTGGGGGATTAGAATAAAAATTGGATGAATGCTAGAGGTGCCCGAAATTGGCTCTAGCATGTGCTTAAAAATTGATCGCTAGAGGTGCCCAAACCGGCTCTAGTATGTGCTAAAAAAATTGATCGCTAGAGGTGCCCAAAACCGGCTCTAGTCGAATAAATTAATTAACTTAAGAAAACTAAAAACAAAACACTAGAGGTGCCCAAAATTGGCTCTAGTTAAAACATGTAAAAAGAACCTAATGAAGTAATTTGAAAACCTCTTGTTTGCATAAAATCCAAAAAATCAACTTGCACAAAACTCCGCACACACTCACAAGCATTATAGTTTGATTCTGGGTAACTCCTAAGTTTTTGAAAAATGAAAAGCCAATCATACTTTGTGCCCGGTTCTGAGAATTGAAATCAAGTTCAAAGCTAAGTTTGTGAAAATTGAAGTCTTGGCGGGTAATTATTAGTTTGCATTGCTTGAGGACAAGCAATAATTCGAGTTTGGGGGTGTGATAAGTGTTCAAAAGTACTATTTTTCTTACCCTTTTTACTCATATTATTGTTAGACTTAGGCTCATATTAGTTACATAATTAGTCATTCATGCATTAATCCATGTTTCCTTCCATCGTTGAGCTTGATTGCATAACTTGGTTGTTTTTGTAGGAAAAGATGCTGTTTTGGTGTGTTTTGTGTGTATGTGCAGGATCACTTACCAAAGCAAGGCTAGAGCTAGTTGCCAGGGCAATGCATGAAGGAGATGCCGAGCTAGTTGCTAGGGCAATGCATGAAGGAGACGCCGAGCCAGGTGCCAGGCCAATTGTCGACAAAGAATAAGGCAAGCCCAAGATGATGTGGAGCAAAGCTAAATCCCAAAGGAGTTTGATTTCCATGAAAAGATTAAAGAAGAATTAAATTCCAAGAAGATAGGAGAAGTTCTAGAAGGAATAAAATTATAATAAAAAATTATATTCTTTAAAGATAATTTAATTCCAACTTAACTTCCTCCTCAAAGAAGGACTTTAACCTATCCCTATAAATTAGAGGCCATGCCGTCAACTCCAAAAGAGAGAGAGAGGAGAGAATTTTCGACAAGCATCTAGGGCAAGGAGGATTTTGACAAGCTTCATCCTTCATCTTTTTGTTTCTTGTTCAATTAGGTTCATGCTAGAGATTCTTTATCTTGTGTTTCTTTGGAACCTAGCCATGAACTAAATCTATTTGGCTAAGGTTATTGTGTATTGTGGTTGTGAGAAACTATTGCATTTTGTTTAGATAATAAGAGTTTGCACTTTTCTATTCAAGGTTTATTCATTCTTAGTTCTTATTCTTGTTTGCGAGTGAATTGGGAGAGGATCTCGTAACTTCATCTATTTATCTAATATCGGGAGAGTTAGATTCAAGAAACGAATGAATATGATCTTTATTCAATCTATTGATTGTGAAGATTAATCGGGCTTAGGAATAAGTTAAGGATTTCAATTGATAAGAGGAGCGCAAGATTGGTTGTTGTTCACCCTTGATTCACGCAGGGATGTATTATCAAGACATGCACAAGTAGCTAGAGTTTCGACTTAGGGATAAGAAGAAACCATTGAAGAACGCTCTGCCGAACCTTGAAGGTTGCTACCCAGACGCCCAAGTAGTTGCCCAACTAGTCGCCCAGGCAACCATCAATTAGTTTCCAAGGCAACCCCGTTGTGCAAGTTGCCACGGCAACTGAGTTGCCCGTGCACTCTTTTACCAAGACGATCCAGTTGGCTATCACACCTCAACTCACGATAACCTGGCCTATCTCTCTCATTTAATTACATCGCCTTTTACTTATTTGCTTTCTAGATTAGTTATTAGTTAAAACTCCTATAATCTTCTACTTGTGTTTTCTTTTACTTTTTACAGTGCAAGAGACTAGATTCTTGAAGTGGCGCCAATCCCTGTGGAGACGATATCTTTTATACTATAACTTGCAACGTGTATACTTGCACAATTGCGTAGCACTTATTACGGGCAACAAGTTTTTGGCGCCGTTGCCGGGGATTGACAATAGCGACTTTGTTTTTATTTTCTTGCACTTTCTTTTTACTTTTCTTGTTTAAAATTCAAAGGGCTAACAAACTTTGGTTTTGCATTGGAATATGACTAGGGCGAGACCGATTACACCAGAATATCCCTTTGATCCAAAAATCGAACAAACCTTAAAAAGACTTAGACAAAGGATAAGAGTAGCAATGGCTAATCAAGACGGCAATATGAATCAAGATGTTCCAGCAAGAGGAGGAGTGATTCTTGCACGAAACAGAACTATTCGAGACTATCTTGAAGAAGATCTTGATGGACTTAATCCAGGAGTTGTCGCACCTGAAATTGAAGCCGACCACTTTGAGTTGAAACCGGTAACGTTTAATATGATCAACACAATTGGTCAATTTGGCGGCTCAACAACTGAAGATGCACGATAGCATCTTAAATCTTTCCTTGAGATTTGCAACTCGTTCAAAATACACGGAGTCACCCCCGATGTTTTACGATTAAGATTATTCCCCTATTCACTGAGGGATAGGGAGAAAGCATGGTTGAATAGCATTCCTGCCGGATCAATAGGATCTTGGACCGATCTTTGTAGTGATTTCCTTGCTCGGTTTAATCCTACAAATTTGACTGGTAAGCTTCGTAACGACATTACTTCTTTTCGGCAGGCAGAAGATGAATCCATGTACGAGGCTTAGGAGCGATATAGAGAACTTCTACACAAATGCCCCTACACGGATTCCCAGTGTGGACTCAAGTAACAATGTTTTACAAAGCCGTGAATACACCAACAAGGATGATGCTAGATGCCTTGGCAAACGGCATACTCCTAGATAAGTCGGAGGAGGAAGCAATGCAAATTCTAAACAGACTGGCCAAGAATGATTATCAATTCCCTCTACTAGAAGATGAGGAGTTAGACGCCAAGCCACAATACATGAACTAGGATCATCAGATTCAATTTCGGCACAATTGGCCACTTTAACCAAGATGGTCCAGAACATGCAAAAACCAAACAACACACATGAGGTCAAGGTAATGGATTCTTTTTGTGAGTTATGTGGCAAAACCATGATTCTTCTGAATGTATGCAGAATTCGGAATCCAGCTTTTATGTGGGGAATTACAATCAGAACAACAATGTGATGTCCAATACATACAATCCAGCTTGGAACAAGAACCCGAATTTTTCATGGAGTAATCCCAACAATGCTCTAAGCCAGAACAATCAGAATGCACAAGCATCGGGATTCCAGCAGAATATGCCACGGCAATAGTTGCCGCAGCAACAACCGACAACATCTAGTTCTTTGGAAAATTCTCTAAATGCTTTTATGATGAAAACTGAATCTTATATGGCTGAGAATAGTAACTTCATAAAAAGAACTGATGCTTTTATTAACAGGACCGAGATGAGATTGCAAAACCAAGAGGCGGCAATCAAATCATTAGAAAATCAAGTCGGACAGTTTGCTCAAAACCTGAATACTAGACCGCAAGGAGGTTTAGCTAGCGATACTCAAGTCGCAAGAGGAACTCGCCATGAGCAATGTAAGGCGATCACCACTAGAAGTGGCCAACAACATAAAGAGGCTCAATCCTGCTCATCAAACAAAACTCCACAAAAAGATCAAGACGAACCTAGCGGCAAAGCCTCAGATGCTGAACCAGGAATTGCCACGGCAACCGACAATAAGCATGCCTCGGCAACCGACGATAAGAATGCTTCGGCAACTTGTGATAAGCATGCCTCGGCAACCTCAGTTGATAATGCCTCGGCAACTCCAGTTGTCCCTGCAATACCGTCAATCAAGTTCCAAACCAATGAAAGGATCGAAGATATCCGACTTCCACCACCATTCCCACAAAGGTTGAAGCGACAAAAGTAAGAATATCAATTCAAGAAGTTTCTTGATATCCTAAAGCAAGTCCACATTAACTTGCCATTGGTGGAAGCAATTGAACAAATGCCAAACTATGCCAAGTTTCTTAAAGACATTGTCCAAGAGAACAAGGCTAGGAGAGTTTGAAACAGTTGCCGCAACAGAGGGATGCATGGCCATGTTGCAAAATCGTATGCCACCTAAGTTGAAGGATCCCGGAAGTTTCACAATACCATGTTCTATTGGAAGCCACTATGTCGGGAAAGCATTGTGCGACCTTGGGGCTAGCATAAATTTGATGCCTAAATCGGTTTTCCAGAAACTAGGAATCGGGAAGGCAAGACCTACAACAGTTATGCTACAGCTAGCCGACAGATCCTATGTGCATCCAGAAGGAAAAATTGAAGACATACTGGTAAAAGTTGATAAATTTATTTTTCCCACTAACTTTATTGTTTTGGATTATGAAGCAGATGAGCATGCACCTATCATTCTCGAGAGACCATTCCTAGCAACAGGGAGAACCTTGATCGATGTTGAAAAAGGAGAACTCACAATGAGGGTGAATGACCAACAATTTAAACTAAATGTGTTCCAAACACTAAGGCATGTCGATGATCCAGAAGAATGCTAATTTCTTCATGCCACGGCATAGTTTAACTTCGACGAGAAATTTAGTTGCCTCGGCAACTACATTGCCGATCAAGAGGAACTTGAGAAGTATGAAGAATCGGTCGATGAGGAACAACAAGAAGAGGCAAATTGGCTAGTCAATCAACCAGGTACATACTTTGAACCACTGGATTACTCAGGTAAGGAAGGTAAGCTAGAAAAGCCCTCTATTGAACAACCACCGATTCTTGAGTTGAAACAATTGCCAGAGCAACTAAAATATGCATACTTAGGAACCGATAATACATTGCCTGTAATTATTTCTTCTAAGTAACAGCCTGAGCAGGAAAATAAGCTGATCAAAATGTTGAAGCTACACAAAAAGGCAATAGGATGGACAATTGCCGACTTGAAGGGAATTAGCCTGGCAGTGTGCATGCACAAGATTTTGTTGGAAGATGATCACAAACCTTCAATTGAGGCCCAGAGGAGACTGAATCATGCCATGAAAGGGGCTGTAATGAAAGAAATCATCAAGTGGCTTTGACTGGCATTATATACCCTATCTCTAATAGTACATGGGTAAGTCCGGTACAATGTGTACCGAAAAAGAGAGGTATAACGGTGGTAAGTAATGAAAACAATGAACTCATTCCAACCAGGACTGTGACCGGTTGTAGGGTTTGTATGGATTATCGAAAGCTAAACAAAGCCACTAGGAAAGATCACTTCCCAATACCCTTTATTGATCAAATGCTTGACCGTCTTGCAGGTAAACCCTTTTATTGTTTTCTTGATGGTTATCCCAGTTACAATCAAATTGCCATAGCACCAGAAGATCAAGAAAAGACAACCTTCACATGCCCACACGATACTTATGCTTTTGAAGGATGCCGTTCGGATTGTGTAACGCCCGCAACCTTCCAAAGATGCATGATGACACTCTTTTCAGACATGGTCGAAGACTTACTTGAGATCTTCATGGATGATTTTTCTGTTTTTGGTAATGACTTCGACAGCTGTCTCAGCAATTTAGAGAAGGTGTTGGCAAGATGTGAAAAAACTGATTTAGTCCTCAATTGGGAGAAGTGCCATTTTATGGTAGATGAAGGAATAGTGCTCGGCCACAAGATTTTATCCAAGGGAATTGAAGTAGACAAAGCCAAGTTGGACGTGATCAAGAGATTACCCCCACCAAGTTCGGTTAAAGGAATTCGAAGCTTTCTTGGACATGCAAGTTTTTACAAGAGGTTCATTCATAATTTTTCTAAAATCACTAAACCCTTGTGCAATTTGCTTGAACAGGATAAAGTCTTCGATTTTGATGATTCTTTCACCCAAGCATTCAAAACCCTAAAGGAAAAGCTTACCTCGGCACCCATTGTCATTCCACCATATTGGACGCTACCTTTTGAGCTCATGTGTGATGCAAATGATTTCGCAGTAGGAGCAGTCCTAAGCCAACGCACGTGTAAGACCTTCCATGTGATATACTACGCTAGTAAAACTCTTAATAGTGCTCAAGTGAATTACACAACAACGGAGAAAGAGTTACTAGCTGTAGTTTTCGTATTTGACAAGTTTTGATCCTATTTGATTGGTACAAAGGTAATTGTTCATACGGACCATTCGACAATCAAATATCTATTTGCTAAAAAGGATGCCAAACCTCGTTTGATTCGTTGGATATTACTTTTACAAGAATTTGATATTGAAATTAAGGACAGAAAAGGAACAGAAAATCAAGTGGCCGATCACTTATCACGTTTAGAACGCAATAGGGAGGAGGACGTGGATCTAGAGATATGCGATGCATTCCCGGATGAACAACTTTTAGTTGCCTCAGCAACCATGGACTCGCTTGCCTCGGCAACCCTCGACGCCTAGGCAACCATGGCAATTTTAGGAGCAGTCGCCACGGCAGCACATGCCTCGGCAATACCCTGGTACGTGGATTTAGTTTATTTCCTTGTTTGTGGTATTTTACCTTATGGCCTTAATCACCAAGTGAAGAAGCGGTTCCGCCATGATGCTAAGCATTACTTTTGGGACGAGCCTCTTTTGTTTAAACAATATGCAGATCAGGTTATACGCCGATGTGTCCCTGAAGAGGAGCAACAGAATGTGCTCTAGCAATGCCATTCTTCACCCTATGGAGGACATTTTGGAGGAACTCGTACCGCGGCCAAAGTTTTGCAATCCGGTTTGTATTGGCCAACATTGTACAAAGATGCCCAAAACTTTTACAAGCATTGTGATCGTTGCCAGAGGACGAACAATATCTCTAGACGACATGAGATCCCGCTCCAGAACATCATTGAGATGGAATTGTTTGATGTATGCGGGATCGATTTTATGAGACCTTTCCCATCTTCATTCGGCAACCTCTACATTCTACTTGCCGTCGACTACGTGGCTAAATGGGTTGAGGCAGCTGCAGTTCACAACAACGAATCCATGATCGTGCAACGATTCTTGCAGAAAAACATATTTACACAGTTTGGGATACCGAGAGCAATTATCAGTGAAGAAGGCAAGCATTTTGATAACAAACTTATTGCCAAGATGTTGTAACGCTTCGGCATATCACACAAGATCGCCACGGCATATCACCCACAAGCCAACGGGCAAGCAAAAATTTCTAACCGGGAATTAAAGGGTATACTCGAGAAAGTTGTAAATCCCTCTAGGAAGGATTGGTCATTAAGACTATATGATGCACTTTGGGCACATCGCACTGCATTCAAAACACCCTTAGGTATGTCCCCCTTCCGACTTGTCTATGGCAAAACATGCCATCTACCGGTGGAAATCAAACACAAGGCATATTGGGCAATCAAGACCGTGAATATGGATTGGGAAAGTGCCGGACAAAAGCGTTTGTTGGACCTCAACGAGATAGAAGAATTCCATGCACTCGCCTATAACAATGCACGAATCTACAAGGAGAAAACAAAGCAATGACATGACAAGAAACTATTGCCGCGGCAATTCATGCCAGGGCAACAAGTTCTCTTATTCAATTCTCAGCTAAAACATTTCCCGGGAAAGCTGAAATCAAGATGGTCGGGACCATTCGAAGTTGTAAAACCATTCTCCCATGGTGTTGTGATAATCAAGTCCATCACTGACAAAAATGAATTCAAAGTTAATGGACAAAGACAAAGCACTACAATGGTGCCCATGTGGAACGTAACAAAGAAGTGGTAACCTTAGGAGATGCATGAGCATGCTCTCCCTTCGATGTTTTATTTTTATTTTTTACTATTTTTTATTTTAGTATTTTTTTCTCGAACTAATTTTTTTTTACTTTCGATTATTTGCTTTTTTAGGATAGATTTATTTTCTTTTGTTTTATCTTTCTTTAAGTTTAAGAATCCCTTTACACATCTTTATTTATTTTCTTTTATTAGTTTATCTTTAATTTTAATCCTTATTTGATTTGTCTTTGAATTGTAGGAAAAGAGTTCAAGATAAAGAGGAATTTTAATCCAAGAAGGAAAATATCTTCAACAAGGAAATTAATGGGCTGAATCTAAGGCTTATATAAAGCCTCCAACTTACCCTAATTAAACCCCCTTACCGTCACCCTTCCCCTAAACCGAAACCCTCTTTTTCATCTTTCCAAAAGTTAATCCCACCCACCATATTTACTACCTATCTTTTCTATAAAACCCATCACCCTTAACCTATTCCTACTTTTCATCTTGCAACTCTTTAGTTTCTTTTATTTTCTTTTATTTGTTTTTACAAAACTCACAGCCAAGATCATCTATGGCATCCAAAATTAAAGTTTTAGTTCATCCAAGTTCCTCCAAAGAACCAAGATACAAGAAGTTTGCTACACCGGTGGTTCAAGAAAGATTTCACTCCAAGTTCGAAAGCCAGAAGATTTACGAAGAACAAGGCTTTGAATACTCCAACTCTCATCAAGATTTCAGCCTTGAACCATTCATCTTCGAAAGGATTGCAAATCAAAAGTGGCAAATCTTTTGCCATCAATCAGAACCGGGTAACATCTCATGGGTAAGAGAATTCTATGCTCACTCACCTAACCCGAATAATCCTTATGTTTTTGTTCGTGACAAGGCCATACTCATAAGCCCCAAAAACGTCAACACCTTTTACGGGCTCTACATTGAGAAGGACGAGCATCAAGCCTTTGTTGATCAAATCAAGCCCAAGCAACTCGACAATGTGCTTTAAGAACTTACTCAACCGGGAACTCATTGGAACGACGGTAAATACAAGGGCATGGTAAATCGCCTTCAGCTTAAACCCGAGGCAAAACTATGGAATAAGTTTATTAAAACTTCTTTAATGCCCACCACACACAATACTACCGTTGATATACCACGTCTTTTGCTCATACATTCTATTTTGCATAATCGCATCATTAACATTGGAAAAATTATTTGTGATGAGATTTTTGTATGTAGCTCAAAAGATAAGGGTTCTCTTTTCTTCCCTTGCTTAATATCTAATCTTTGCAAGGAGATGCATGTTCCAAGTGAATCAACCGATGAAAAGGCCCTACCAAAGTCTGGTTGGAATCAAGCACAAATCTGAAAGCTAATGGGAAAGACACAGAAAAATCCTCAAGGCCTCCAATTGCTGCAACAACTCCCGCCGCCTGTAAATCCCTAATGCCCAAGTACCTAATGCCCGGGCAACTCGGCCATCAACCCCAGAACACTTTGAAGCACTCTTGCAACCATTGGCGAGCCACCTAAGGCAAATTGAAGATCGGCAACTAATGTTCATGCGGTACATGAAGGAGCACAACAATGCCATCACCCAAGTCATCCTAGAAAAGTACCCGGACAGTCGCGTGTCGTTCCCAATCTTTCCTGTCGAGATCCTTGCCCCGGTAACCAATGAAGCAGTTGCCGCGGCAACCTACATCGTGCCTGCACAAAAGCAGATACCACGGCAACCAACCCTAAAGATGCCACGACAACCAAAGCTAAAGACATCCTGGCAACCACTGCAAAAGCCAAAGGTAAAGCACCTATGCCTGAATCAACTCCTACGGAATCATTGTCTGATTTTCAGATTCGGACGAGTCCTCCATTGCACCAACAAAGACCGCACCAATTGAATCCTCCAAGCGAAAAGCCAATGACATTGATGAAGAGGACGATAAGGACAACCCCGTACGATGATCGATTCCACCATCGGCAACCAAGAAACAACCATCGCGTTCAAGCAAGAGAATCAAGACACCGACCAAAAGGAAACTAATCATCCACGACGACGAACTCTCGGAGTAAGTCCTCGTTTGCATTTTATTTTTCGTTATTTTTATTTTTCTTTAATGCATGCATTGAGGACAATGCCTCACTCGAGTTTGGGGGGGGATTGTTATTAGTAGTTACCATGTTTAGTTGCATTCATCTTAAGTATTACATTTAGGATACATAAATTGCTTGCCATGCCTTTAGTTGGAACAAGAATTGCCTAGATTTGATGAATATCCGATGATGACTTTGCCAATGCACTTAATTGATAGAATTTTTATTCTAGGATAACCATTGGAAAAACTTAGAATTTTACTATGATGCTAAATTTGATGAAACACTGTTGTGGTTTGATTAATTTAAGGAATATTAGTGAACTTAGGTTGATAATTAAACAAATTGGGGGATTAGAATAAAAATTGGATGAATGCTAGAGGTGCCCGAAATTGGCTCTAGCATGTGCTTAAAAATTGATCGCTAGAGGTGCCCGAAACCGGCTCTAGTATGTGCTAAAAAAATTGATCGCTAGAGGTGCCCAAAACCGGCTCTAGTCGAATAAATTAATTAACTTAAGAAAACTAAAAACAAAACACTAGAGGTGCCCAAAATTGGCTCTAGTTAAAACATGTAAAAAGAACCTAATGAAGTAATTTGAAAACCTCTTGTTTGCATAAAATCCAAAAAATCAACTTGCACAAAACTCCGCACACACTCACAAGCATTATAGTTTGATTCTGGGTAACTCCTAAGTTTTTCGAAAAATGAAAAGCCAATCATACTTTGTGCCCCGGTTCTGAGAATTGAAATCAAGTTCAAAGCTAAGTTTGTGAAAATTGAAGTCTTGGCGGGTAATTATTAGTTTGCATTGCTTGAGGACAAGCAATAATTCGAGTTTGGGGGTGTGATAAGTGTTCAAAAGTACTATTTTTCTTACCCTTTTTACTCATATTATTGTTAGACTTAGGCTCATATTAGTTACATAATTAGTCATTCATGCATTAATCCATGTTTCCTTCCATCGTTGAGCTTGATTGCATAACTTGGTTGTTTTTGTAGGAAAAGATGCTGTTTTGGTGTGTTTTGTGTGTATGTGCAGGATCACTTACCAAAGCAAGGCTAGAGCTAGTTGCCAGGGCAATGCATGAAGGAGATGCCGAGCTAGTTGCCAGGGCAATGCATGAAGGAGACGCCGAGCCAGGTGCCAGGCCAATTGTCGACAAAGAATAAGGTGATATGGTAGTCGAAATTGATGACTAGACAAGCCCAAGATGATGTGGAGCAAAGCTAAATCCCAAAGGAATTTGATTTCCATGAAAAGATTAAAGAAGAATTAAATTCCAAGAAGATAGGAGAAGTTCTAGAAGGAATAAAATTATAATAAAGAATTATATTCTTTAATGATAATTTAATTCCAACTTAACTTCCTCCTCAAAGAAGGACTTTAACCTAGCCCTATAAATTAGAGGCCATGCCGTCAACTCCAAAGAGAGAGAGAGGAGAGAATTTTCGACAAGCATCTAGGGCAAGGAGGATTTTGACAAGCTTCATCCTTCATCTTTTTTTTTTCTTGTTCAATTAGGTTCATGCTAGGGATTCTTTATCTTGTGTTTCTTTGGAACCTAGCCATGAACTAAATCTATTTGGCTAAGGTTATTGTGTCTTGTGGTTGTGAGAAACTATTTGATTTTGTTTAGGTAATAAGAGTTTGCACTTTTCTATTCAAGGTTTATTCATTCTTGGTTCTTATTCTTGTTTGTGAGTGAATTGGGAGAGGATCTCGTAACTTCATCTATTTATCTAATATCGGGAGAGTTAGATTCAAGAAACGAATGAATATGAACTTTATTCAATCTATTGATGGTGAAGATTAATCCGGCTTAGGAATAAGTTAAGGATTTCAACGGCTAAGAGGAGCGCAAGATTGGTTGTTGTTCACCTTTGATTCACGCAGGGATTTATTATCAAGGCATGCACAAGTAGCTAGAGTTTCGACTTAGGGATAAGAAGAAACCATTGAAGAACGCTCTGTCGAACCTTGAAGGTTGCTGCCCAGACGCCCAAGTAGTTGCCCAAGTAGTCGCCTAGGCAACCATCGATTAGTTGCCAAGGCAACCCCGTTGTGCAAGTTGCCACGGCAACTGAGTTGCCCATGCACTCTTTTACCAAGACGATCCAATCGGCTATCACACCTCAACTCACGATAACCTGGCCTATCTCTCTCATTTAATTACATCACCTTTTACTTATTTGCTTTCTAGATTAGTTATTAGTTAAAACTCCTATAATCTTCTACTTGTGTTTTCTTTTACTTTTTACAGTGCAAGAGACTAAATTCTTGAAGTGGCACCAATCCCTGTGGAGACGATATCTTTTGTACTATAACTTGCAACGTGTATACTTGCACAATTGCGTAGCACTAATTACGCGCAACAGTCGTGATTGGTCGTTCGCACGGTCGTGGTCTGTTAGCACATTCACAGAAGGTTGTAATTGGATGTTTGCATGGTGGTGGTTCGCATGTACTAACAATTGCCCTCAGGCAAGGGAAGGTTATAAAGTGACCTTCTCAAGCCTGGGAACTGGAACGAGGTTTCTAGTATGAACTAGAAAGTGATTTTTGTGTTTGCTTGTTCGATGGTGCGAACACTTGCCCCCTTTTTTGAAAATAGCTTGTAGGAAGGGAACTATTACTTTAGCATATTTTGTATATGTTTATTTGCTGGTGCGAACATTTGCCCCTTTTTGGAAAATCGAAGTTCGCTTTCGTGAAGTGGTGTCATTAACTTGGTGCCCCATGTTAGTTTCTTAATAAAGATCGAACCAAAAATACATATATTTATGATATGTGCATGTTTTCCCCCATGTTTCTGACAGGTTTTGGTATATTTCAAATTTTTGATTTATGAATTAACTCAAAGCGACATCATTAATTTATTCACGCTAACTCGAAATGACATCGCTAACTCATAACGGGATTGCTAATTCATTTACTAACTCAGAGCGACATCGCTAACTCATTCGCTAACTCGGAGCAACATCACTAACTCATAGCGGGATTGCTAACTCTTGCCCCCATGAGAGGGAAGGTTAAAAATGTCGAAACATAAATATAGACTTTTGATATTGCAAACTTGTAAGATAAATAGGTAGCGAACTATATTTTTTTGTGTTCGCGTATTCATTTTAGAATGAGGGATTCTTGCCCCCAGATAAAGCAATCATTGCATACTTGTTCGAACATTTTTTCGAGAATAAAGTTTGTAAAAAATGCTTTCTTTTCTCTTTTTTTTTCTTTTTTAGTGAAATTTCTTCTGGTGCAAACACTTTGCCCCCATTTGAATAATGGTTCTCAAAATGTGAATTATTGTTTAGCATATTTTACATATGCTTGTGCGCAGGTACATACACTTTTTCCCCTTACTTGGGAGCGGCGTGGCATGTAGTCACTTTACTATGCACATTTTCTTTGGAAGTGGCTAGCGAACCCTTTGTTTTTCGGTCTCTTTACTATGCGCACTTGCTTTGGAAGTGGCTAGCGAACCCTTTGTTTTTCATCGCTACTCTACTAGGAGCCGTAAGAGATTTCCTTTTTTCATTGCTGCACTACTTGGAGCGGTATGAGAGTTTATGGTTGAAAGGAATCTCATAGTTGTCTTTCCTTCCTACAAAACTTTCACATATGCCGATCAAGTCGCTCAAGTAAATTAAGACGAGCACATGATTACAGGTCAAATTTTAATTCATATCGATGTAATAAATAATCCGAATTTTCATATTTCTCAAATTAACATAGATAATATTATCATATAAGTCATATAATATTGTTTACTGCCTCGTTACTTCATGTACTAGGTGTAAGACAAGCAATTAATAGCATTTATCTAATACACTATACATATGATATTGACTAATACTATATATTGTTTACTACCTTGTTAAGGAACATATACTAGATAGTACATTAAGTCAAGCAATGAGAATGCAGATGAAACTTACAGCATTTTCCATGGTTGCATGCCATCCTTGCATCATAGGTGCTAGCCAGATTGCTATATACCCCTAGTGTATCAGGTTGATAGGGACCATACTCCTCTTTATTTTCTACGCCCAATAGAACAACCGATGTGTCTGGTTTATATCTTCTTATCTTCGTGTAATCCACAAGTTTTTCCCACATATCAAATATTTCGGTAGCTTGAGAATGTGACTACATCAACCATTATCGAACTCCATTTCTCGAAATTTTTCCAAAGCTTTATAACAATAACCATGGACTTCAAGGGCTGAAATCAGAGATGTCTAGGTTATGAGGTTTTTCTCCATCATTCCATCAAAGATTTTCACTGAGCATTTGATGCATCCACTTTTCCATACATAAAAATGTGTAATTGTCTGGATATATATGTCATTTGCATGTGTTTGAATAGCTCAAAACCTCTTTATTATAACCATTATGAGCACATGCTCATCATCCAGGCATAGTTCACTTTAGAGCTAAAACTCTCAGAGTTCAGCCGAAGCTCTCGAAGATGAACCGTAGTTCTCGGAGTTGAGTCGTAGCTCTCGGAGTTACATTATATATATAAACTGGACATACAACCAGGAACCACAATCACATGGACATCATAATTAGACATAATTAGCATGGTATAAAGTTGTCTAATTCCTTAAAAGTTAGCTATTGTTTCTTAAGCAACTTTAGCTACTATTTTAGCATGTTAGGCAAGTTCACATACTTGCAAATAACTTGTGCAGTCCGACTCTTCAAAATTAATCAACACTGAATGCAATCCAATGAACATTTAAGCATATGTTTAATCTGAGTTTAAGACAGTCCATTAGATATTGTTTCAAGGATAGGTTTAATCTCAATTTGACACATGTTGCGCGTAATAAGAGCTCTGCAATTGTGAAAGTGTACACATCGCAAGTTATAGTATAAAAGATATCATCTCCACAATGATTGGTGCCACTTCTAAAATCTAATCTCTTGTACTGTAAAAAGTAAAAGAAACACAAGTAGAAGATTGTAGGAGTTTTAACTAACAACTAAACTAGAAAGCAAATAAATAAAAGAGGATGTAATTAAATGAGAGGGAATAGGCCAGGTTATCGTGAGTTGAGGGGTGATAGCCGATTGGATCGTCTTGGTAAAAGAGTGCAAGGGCAAATCAGTTGTCGTGGCAACTTGCACAGCGGGGTTGCCTTGGCAACTAATCGATGGTTGCCTGGGCGACTAGCTGGGCAACTACTTGGGCAGCTGGGCAGCAACTTCAAGGGTGAACTATTAGTTTCTTCAATAGTTTCTTCTTATCCCTAAGTCAAAACTCTAGCTATTAGTGCATGCCTTGACAATACATACCTGTGTGAATCAAGGGTGAACAACAACCAATCTTGTGCTCCTCTTAGCCGTAGAAATCCTTGACTTATTCCTAAGCCGGATTAATCTTCACCATCAACAGATTGAATAAAGGCCATACTCATTCGTTTCTTAAATCTAACTCTCTCGATATTAGATAAATAGATGAAGTTACGAGATCCTATCCCAATTCACTTGCAAATAAAAAGAAAAACAAGAATGAGTAAACCTTGAATTGGAAGTGCAAACTCTTATTACCTAAATAAAATCCAATTGTTTCTCACAACCACAAAACACAATAACCTTAGCCAAATAGATTTAGTTCATGGCTAGGTTCCAAAGAAACACAAGACAAAGAATTCCTAGCATAATCCTAATTGAACAAAGAAGAAAAAGATGAAGAATGGTTGAAGCCTCTTTGTCGAAATCTCCCCCTTTGATCTTGTCAAAATTTCTCTCCTCTCTCCTCTTTGGAGTTGAAGGCTTGGTCCTCAATTTATAGGGCTAGGTCAAAGTCTTTTTTGAGGAAGAGGTTAAGTTGGAATTAAATATCTTTAAAGAATATAATTCTTTATTATATTTAAATTCCTTCTAGAACTTCTCCTATCTTCTTGGGATTTAATTTCTCTTTAACCTCTTCATGGAAATCAAACTCCTTTGGGATTTAACTTTGTACCACGTCATCTTGGGCTTATCTAGTCATCAATTTCGACTACCATATCATCTTTTCCCTTATCGAAAATTGCCCTGGCAACTAGCTCGGCATCTCCTTCATGCATTATCCCTGGCAACTAGCTCGGCATCTCCTTCATCCATTGCCCTGGCAACTGGTTCTAGAGTTGCTTTGGTAAGTGATTCTGCACACACACACAAAACACACCAAAGCAGTATCTTTTTCCACAAAATTAAGCAAAATATGAAATCAAGCTTGTCCACCAAGGAAACGATGCAAACATGCATGAATGGATAATAATGCAACTAATATGAGCCTAAGTCTAGCAATAATATGAATAAAAAGGGTAATAAAAATAGTACTTTTGAACACTTAACACACCCCCAAACTCGAACTATTGCTTGCCCTCAAGCAATGCAAACTAATAATTACCCGCCAAGACTTCAATTTTCACAAACTTAGCTTTGAACTTGATTTCAATTCTCAGAACCGTTGCACAAAGTATGATCGGTTTTCATTTTTCAGAAAACTTAGGAGTTACTCAGAATCAAACTATAATGCTTGTGAGTGTGTGCGGAGTTGTGTGCAAGTTGATTTTTCAGATTCTATGCAAACAAGAGGTTTTCAAATTACTTTATTGGGTTCTTTTAACATGTTTTAACTAGAGCCGATATCGGGCACCTCTAGTGTTTTCTTTTTAATTTTCTTAAGTTAATTAATTTATCGACTAGAGCCGGTTTCGGGCACCTCTAGCTATCAATTTTTAGCACATACTAAAGCCAATTTCGGGCACTTTTAGCGATCAATTTTTAGCACATACTAGAGCCAATTTCGGGTACCTCTAGCATTCATCCAATTTTTATTCTAATCCCCCAACTTTTTTAATTGTCAACCTAAGTTCGCTAGAATTCCTTAAATCAATCAAGCCACACAGTGTTTCATCACGTTTAGCATCATAGTACGATTCTAAGTGTTTCCATGTTTATCCTAGAATAAAAAGTTCTATTAATTAAGTACATTGGAAAAGTCATCATCGGATATTCATCAAATCTAGGCAATTCTTGTCCCAACTAAAGGCATGGCAAGCAATTTATGTATCATAAATGCAATACTTAAGATGAATGCAACTAAACATGGTAACTAACTAATAACAATCCCCCCCAAACTCGAGTGAGGCATTGTCCTCAATGCATGCAACAAAGAAAAATAAAAATAAAGAAAAGTAAAATGCAAACGATGACTTACTCTGAGAGTTCATCGTCGTGGATGATTAGTTTCCTTTTGGTCGGTGTCTTGATTCTTTTACTTGAACGTGGTGGTTGCTTCCTTGTTGCTGATGGTGGAATCGATCCTCGTACGAGGTTGTCCTCATTGTCCTCTTCATCAATGTCATTGGCTTTTCGCTTGGGCTTGGATGGAGGATTCGATTGGTGCAGTCTTTGTTGGTGCAATGGAGGACTCGTCCGAATCTGAAAAATCAGCCAATGATTCAGTATGAGTTGCTTAGGGCATAGGTGCTTTACCTTTGGCTTTTGTAGTGGTTGCCAGGGCATCTTTAGCTTTGGTTGCCGTTGCAACTGCTTGGGCAGGCTCAGTGTAGGTTGCTGCGGCATCATCTGTTGCGGTTGTCGTGGCAACTACTTCATTAGTTGTCGTGGCAAGGATTTCAGCAGGAAAGATTGGGAACGACACGCGGCTGTCCGGGTACTTTTCCAGGATGACTTGGGTGATGGCATTGTTGTGATCCTTCATGTACCGCATGAACATTAGTTGTCGGTCTTCAATTTGCCTAAGGTGGTTCGCCAACGGTTGTAAGATTGCTTCAAGTTGTCCTGGGGTTGCTAGCCGAGTTGCCCGGGCATCAGTTTCTTGGGCATTAGAGGTTGCCGAGGCGGCAAGAGTTGCCACGAAAATTGAAGGCATTGGGGATTTTACCGATGCCTCTCCCATTAGCTTTCGGATTTGTGCTCGATTCCAACCGGACTTTGGTAGGGACTTTTCATCAGTGGACTCACTTGGGACATGCATCTCCTTGCAAAGATTGGAAATTAAGCAAGGGAAGAAAATAGAACCCTTGTCTTTTGTGCTACATACAAAAATCTCATCACAAATAATTTTCCCAATGTTAATGATGCGATTATGCAAGATAGAATGTATGAGCAAAAGACGAGGTGTATCAACGGTGGTATTGTGTGTTGTGGGCATTAAAGAAGTTTTAACAAACTTATTCCATAATTTTGCAGGATCCGTTTTTCCTTGAAAAGGAGCAAATGGTAATCTTGTATTTACCATCGTTCCAATGAGTTCCCGGTAGAGTGAGTTCTGAAGCACCTTACCATGTTATGTTGGGATGAGTTGATCAACAAAGGCTTGATCATCTACCTTCTCAATGTAGAGAGCCCATAAAAGGAGTTGATGTTTTGGGGCTTAAGAGTATAGCTGGTCTATCACGAACAAAAACATAAGGATTATTTGGTTAGGTGAGTGAGCATAGAATGATTTTACCATGAGATGTTACTCCTTCACTATTGATGGCAAAAGATTTGCCACATTTTGATGTGCAAACAAAGAAGATTAAATGGTTCAAACACAAAATCTTGATGAGAGTTGGAATATTCAAAGCCTTGTTCTTCACTAAATCTTTAGGCTTTCAAACTTGGAGTAAAATCTTTCTTGAACCACTCGTGCTTTAGCAAACTTTTTGTATCTTGGTTCTTTGGAGGAACATGGATGAACCAAAAATTTGATTTTGGATGCCATGGATGATCTTGGTTGTGAGTTTGAATAAAAAGGATAAAGAAAAGAAAGAATTAAAAAAAAAACTAAAGAGTTGCAAGATGAAAAGTAGGAATAGGTTTTTTAAACAAAGTTAAGGGTGATGGGTTAAATAGAAAAGATTTTTGATTTTTTTATGGTGGGTGGGATTAATTTTGGAATAAAAGAAAGAAAGGGTACCAAATGATATGATCTCGACTATGAGTTTTGAATCATATATGTGAATGCCCGATCGTGATTCTAGTAAGAACTCTGCAGTGCTTTGAATGTATTCTGAAATTACTCAAACAACAATGTAAGTAGAAATAGATAAATAAGAAATAGAAATAATGGGATGAAAGATATGTAGAAGGGGTGTAGGAAGAGTGATAGTTGTGATTATGGAAGAAAAAAAAATAAAAGATGAAAATGTAGGTGAAGATGATGGGGTGTTGGCGTTAAGATGAAGAAATTCAAAGGATGGATTGTGACCCCCTAACTATAAAGAGTTAGGAACCAGCAATATAATAAAGTGGAAATGAAGTGGTAGGATATGGAACGTGACCCACTAGCTATAGATGAGCTAGGAACCAACGCTATAACAAAAGGGAAATGGATGAAGGCTACAAGACTAACTTGAAGCCGATAAAGTTCCACAAGAGAACAAGAATGAAAGCAATCTTTCAAAGATGTTTTATATATTCAAAGTGTGTCTTACAATGATCCTAAAGATGCCTATTTATAGTAGAAGTAGGCAGAATATGAAAAGGTGTTACAAGAAAGATGAATGCTCATCTTAATGCACTTGAATACACATGAATGCTTTGTCCTTTCTTCTCATCTTCAAAGCTGATTAGTTTAGACAAATTGAGGTTGAATTTAGTCATATTTTCGTCCAAATTAAGAAGGACTCTTGGGCTGCCTTGTTTTGCTATCATATGAAGAGAAAGGGGATGAATGTGGACAAGGATGAATGTAGACATCCTTGCTGTCCAGTTTAAGTGCAACTCTTCATCTTCCAAGCTGATTAATATGACTTGAATGTCATAAAAGGTGAGTTTCATCCAGCCTTCATTTCATGTCTCCTCAATGAATTTTGAAACCCCACTTGAATGGTGATAACATCAACCTTGAATGCCTTGAATTTGCTGAATTAAGATGGCCATCAATTGCTTGTCTCTTGGTAGAAGATGAAAGAACTCTTCCTTGGCTCAAATTCATTCAAATCATCCATGCATAAAATTCCCGTAATAAAAATTTCAGCCTGCACTGTCTTCAGTAAATCATTCGTATCTCAAGCTCCCGATATCGGATTGAGGTGATTCAAAAGGCATTGGAAAGCTAAGAGATGGAGGAATAACGTCCAATTGATTTCTGGATCCAAACACGTCTGTATCGCATCCAGAATTGGAAGACATTCTGCTGATATTCTTGCATCTGGTAAAACCGTTCATCTTCCCTCATGCACCTAGACACAAAGGTAAACTTTATTCAATCTTTAATTGAAAACATGCATGTAAACAATTAAGAGTTAGTTTAATAAATGAGCTAGTTTGATGAATGAACTAGTTTAATTAATGAACTAACTTTATTCAATGAACTAATAATCTTGAATGAACTAGTTTAATCAATGAACTACTTAGTTAAATGAAGTGTATAACTAAATGAACTACATGTTTAAATGCAACGCATGCTTTAATGAACAACATGTTTAAATGCAACGCATGCTTTAATGAACAACATGTTTATTGAATGCAATGAATGTTATGCAAACTTTAAATACTCATGCAAATTCATGCATAAGCAAAGTAAAGTGTTCCTCCTTATTATTTCTTCTTTCTCACGTCCCAAGCTTGATGTAAACATATTTTCCATGGCTGCTTGGAACTCCTTGGCCCTTGCTCGAGTAATGGGGCCACCTGGGTACTTCTCTGGGTCTTTGCCATTGACGTTCATATCAGTCCCTCCCTCTTTAAGGCGATTTGTCCCCAAATCGTCATCTACATCATAAGGAGATAGGTCAGCAACATTGAAGGTTGCACTAACATTAAACTCACCTGGAAGATCTAATTGATAGGCATTGTCATTGATCTTCTTGACTATTTGGAATGGTCCATCTCCCCGAGGCATTAATTTGGACTTTAGTTGAGCGGGAACCTTTCTTTCCTCATGTGCAGCCACACCCAATCCCCTGGCTCAAAGGAAATTCGCTTACGACCCTTATTTGCTTGCTGCTCATATTGCTTGGTTCGTTTTTCAATGTTCTCCCGCACTTGTTGATGAAGCTTCTTAACAAATTCAGCTTTATTAAGTCCATCTTTATTCACAATTTGATCAGCGGGTAATGGTAACAAGTCTATCGGTGTTAATGGATTGAATCCATACACCACTTCAAAAAGCGTGCGCCCTGTAGTACTATGGATCGAACGGTTGTATGCAAACTCCACATGTGGTAAACTCTCCTCCCATGTTTTCAAATTCTTCCTAATGATGGATCAAGTAACATAGAAAGTACTCGGTTCACCACTTCAGTTTGGCCATCTGTTTGAGGGTGGCAAGTGGTGGAGAATAGTAACTTAGTACCAATCTTACTCCATAGGGCTCTCCAAAAGTGACTTAAGAACTTCACATCCCGATCAGACACAATAGTTCTTGGTATGCCATGTAACCTTAAGATTTCCCTGAAAACAAAGTAGCAATATGTGAGGCATCATTAGTTTTGTTACAGGGAATGAAATGAGCCATTTTGGAGAATCTATCCACAACTACAAAGATGGAATCTTTGTTATTCTTGGTACGTGGAAGCCCTAGCACAAAATCCATTGAAATATCCATCCATGGTGCTTCCGGTATGGGTAGTGGTGTGTAAAGTCCATGTGGCATGACTTTAGATTTGGCCTTCCTGCAAGTGATGCATCGCTCACACAACCTCTCCACATCTCGTTTCATTTTAGGCCAATATAGGTGCTCTTGAAGTATAGCCAAAGTCTTTGCTATCCCAAAATGTCCCATTAATCCTCCTCCATGAGCTTCCTTAGTTAGCAATTCACGCATGGAACCTTGAGGGATGCATAGTCTTCCTTCCTTAAATAGGAAACCATCATGCTTATAGTATTTTTCAATTGACCCTTTCTCACAAGCTTTGTAAATCTCTCCAAAATCAGAGTCAGAGACATATAAGTCTTTAATAAAAACAAAACCCAATAACTTAGATTCCAAAGTGTTTAAAAGAATATACCTCCGTGACAATGCATCGGCAACTATATTCTCCTTACCTTTCTTGTACTTGATAACATATGGGAAAGTTTCAAGAAACTCCACCCATTTGGCATGCCTTTTGTTGAGTTTATGCTGCCCCGGATATGTTTCAATGCCTCATGATCAGTGTGAATGATGAACTCCTTAGGCCAAAGGTAATGTTGCCATGTTTCCATTGCCCTCACAAGAGCATACATCTCCTTGTCATAGGTAGGGTAATTAAGCATAGCTCCACTTAATTTTTCACTGAAATAGGCTATAGGACGTCCACCTTGAGACAAAACTGCTCCAATTCCTACACCTGATGCATCACATTCAATTTCAAAAGTTAGATTAAAATCAGGTAGAGCAAGTAAAGGGGCATGTATTAAACAATCTTTAATGCTATTAAAGGACTTCTCTTGATCTTCCCCCCAAAAGAATTTAGAATTCTTCTTAATAACACTTGTTAGTGGGGCGGCTATGGTGCTGAAGTTGGGGACGAATCTTCGATAAAAACTTGCAAGTCCATGGAAGCTCCTAACTTGAGAAATGCTTGCTGGTCGTGGCCACTCTTCAATGGCTTTAACCTTCTCTTTGTCCACCTCCAAGCCTTCAGAACTCACAACGAAACCCAAGAATGGCCTAAGAACATGATTCATTAACCTCATAAACGTGCTTGGAGCATTAGTTAAGCCAAAAGGCATAACCAACCACTCATAAAGGCCTTGCTTAGTTTTGAATGCTGTTTTCCACTCATCACCTTCCCGCATTCGTATTTGGTGGTAACCACTTTTAAGATCAATCTTGGAAAAGAGGTTAGAACCACTAAGCTCATCTAACATGTCATCTAAGCGAGGAATAGGGTGACGATACTTTACCGTAATTTTGTTTACCGCTCAGCAGTCCACACACATGCGCCAAGTTCCATCCTTCTTTGGCACAAGTAGAACCGGCACGGCACATGGGCTAAGGCTTTCCCTCACGTAGCCTTTTGACATCAACTCAGATACTTGCCTTTGCAACTCCTTAGTTTCTTGGGGTTGCTTGATGCACGCTGGTCGATTTGGAATGACGGCCGGGAACAAAGTCTATTTGATGTTCTATGCCACGAATAGGTGGCAGTCCACTTGGTATTTCCTCCGGAAATAGGTCATCAAACTCCTGCAATAAAGACACAACAAAAGCAGGCAAATTTTGATCAAGGTAGTTAGTATTCAAGAAATTTTCCTTGTACATGAGCACAAGTGCTTCCTTTGCTGTCATTAAACTCTTTTTCAACTCTCTCTCTTTAGAAAGAATGCTGATTTTCCTTCCCTCATTTTGATCACACTCCTTTGCTTTTACCTCCATTTTGGTCTCTCTCTCTTTGGCTTTTTCAATTTTTCCTCTCAATAAAATTTGGTCTTCATGTATTTGTTTTGGAGAAAGTGGGGCTAAAGTGATCTTCTTTGCTTCATGGGTGAACGTATACGGTTGGTATACCCGTCATGGATCACTCGCCTATCAAATTGCCAAGGCCTTCCAAGTAATAAATGGCTTTGCGTGCATTGGAACGACATCGCATAATACCTCGTCTTTTGTACTTCCCAATAGAGAAAACAATTCGAACTTGTTTGGTCACCTTGAGTTCTCCTCCATCGTTGAGCCATTGTAGCTTATAAGGTTGTGGATGCTTTGTTGTTGCCAAGCCAAGTGTATCTACCATTAAGGTACTAGCAACATTAGTGCAACTACCACCATCAATAATAACAAAGCATACCTTTCCTCCAACATGGCAACGAGTATGGAAGATATTTTTCGTTGTTCATTTCCTCCAACGGATTATGCGTTTAGGCTTCTTTTGACAACAAGAACCTCTCCTTCCACGCCATACTCTAATTCTTCTTCTTCGATGGCAACATCTTCATTCTCATCCTCTTCTTGTTCCGATTCAACTTCTCCATCATCTTGAAGAAGCATGGTGTTGCGGTTCGGACATTGGCTTGCAATGTGTCCACGCCCCAAACACTTAAAACATTGTATGTCACGGGAACGATTTGGAGTAGCGGTAGTCTTACCCTTGCTGGTTTCGGCAATGGGCTTACTTCCTTTCGGTGGTCCTCCTTTTTCGTGGGACGGTAATGGAGGAGTCTTCTTGTATGAACTTTGCCCCCATTTTGATGTTGAACTCCCATAAGATCGTGTGGCACCCTTTCTTTTGAGCTGTTTTTCCACTTTCATGGCCATATGCACCATGTCTTCCATCTCCACATAATGTTGCAACTCGACCACGTTCGCAATGTCCGGATTTAGTCCCGCTAGGAATCTTGCCATTGTGGCTTCTCGATCCTCGTCGATGTTGGCTCGAATCATGGACACCTCCATCTCTTTGTAGTAATCTTCAACACTTCGGTTACCTTGTGAAAGATTTTGAAGACGGTTGAATAACTCTCGATGGTAGTGGGTTGGAATGAATCGCCTTCGCATCACCGCTTTCATTTCATCCCATGTAGTGATAGGATGTTCTCCATTGCGTCTCCTACTTGATGTCAATTGATCCCACCATATTAGTGCATAATCCGTAAACTCAATGGCAGCGAGTTTTACCTTTTTAAGCTCTGAATAGTTATGGCACTCAAAAATGTGCTCAACCTTCTTTTCCCATGCAAGATAGGTTTCAGGATCCGTTCTTCCTTGAAAAGGAGGAATGGTAATCTTGATGTTGCTGAGATTATCGTCTACTCGTGGTCGAGCTCTCTGGCCTTGTTGTACCATGCTATGTTGGGATACTTGATCTTGCACATCATCTACTTCAACTACTTCAGGATACTCCTCATTACCCTGATTAGCTTGTGAAAATTCAAGCTGGTCTATTCGTTCAATTAGGGGCTCCAATTGCTCTTGGATCATTTTGGCCATTGCTTGAAGCATAGCCTGATTTTGCAAATTGGGAACTCCTTCACCACTATGACCAGATCTTTGTGACATGTTAGATAAAGAAACAAAAGAAATTAAACCTTACTAACACAAAATCTCACCTTTCCACTCCAAAGAAAATGCACTCACACTCGTGTTTCACTCGGGTTAGGCTTTTCCCCTTAGTGCACACTCATGCCTTTTACCACTCGTGCTTTATTTTCAAGTCCTTTTGGGAACTTCCTCAAGGCTTACAAGTGTCTCGTGGACTTCGGCTGAAACAATTCTAGCTTGGTAGGAGAATGATGAATAATAAAAGGATAATGGCTCAAAAAAAAGAAAGAATTACTAAGAATAGGTAAAGGAATTTGTAATTCAGCAATAAGAAATGATGTATTGTAATTTTTTTTAAACAAGAATAGACTGCTTCCTCCCTCTTTAAGATTTTTTTTGATTTTTTTTTGATTTTTTTACTAACCGGGAGAGAGAGAAAATAATACGCTTACTGAATCGTCTAGGCTCTGATACCAAATGATATGATCTCGACTATGAGTTTTGAATCATATATGTGAATGCCCGATCGTGATTCTAGTAAGAACTCTGCAGTGCTTTGAATGTATTCTGAAATTACTCAAACAACAATGTAAGTAGAAATAGATAAATAAGAAATAGAAATAATGGGATGAAAGATATGTAGAAGGGGTGTAGGAAGAGTGAGTAGTTGTGATTATGGAAAAAAAAAAATAAAAGATGAAAATGTAGGTGAAGATGATGGGGTGTTGGCGTTAAGATGAAGAAATTCAAAGGATGGATTGTGACCCCCTAACTATAAAGAGTTAGGAACCAGCAATATAATAAAGTGGAAATGAAGTGGTAGGATATGGAACGTGACCCACTAGCTATAGATGAGCTAGGAACCAACGCTATAACAAAAGGAAATGGATGAAGGCTACAAGACTAACTTGAAGCCGATAAAGTTCCACAAGAGAACAAGAATGAAAGCAATCTTTCAAAGATGTTTTATATATTCAAAGTGTGTCTTACAATGATCCTAAAGATGCCTATTTATAGTAGAAGTAGGCAGAATATGAAAAGGTGTTACAAGAAAGATGAATGCTCATCTTAATGCACTTGAATACACATGAATGCTTTGTCCTTTCTTCTCATCTTCAAAGCTGATTAGTTTAGACAAATTGAGGTTGAATTTAGTCATATTTTCGTCCAAATTAAGAAGGACTCTTGGGCTGCCTTGTTTTGCTATCATATGAAGAGAAAGGGGATGAATGTGGACAAGGATGAATGTAGACATCCTTGCTGTCCAGTTTAAGTGCAACTCTTCATCTTCCAAGCTGATTAATATGACTTGAATGTCATAAAAAGGTGAGTTTCATCCAGCCTTCATTTCATGTCTCCTCAATGAATTTTGAAACCCCACTTGAATGGTGATAACATCAACCTTGAATGCCTTGAATTTGCTGAATTAAGATGGCCATCAATTGCTTGTCTCTTGGTAGAAGATGAAAGAACTCTTCCTTGGCTCAAATTCATTCAAATCATCCATGCATAAAATTCCCGTAATAAAAATTTCAGCCTGCACTGTCTTCAGTAAATCATTCGTATCTCAAGCTCCCGATATCGGATTGAGGTGATTCAAAAGGCATTGGAAAGCTAAGAGATGGAGGAATAACGTCCAATTGATTTCTGGATCCAAACACGTCTGTATCGCATCCAGAATTGGAAGACATTCTGCTGATATTCTTGCATCTGGTAAAACCGTTCATCTTCCCTCATGCACCTAGACACAAAGGTAAACTTTATTCAATCTTTAATTGAAAACATGCATGTAAACAATTAAGAGTTAGTTTAATAAATGAGCTAGTTTGATGAATGAACTAGTTTAATTAATGAACTAACTTTATTCAATGAACTAATAATCTTGAATGAACTAGTTTAATCAATGAACTACTTAGTTAAATGAAGTGTATAACTAAATGAACTACATGTTTAAATGCAACGCATGCTTTAATGAACAACATGTTTAAATGCAACGCATGCTTTAATGAACAACATGTTTATTGAATGCAATGAATGTTATGCAAACTTTAAATACTCATGCAAATTCATGCATAAGCAAAGTAAAGTGTTCCTCCCTTATTATTTCTTCTTTCTCACGTCCCAAGCTTGATGTAAACATATTTTCCATGGCTGCTTGGAACTCCTTGGCCCTTGCTCGAGTAATGGGGCCACCTGGGTACTTCTCTGGGTCTTTGCCATTGACGTTCATATCAGTTTCGATTTAGGGGTAGGTGACGGCTAGGGGGTTTATTTAGGGTAAATTAGAGGCTTAATATAAGCCTTAGATTCAGCCCATTAATTTCCTTGTTGAAGAAGTTTCCTTCTTGAATCAAAATTCCTCTTTATCTTGAACTCTTTTCCTATAATTCAAAAACAAATAAAATAAGGATTAAAATTAAAGATAAACTAATAAAAGAAAATAAATAATGATGTGCAAAGAAATTATTAAACTTAAAATTTTAAAAACAATTAGATAAATATGAAAGAAAGATGTAGTTTTAATCTTAAAGAAAATAAATAAATCTATCCTAAAAAGAAAAATAACCAAAAATAATAAAAATAGTTTGAAAAAAATAAAAATGAAAATAAAAATAAAAAGAAAATATCAAAATGAGAGCATGCTTATGCATCTCCTAAGGTGTCCACTTCTTTGTTACGTTCCACATGGGCACCATTGTAGTGCTTCAATCTTTGTCCATTAACTTTGAATTCATGTTCGTCAGTGATGGACTTGATTATCACGGCACCATAGGAGAATGGTTTGACAACTTCGAATGGTCCCGACCATCTTGATTTCAGTTTTCCCGGGAAAAGTTTTAGCCGAGAATTGAATAAGAGAACTAGTTGCCCTGGCATGAATTGCCGCGGCAATAGTTTCTTGGCATGCCATTGCTTTGTTTTCTCCTTGTAGATTCGTGCATTGTTATAGGCGAGTGCACGAAATTCTTCTATCTCGTTGAGGTCCAACAAACGCTTTTGTCTGGCACTTTCCCAATCCATATTCACGGTCTTGATTGCCCAATATGCCTTGTGTTCGATTTCCACCGGTAGATGGCATGTTTTGCCGTAGACAGGTCAGAATGGGGACATACCTAAGGGTGTTTTGAATGCAGTGTGATATGCCCAAAGTGCATTATCTAGTCTTACTGACCAATCCTTCTTAGATGTATTTACAACTTTCTCGAGTATACCATTCAATTCCCGATTGGAAATTTCTGCTTGCCCATTGGTTTGTGGGTGATATGCCGTGGCAATTTTGTGTGACACGCCAAAGCGTTGCAACATCTTGGCAATAAGTCTGTTGTCAAAGTGTTTGCCTTCATCACTGATAATTGCTCTCGGCATCCCAAACCGTGTAAATATATTTTTCTGCAAGAATCATTGCACGGTCTTGGAATCATTGTTGGGAATTATAGTTGTTTCAACCCATTTGGAAACTTAGTCGATGACAAGAAGAATGTAGAGGTTGCCGAATAAAGATGGTAAAGGTCCCATAAAATCAATACCCCATACATCGAACAATTTCACCTCGATGATGTTTTGGAGCGGCATCTCATGTCTTCTAGAGATATTGCTCGTCCTCTAGCAACAATCACATTGCTTGTAAAACTCTTGGCCATCTTTGTACAGTATGGCCAATACAAACCGGATTGCAAAACTTTGGTCGCGGAACGAGTTACTCCAAAATGTCCTCCATAGGGTGAAGAATGGCATTGTCGGAGTATATTCTGCTGCTCCTCTTCAGGGACACATCGGCGTATAACCTGATCTGCACATTGTTTAAACAAAAGAGGCTCGTCCCAAAAGTAATGCTTAGCATCATGGCGGAACCACTTCTTCCCTTGGTGAGTAAGGCCATAAGGTAAAATACCACAAATAAGGAAATTAACTAAATCTGCGTACCAGGGTATTGCTGAGGCATGTGTTGCCGTGGCAACTTCTTCCATGGTTGCCAAGGCGTGCGCGTATAGAGTTTCCACGGCATGCGCATCAAGGGTTGCTAAGGCGTGCGCATCAAGGATTTCCAAGGCGTGCGCATCAGTGGTTGCCGCAGCATACGCGTCTGGAGTTGCCGAGGCGTACGAGTCAAGGGTTGTCGAGGCATGCGCATCCATGGTTGCCGAGGCGTGCGCATCCATGGTTGCCGAGGCGTCAAGGGTTGCCGAGGCATGCACATCCATGGTTACCGAGGCAACTAACAGTTGCTCATCTGGGAATGCATCGCATATCTCTAAATTCGCGTCCTCCTCCCTATTGTGTTCTAAGCGTGATAAGTGATCAGCCACTTGATTTTCTGTTCATTTCCTATTCTTAATTTCAATATCAAACTCTTGTAAAAGCAATATCCAACAAATCAAACGAGGTTTGGCATCATTTTTAGCAAATAGATACTTAATTACTGAATGGTCCGTATGGACAATTACCTTTTTACAAATCAAATAGGATCAGAACTTGTCAAATACGAAAACTACGGCTAGTAGCTCTTTCTCCGTTGTTGTGTAATTCACTTGAGCACTATTAAGAGTTTAACTAGCGTAGTATATCACATGAAAGGTCTTACCTGTGCGTTGGCCTAGGACTGCTCCTATCGCGAAATTACTTGCATCACACATGAGCTCAAAAGGTAGCATCCAATCTGGTGGAACGACAATGGGTGCCGAGGCAAGCTTTTCCTTTAGGGTTTCAAATGCTTGGGCGCAAGAATCATCAAAATTGAAGACTTTATCATGTTCAAGCAAATTGCACAAGGGTTTAGTAATTTTAGAAAAATTATGAATGAACCTCCTGTAAAAATCTGCATGTCCAACAAAGCTTTGGATTCCTTTAACCGAACTTGGTGGGGGTAATCTCTCGATCACGTCCACATTGGCTTTGTCTACTTCAATTCCCTTGGATGAAATCTTGTGGCCGATCACTATTCCTTCATCTACCATAAAATGGCACTTCTCCCAATTAAGGACTATTCGGTTTCTTCACATCTTGCCAACACCTTCTCTAAATTGCCAAGGCAACTATCGAAGTCATTACCAAAAATGAAAAAAATCATCCATGAAGACCTCAAGGAAGTATTCGACCATATCTGAAAAGAGTGCCATCATGCATCTTTGGAAGGTTACCGGGGCGTTACACAATCTGAACGGCATCCTTCGGAAAGCATAATTATCGTATGTGCATGTGAAGGTTGTCTTTTCTTGATCTTCTGGTGCTATGGCAATTTGATTGTAACTTGAATAACCATCAAGAAAATAATAAAAGGGTTTACCTGCAAGACGGTCAAGCATTTGATCAATAAAGGGTAATGGGAAGTGATCTTTCCTAGTTGCTTTGTTTAGCTTTCGATAATCCATACAAACCCTCTAACCGGTCACAGTCCTGGTTGGAATGAGTTCATTGTTTTCATTACTTACCACCGTTATACCTCCCTTTTAAGGTACACATTGTACTGGACTTACCCATATACTATCTGAGATAGGGTATATGATGCCGAGGTCAAGCCACTTGATGATTTCTTTCATTACAACCCCTTTCATGGCATGATTCAGTCTCATCTGGGCCTCAATCGAAGGTTTGTGATCATTTTCCAACAAAATATTGTGCATGCACACTACCGGGCTAATTCCCTTCAAGTCGGCAATTGTCCACCCTATTGTCTTCTTGTGTAGCATCAACATTTTGATCAGCTTCTTTTCCTGCTCAGGCTGTAACTTAGAGGAAATAATTACAGGCAATGTTTTATCGGTTCCCATGTAAGCGTATTTCAGTTGCTCTGGCAACTGTTTCAACTCAAGAATCGGTGGTTGTTCAATAGAGGGCTTTTCGAGCTTACCTTCCTTACCCGAGTAATCCAGTGGTTCAAAGTATGTACTTGATCGATTGACTAACCAATTTGCCTCTTCTTGTTGTTCCTCATCGATCGGTTCTTCATACTCCTCAAGTTCCTCTTGATCGGAAATGTAGTTGACGAGGCAACTAAATTCCTCGTCGAAGTTAAACTCTGTCGTGGCATGAAGAAGTTGGCATTCTTCTGGATCATCGGCATGTCTTAGGGTTTGGAACATATTTAGTTTAACTTGCTGGTCATTCACCCTCATTGTGATTTCTCCCTTTTCAACATCGATCAAGGTTCTCCCAGTTGCTAGGAAGGGTCTCCCGAGAATGATAGGTGCATGTTCATCTGCTTCACAATCCAAAACAATAAAGTCAGCGGGAAAAATAAATTTATCAACTTTTACCAGTATGTCTTCAATTTTTCCCTCTGGATGCACATAGGATATATCGGCTAGCTGTAGCATAACTGTTGTAGGTTTTGCCTTCCTGATTCCTAGTTTCTAAAAAACCAATTTAGGCATCAAGTTTATGCTTGCTCCAAGGTCACATAATGTTTTCCCGACATAGTGGTTTCTAATGGAACAGGGTATTGTGAAACTTCCGGGATCCTTCAACTTGGGTGGCATATGATTGTGTAACATGGCCATGCATCCCTCTGTTGCGGCAACTGTTTCAAACTCTCCTAGCCTTGTTCTCTTGGACACAATGTCTTTAAGAAACTTGGCATAGTTCAGCATTTGTTCAATTGCTTCAACCAATGGCAAGTTAATGTGAACTTGCTTGAGGATATCAAGAAACTTCTTGAATTAATATTCTTGCTTTTTTCGCTTCAACCTTTGTGGGAATGGTGGTGGAAGTCGGATATCTTCGATCCTTTCATTGGTCTGGAACCTAATTGATGGCATTACCGAGGCAACTGGAGTTGCCGAGGCATTTTCAACTGGCTTTGTCGTGGCATGCCTATCGTTGGTTGTCGAGGCCTCCTTATTGTCGATTTCTGAGGCATGCTTATCGCTGGTTGCTGCGACAATTCCTGGTTCAGCATCTGAGGCTTTGCCGCTGAGTTCGTCTTGATCTTTTTGTGGAGTTTTGTTTGATGGGCGAGCTTAAGCCTCTTTAAGTTGTTGGCCACTTCTAGTGGTGATCGCCTCACATTGCTCATGGCCAGTTCCTCTTGCGACTTCAGTATCGCTAGGTAAACCTCCTTGCGGTCTAGTATTCAGGTTTTGAGCAAATTGTCTGACATGATTTTCCAATGATTTGATTGCCGCCTCTTGGTTTTGCAATCTCATCTCGGTCCTGTTAATAAAAGCATTAGTTCTTTTTATGAAGTTACTATTCTCAGCCATATAAGATTCAGTTTTCAACATAAAAGCATTGAGAGAATTTTCCAAAGAACTAGATGTTGTCAGTTGTTGCTGCGGCAACTGTTGACGTGGCATATTCTGCTGGAATCCCGATGCTTGTGCATTCTGATTGTGCTGATTTAGAGCATTGTTGGGATTACTCCATGAAAAATCCGGGTGCTTCTTTCAAGCTGGATTATATGTGTTGGACATCACATTGTTGTTCCGATTGTAATTCCCCACATAAAAGCTGGATTCTGTATACATTCAGAAGAATCATGGTTACCACCACATAACTCACAAAATGAATCCATTACCTTGACTTCCTGTGTGTTGTTTGGTTTCTGCATGTTCTGGACCATCTTAGTTAGAGTGGCCAATTGTGCCGAAATTGAGTCTGATGATCCTAGTTCATGTATTGTGGCTTGGCGTCTAACTCCTCCTCTTCTAGCAGATGGGAATTGTTAATCATTCTTGGCAAGCCTATTTAGAATTTGCATTGCTTCCTTCGGTGACTTATCTAAGAGTATGTCGTTTGCCGAGGCATCTAGTATCATCCTTGTTGGTGTATTCACAGTGTTGTAAAACATTGTTACATGTGTCCACACTGGGAATCCGTGTAGGGGGAATTTGTGTAGAAGTTCTCTATATTGCTCCCAAGCCTCGTACATGGATTCATCATCTGCCTGCCAAAAAGAAGTAATTTCGTTACGAAGCTTATCAGTCAAATTTGTATGATTAAATCGAGCAAGGAAATCATGACAAAGATCGGTCCAAGATCCTATTGATCCAGAAGAAATACTATTCAATCATGCTTTCGCCCTATCCCTTAGTGAATAGGGGAATAATCTTAGTCGTAAAACATTGGGGTGACTCCTTGAATTTTGAATGAATTGCAAATCTCGAGGAAAGATTTAAGATATTGTCGTGCATCTTCAATTGTTGAGCCGCCAAATTGACTAATTGTGTTGATCATATTAAACATCATCGGTTTCAACTCAAAGTGGTCGGCTTCAATTTCAGGTCTGACAACTCCTGGATTAAGTCCTTCAAGATCTTCTTTAAGATAGTCTAGAATAGTTCTGTTTCGTGCAAGAATCACTCCTCTTGCTGGAACATCTTGATTCATATTGCCGTCTTGATTAGCTATTGCTACTCTTAACCTTCGTCTGAGTCTTTGCAAGGTTCGTTCAATTTCTGGATCAAAGGGATATTCTGGTGTAATCGGTCTCGCCCTGATCATATACCAATGCAAACCAAAGTTTGTTTAACCCTTTGAATTTTAAACAAGAAAAATAAAAAAGTGCAAGAAAATAAAAACAAAGTTGCTATTGCCAATCCCCGGCAACGGCGCCAAAAACTTGTTGCGCGTAATAAGTGCTCCGCAATTGTGCAAGAGTACATGTCGCACGTTATAGTATAAAAGATATTGTCTCCATAGGGATTGGTGCCACTTCTAGAATCTAATCTCTTGCACTGTAAAAAGTAAAAGAAGCACAAGTAGAAGATTGTAGTAGTTTTAACTAACAACTAAACTAGAAAGCAAATAAGTAAAAGAAGATGTAATTAAATGAGAGGGAATAGGCCAGGTTATCGTGAGTTGAGGAGTGATAGCTGATTGGATCGTCTTGGTAAAAGAGTGCAAGGGCAACTCAGTTGCCGTGGCAACTTGCACAGCGGGGTTGCCTTGGCAACTAATCGATTGTTGCCTGGGCGACTACTGGGCAACTACTTGGGCGGCTGGGCAGCAACTTCAAGGTTCGGCAGAGCGTTCTTCAATGGTTTCTTCTTATCCCTAAGTCGAAACTCTAGCTATTTGTGCATGCCTTGATAATACATCCATGCGTGAATCAAGGGTGAACAACAACCAATCTTGCGCTCCTCTTAGCCGTTGAAATCCTTAACTTATTCCTAAGCCGAATTAATCTTCACCATCAATATATTGAATAAAGACCATACTCATTCGTTTTTTGAATCTAACTCTCCCAATATTAGATAAATAGATGAAGTTACGAGATCCTCTCCCAATTTACTCGCAAACTATAAGAAAAACCAAGAATGAGTAAACCTTGAATTGAAAGTGCAAACTCTTATTACCTAAACAAAGTCCAATTGTTTCTCACAACCACAAAGCGCAATAACCTTAGCCAAATAGATTTAGTTCATGCTTAGGTTCCAAAGAAACACAAGACAAAGGATCCCTAGCATAAACCTAATTGAACAAAGAAGAAAAAGATGAATGGTTGAATCCTCTTTGTCGAAATCTCCCCCTTTGATCTTGTCAAAATTTCTCTCCTCTCTCCCTTTTAGAGTTGACGGCTTGGTCCTCAATTTATAGGGCTAGGTCAAAGTCTTTTTCGAGGAAGAAGTTAAGTTGGAATTAAATATCTTTAAAGAATATAATTCTTTATTATATTTAAATTCCTTCTAGAACTTCTCCTATCTTCTTGGGATTTAATTTCTCTTTAACCTCTTCATGGAAATCAAACTCCTTTAGGATTTAACTTTGCGCCACATCATCTTGGGCTTATCTAGTCATCAATTCCGACTATCATATCATCTTTTCCCTTATCGAAAATTGCCCTGGCAACTAGCTTGGCATCTCTTTCATGCATTGCCCTGGCAACTGGTTCTAGCGTTTCTTTGGTAAGTGATTCTGCACACACACACAAAACACACCAAAGCAGTATTTTTTTCCACAAAATTAAGCAAAATATGAAATCAAGCTTGTCCACCAAGGAAACGATGCAAACATGCATGAATGGCTAATAATGCAACTAATATGAGACTAAGTCTAGCAATAATATGAATAAAAAGGGTAATAAAAATAGTACTTTTGAACACTTAACAACACACACAAAAAAACTCATACTCATTTACAAATCTGGACCGAATTTAATCATTTATATGCTGCAAAATAACTCTGGAGTTAACGTATAACAATTTATAAAGCACAAACACACATACATACGAAAATTGTGCATTATGTAATCCAATTTCACTCACCTTGACAATAAGCTTTAAATTTCCATCTCTAAGAAATCTAAGCATATGATTCAAGTTCACATCTCTTCATCTCTTTGGTGCGTTAGAGGTTTCCTTATATTAAAGCAAACTGGAAAATGGATGTTTAATCACCTTCTCCAAGGCTTGTTTTGGTGGGCCGACATTGTCACCAACAAATGGAACTTTCTTGGCTTTCTCATCATGAATAGCATATTGTTGTTGCATGATATCCTCATCTGCAAAATTTGCCCAGTCATCACCTCAGAAATGGGAATGGACACAACACACTTGTTTTCAGAAATGGGAATAGACACAGCAGACTCTTTTTCCCCATTAGCTATCATTCTCTCCTAATTTTGCATCTTTCATTCACATGAATTCAAGTACTTTCAGGTTTGTCAATAAGCTATGCCTCCTAGCGTGAACTTTATATCTGCACTTCCTTAGACAAATTGAAAAAACAGGCTTCATAAAATGAAGAAATTTCCCAATCAGACAAAAGGTTATAGCCTCCACTTTGGAAATTCATCACATGAAAGAACCATGCATCTTCATTACTTATCATGAACTAAACTACTCAAAATAGAATAACACAGGCCCCATGTATTTCTTATACCAGGGTTTCTAAAACAAACAAAAAATTCATTAATATTACGAATTAATGATTCTACGCGGAAGTGATGCTTTAAAATAGATATGCACTTTAGAGCAGGTATACTCATCGATTAAATAATAAAGTGATAAACTAGAGTGTCGAATTAGATCAATAAATATGAGACGATCGTACTTAAGAATAGTTGAGCAAGTATTGGTTTGATGATGATTATCAAAACTAAATGCAAATAAAGGTAAAGTAACAATGATCAAGACAAGCAGATGTTGAAGCAAATATTCAGATGATTATCGAAGCTGGGTTTATTACCTAGGAATTATGCTTGATTATTTATTCGAATGCTATAGTGATTGGCAATACATGTCTGCGTAAACCAATTAAGATCTTTATCTACTCGACATGGTTTTCTAACTAACTTCTAACTCCCTCGATGCCTAGAAGTTGATAACAATGAAGCTAAGGTAATACATGTCTGCGTGCACCCTAACAACTCTATTATCTATTTAAGTTTCTCTTATTAGTCGTTAAAATCCTAAACTTATGTCTAAGCCAGATTAAGACTAAGTTAACAGCTTAGCCCCATAGGTCGACCCTTTTTGCAACCCTAGAAATGGGTGATTTCCATATCTATTGTGTTCTAGGAACGCACAGGTCGCGGAGTACCTCATCATAGGTGGTATTGGTGGCTACTGCCGCAAATTCAGTGTGCTCATCCTCTATATTATTTAGGCCAAAATAGTTGTTAATCGTTTTCTCAAAGAAATTCATCAGTTTCCCACGAACAAACACCATTTCATCATAGACTTCGGTAATATGGGTGTAGAACTCATGAACCTAGGACACATTTATCCATCCCAGTTGTCGGACAAACTTCTCCCAGTCATAGGTAGCAATGACTGTGTGGATAGCATTATCGAACTGGAGTTTGTAGTCATTGAAAAACTCTAACCCTTCTTCCGGTGTGAGTTCCCTGCTGTGGAAAAGCTCACATTGTTTCTTCATTTCTGGATTGTAATAATTCTGGTCGGGGTAGAGTTCTTCTGGTATTGGGATGGTACACCGAGAAGTAGAAGAAGTTGCCTTTGTTGACGGCTCAAGGCTGGATTGTTTAGGTGAAGCAGGTGAGTTCCTTGTACCGATACGAGTGGTGGTTCTTGTTCTTGCTATTGTGATTGTGATTGGAAGAAAAGAAGATTGAGAGAAAAATAATTTCTAGGGTTAGGTTAAGAAATGGTATGAAAGAGTTGAGAAAGGGAAAACGCTTCTTTCTCTCTGGTTTTTAAGGGAAGTCAAAGGAAAGATGGAAGGGTTTTTAAACGGCTTGGTTTTGGAGGGAAAGAATGTTTTAATGGCGTGGGATTGATAAAAAGGATGTGTGGCAGCATGGGGAAATTATGTAGGGCAAGGTAAAGTAAGAGAGAGAAGTGGGACTAATGATAATGGGTGAAAGTTAATATTTTAAATACAAATAATTGTTGTCCCTATTTTTGAGAATAAAACCCAATCTGCCAAGAAGTCTCTTTTCATAATCCTAGAGGACCTTTTGATATGTCTCATGTATGATAACTGCCAAAAACAAACAAAACACATTAAATAAAACTTTGAGCTAAATAAAAAATAAAACTATGGAAATTAAAAAAAGTTCAAAAATTGCTAAAAAATAAAAGTGCATAAAGGTAAAAAGGGATAGAACTGGATGCCTAGGCATCCAGTAGCGTGACTGAAGATTTGTCACGATAAACCATGCTCCTTGATAGGCCTTCTAACGTTGTCCATTGACTTTGAAGACTGAGCCATCTTTGAGATCCTTAATGTCCACCTCACCATGTGGATATACTTTGATGATTTGGAATGGGCCGAACCAACGAGAATTCAACTTGCCCAGGAAGAACTTCAAGCGAGAGTTATAGAGTTGGACTTTTTGGCCTTCAACAAAATGTTGAGGTATTAGTTTAGCATTATGCCATTGTTTGGTTTTCTCCTTGTAAATCTTGGCATTCTCGTAAGCATCTGACGATACTCCTCGATCTCGTTCAACTCTAGCAGTGTTCTCTCTCCATCTAGTTGACAGTCCATGTTGATTATTTGATGGCCCAAAAGGCTTTATCCTCAAGCTCAACCGTAGGTGGCACACCTTGCCATAGACAAGTATATAGGGTGACATGCCCAACGGTGTTTTGAACACGTTTCGATAGGCCCAAAAGGCTTCATCCAGTTTTAAGGATCAATCTTTGTGGTTTGGCTTAACCACTTTTTCAATGATCTGCTTAATCTCTCGGTTGGACACTTCGTCTTGTCCATTTGTCTACGGATAATATGTTATGGTGAACTCCATATCTACACAACGCCTTAGTAATCAACTTGTTATCAAAGTGGCTTCCCTCATCACTGATAATAGCTCGAGGTAATCCAAACTGAGTGAAGATGTTCTTGTGCAAAAACTCATGACAATATTTGCATCATTCTTGGTTGTGCCAATGGCCTCCACCCATTTGGACACATAATCAACCGTGAGCAGAATGTACAAGTGTCTATCAGAAGATGTGAAGGGTCCTACGAAGTCAATGCCCTAAACATTAAAAAGTTCAAAATCAAGGATGGCTTGTATGGGTAACTCGTTACGTCAAGAGATGTTCCCTATTTTTTGACACATATCGTAAGCCTCGTAGTACGCTTTAGCATCTCTAAACAAGGTTGGTCAATAGAATCCAAACTGTAGGACCTTTGTAGCAGTCCTTTTTCCTCCAAATACCCTCTGCATGGAGTGGAATGGCAATGGTAGAGGATGTTTTCTTGTTCTTCCTCTAGTACACATCTCTGGATCATTTGATCGGCATATTGCTTAAAAAGGTTGGGCTCGTCCCAATAATAATAGTGTTCATCGCGTCAGAATTTCTTTATTCCATGGCTGCTAAGATTACAAGGAAAAATACCACTAAAAAAATTAACAATATCAGCATACCATGGCGATGTCGTGGCAATCATTAACTTCTCATCAGGAAATTTTTCCTTAATATCACATGAAATATTGGTATCACATGCATTTACAAGCTTGGAAAGATGATCAGCTACTTGATTTTCAGTACCTTTTTTATCTACTACCTCAATCTCAAATTCTTACAGCAGTAAAATCCAATAAATAAGTCTAGGTTTTGAATCCTTTTTAGTCACTAAATATTTGATGGTTGAATGATCAGTATGCAAGACTTTAGTTCCTATAAGGTATACCCTAAATTTATCAAATGCAAAAACCATAGTAAGCAGTTCTTTTTCAGTGGTACTGTAGTTAAGTTGTGCCTCATTTAGGCTATGGCTAGCATAATATATAACATAAAAGATCTTACTTCGACGCTAACCAAGAATGGCACCAAAAACATAATTGCTAACATCACACATAAGCTCAAAAGGTTGTGACCAATTGGGGAGCAATACAACTGGTGCAGAAATAAGTTCCTTCTTAGGGTCTCGAACGTTGCACGACATTGGTCATCAAACTCGAATGCTCTATTCAAATCCTGTTTGAATATCGATCCCACGAGGATGATGTATTCAGCTTTAAGTATTATGTAGCCACAAGCAATTATGTAAAAGTGGATATTGTGAGTGTAATGGTTGTTGCAATAAAGAAATAAAATAACAAATAACGGATTAATTGTGATAGGAATAACAAGATATAAAGAGTGGATAAATATTCAGATAAGGCCTAGATCTCCTTGGTTCAGTTCGGCAGAAAGATCAAGTATACTTTGAGGGAGTATGATGGCCTAAATGGCAATTGGAAGGCAAGCTTGAGTACTAGCTTCCATTTACTCTTCAACTGTTGACGCGGGGATATAGATCAGCTATAACTCTCCTTATAAGTCAGAACTATAACCCTTGAACAAGCGGATCAACTCTCGTTGTATCCATTCAACATTCATTGTAATACTCGTTAACCTGACTTGTCACTGCATCCCTCGATGTCAGTGGATAGTTTAACACTCTCATGCAAAATAGTAACCAAATCCAACAATTCAAGCTTAAAAAAGCTAATAGAAATATATATTAAACTGAAGAGAAGATTTTAACAAGTTTATAAAGCTCAAAAGTTTAAAATGTCGTCAATAAAGTAAAAAATACAAAAGTAATCTCCAACAAACATGTAAATGAACAAGAGTTTAAGAAGATAACAAAGTATTTTTCTCGATCCAGCACTTGATTCCTTTTACCTCGGATCTCCAGAAATGAGCTTAAGCCGTCATAGAATGATAGAGAAAGCTAAAAGGTTGAAGATAATATAAAAATAGAAATCATGTGACCCTCTCTCTTCCCAGATTTGTCCTTTTATAGGATGTCCAAAAAAGGACACATTTCCTGCATGTGTTTTGCGTGACCCAAAGTCATACTAAATCTGTTATAACAAATAATACAACTGGCAGGGTCATCCTTATCTTTTAGTAGACTGGACAGCTGGCAGATGCAGTGTCGAACTGGCTGCAGTGATGAAACTTCCTCTGCAGGGACATTAGAAATACTACGACAACAAGGCAAAATAGGCAAAAATATATGAAATAAGAGCAACTGAGTCTAAGTTAGATAAAATACAGGAAATAGACATGAAATGCAGAAATGGATGCAATAAACACTGATGTAGGGACAATTAAATCTAAAAATCTAGGGAAAATACATGCTCTTTAAAGAGCTATCACACCCCTAAGCTTGATTTTTTTATTTGTCCTCAAGTAAAATTAAAGCAGCAAGGTCCAACAATAGTTTAAAGGCATTCTAGATACTTGAATCATTCCAACCAACCAATAGATCAATTGCATCGACAAGATTGAAAACTGCATATACAAATACACATCAATAGATAATAAAGCAATTCAAGAATACCTAACATCATTCCTATCACCTCAAATTCTTTCCACCTATCAGCATTTATTTAGTACCACATATCACAAGATATAAATATCAAATACATATTTTTTATGTTTTTTCTTCTTTTTTATGTAGCGAGGGATATCGAACAATGAATGTACCATAGACCCTAAAAAGTAAGTTGTTGTGCAATGAACCCCAAACTAGTACTTCATTGCAACGACACACACTCATGTAGAGATAACCTTTGGCCAGATTTATTTTTTCTAACGAATGCAGAGGAGTGTTCCCCTTAAAGCTACTTTTATTTTATTGCACTCACATTGGAATGTCATTTATTTACTCTTAATAAGATATACTAATATAGATAACACATGTTGAAACAGGTAGAAGTCATCAAAAATCAAAGGAACGACGCTAGATAATCTCTAATCAAACAAACAGATATATCAATGCAGAGTTAAAAACACAATCATCCATCATGTATATCCAACCAATTTATCAATTATCAGAACAATTCAAGATTTACACATTGAATGCAAGCAAAATATTTTTCAACACAAAGGGAACCTTGCATTGGCTTAGAAAAAAATTGGGGGTGCATTTCAACTCTTAGGCGTATACCCACAAACTTAAAGATTGCATTGTCCCCAATGAAAAAGAAAACAAAATAAAATGACAGAATGCAATAACAAAATGTAGCTACAATGATGAATGCAATGATATTACAACTAAATGTTATTACAATGACAGTGCAAATGCCATGGCTGTACAGAAAAGTAAAATGAAATTACACTATATGGAATGCATGCCTACAAAAACTAAAAAAAAATTAACTCAGTTCTCAGGCTCTTGGACGGAGGAGGCAGAGCGTCTCTTCTTGTTTTTGCTCATCTTTTATTCATATTTATTAATTAACTCTGAACTTCATTGACCACTCATATTGTACCATCTGATGCGATGAGAATTGATGATCTGATCCTGGCACAATAATCATACATGTTCATTGCATTTCCCGTGTGTATGATGAAATACCGCAATTTTAGAGATTAATTGGTGTAATTGAATTACCCGAATTGCCCCAAAAAATCATGCATATCTTGTAAAGCCTCTTGTCATACAAGTTGTTAGAGAAGAAGATTCCATAAAAAATCAAGGAAAAATTATTCTGGAAAAAAAGAAAATAAAGAAAATAAAATCTAAATCTAATAAAGCATTTAAAGAGAATTTCAAAAAAAATCAACCAATTTAATGGTCTTGATATTCCCAGAATCAAAGTCACCAAAGTAGAGTTTGAGTCATTGGCCATTGACTTTGAACGGAATTCCTCCTTTTGTATCTTTGATTGTGACTGCACCACGAGGAAATACTTCTACAAATTGGAAAGGTCCAGACCATCGTGATCGCAGTTTTTCTGGGTGCAATTTTAATCTAGAATTGAATAGAAAAATCAACTGTCCAACTTTAAATTATCGCTGCAAAATAATCTTACCATGCCAATGTTTTCTCTTGTCCTTGTAAATATAGGCATTTTCATATGCATTATGGCAAATTTATTTTAATTCAGTAATGTCCTGCAATCACTTCTTCCCCGCTACCTCATAATCAAGGTTGACTTGCTTAAGAGTCCACAAAGCCTTGTGTTCGAAATCCAAAAGCAAATGAAAAGAATTTCCAAAAAAAAGTCGATACACGACATTCCTAAGGAGTTTTGTATGCAGTACGTATAGCCCACAATGCATCATCAAACGATAGGACCAATCTTTCCTAGTGGTATTTACCATTTTCCAAAATGTTTTTAATGGCCCGATTAGAAATCTCCACTTGTCTATTTGATTGGGATGATACGTTGTGGCCAGCCTATGACTTACTCCATAGAGTTTCAATGCAGTAGCCACCTGTAGTGGAAATGCTTTCTCTGGTCATTGATCAATGCTCATGGTGTTCCAAAGCGAGTGAGTATATGCTTGTGAAAAACTTTAAGACCATTTTTGCATCATCTTTAGGCACTACCACGACTTCTATCCATTTTAAAACATAATCCACAACAACTAAAATGCATAGATTGCCAAAAGAATTAGGAAAATGACCCATGAAATCCAATCCCTAAACATCAAATAGCTCTATTTCTATTATTGGCTGCTGCATCATGTCATTTATCGTAGATATGGATCCGTGCATTCACATCGATCATAGCATTGGGCAAACTCATGATCATCTTTGGATAATGTTTGCCATGAAAATCATGATTGAAGGACTTTTGAAGTCGTTCTTATGCCACCAAAATGTCCTCCATATAGAGCATTGTGGCAATGCTATGATATAGATGCCATTACTTCCTTAGGGACATAGTCCCAAATTATATTATCATTACAAACCTTGAACAGATAAGGTTTGTTTCAATGATATTTCGTTGCATCTCTAAGAAATCTCGCTTTCTTATGCCCAGTTACACCCAAAGTAGTCTTTCTGCAAACCAAGTAATTCACAAAATTAGTGTACCACGGTGTTGCATCCACAGCAAAAAGCTTTTATCAGGAAATGCGCCGATAATTTACAACTTATTTCCATCTTCGCTGCCTGTCTCCAACCTCGAAAGGTGATTGGCAACTTGATTTCGTAACCCTTTACAGTCTTTAACCTCAATATCAAACTCTTGCAGCAATCAAATCCAATAGATTAGTCTTGGTTTTGCATCTTTCTTCGCAAAAATGTATCTCAAAGCAGAATGATCAGTATAAACGGTAATTTTTGCACCCATAAGATAAGAACAAAACTTATCAAAAGCAAAAATTACGGCTAATAACTCTTTCTTAATAGCATTGAACATCCCAAAAGTAAAATGGTCATTGTTGACCCGCATTGTAAGTTCTCCTTTTGATGCATCAATAACACCTTTCCCAGTAGATAAGAATGGACGACCAAGAATGATAGGGACATCCTTTTCAACCTTGCAGTCAAGTATAATAAAGTTTGTAGGAAAAATAAACTTGTCCACTTTAACAAGCACATCCTTGATTTGACCATTTAGATGAGTCAAATGTCTGTCTACCAATTGTAATGTGACTGTAGTGGGTTTTATTTCTTCAATGCGTAACTTTTGGAAAGTAGACAACGACATTAAATTTATACTAGCCCCCAAATCACAAAGAGCTTTGCTAAAGTAGTGATTACCAATAGAGCACGAAATGATGAAGTTGCTTGGATCCTTTATCTTTTGAGGTAGAGAGGTAGATATTAATACACTGCACTCCTCAGTTAGGGAAATGTTTTCTATTGAACCTAGCTTCTGCACTCCTCAGTGAGGGAAATGTTTTCTATTGCACTGAGCTTCTTCTTCTTGGACAAGATATCTTTTAGGAATTTTGTATAATTCAAAATTTGTGTAAGAGCACCAATCAAAGGGATTTGCACTGTAAGTTGTTGCAACGTATCATGAAAGAATTAAATTGATTATTTGACTCGGTGTTCTTAAATCTTTGAGGAAAAAGTAGAGAAATAATATATGATGGTTGCTTCGACATTGGGTATTATGGTGACAACTTTGGTTGCAAAACTTACGAAACTAGAGTAATACCTGGAAGAACATTACCCGTCTTGCCATCATTAACTCCATCTTCTACTGTATGATCAGGTACATAGGACTCTCCCTATTCTTGAATAAATATGGAAACTAGTTGCGTCGAGTCTGTAGTCTGTTTGCCACTGCAAAGAGTAATAGCCTTGCAATACTCCTTACCCTTGTTCATCAGACTTCAGAGTTTTTTCAGAAGTGTGCTTGGCTATCAAGAATTCATGTCAGTAGCTAATTGCCCCAACTGAGCATCCAAAGTGTGTATTCATGAAGAGTGACCTTACACTATAGCTTTTGTACGAGACAAATAATCAATCATCATTTCTTCAAGAAGAGCAATTGGAACAAAGATAGTTAATGAAGAATAATGACTCATAATGTGTTTCTGCGATTGTGAAGCAAGATGTTGTGGTTGCATCCTATTCTGTTGTGGTTGCAATAAAGCTTGTGGTGTAAACTATTATTGCGGGTAACTAAAGTTCTCTTGGTGCACACTATAATTCCCTTGAAAGGAATTATTCCCACAGCTACATGCTCTTGAATGTTGTGCAAAATTAAAGTTACGCTAAGGTTGTCGATTAGTTGTGTTGTAAGATGTACCCTTGTTATTGCCTCACATGTTGCTAACATAACTAGCATTTTCTGCATGCTGTGGGCAATCCTCGTAGCTATGGTTCTCGCCACAAATCTCATAAGAAAATACTAGAGATGAGGTTTGTTGAGCTAGCTGGATAGGAGCAACTTCACTTGTTCCCTCAATATTCTTGATTTTGTTCTCCAAATAAAAAGTTTGGTCCTTTGGAGAAGATAGATCATCAAGCTTGAGCACTCTTGGTGTAGTTTTGCATGACACAGCCCTTGAGATAGGATATTGAGAATCATTTCGAGAAAATTGCTCCAACACACCAACATCGGCGTTGTAAGTGCAATCAAGTAATGGGCCATTAGAAGACCCGTCGATAAGATGGCTTGTGGCTACATTTAATCCATTGTAAAAAAATTCAATATGAGTTTCTTATTGAATGACGTGATTGAGACATCATCGTAACAAAGACATATATATTTCCCAAGAAGTGTGGAGAGTCTCATCGTCTAACTGATAATAGGTTGTAATATCATTCCTCAAGCATGAGTTCATTGTCGGTGGATTAAAGCGCAAAACAAATTATGTTGCAAGATCATTTCATAATGTAATAGAGTTGGCAAAGAGTCATCGGAACCATGTACGAGCTCTTCCCTACAAAGAATATGGAAATAATTACATCTGTAAAGCATCATCATGAACACATTGTTGGCTAAATGAAGCACAAATTAAAAAGAAAGATTGAAGATGCTCTCGAGCATCTTCGTATGGTAACCCCGAGTAATGAACATTGGAGTTAAGCATTTGGAATATAACCGGCTTCAACTCAAAACTCCCAACCTGAATAAGAGGTCTAAGAGCTCTCCGATTGTAAATTGTCCAACTGGGAAAAACAACCTCACGGATTGTTCTATTCTGGGCTGGTAGGTGTAGTGGTGGGTTTTCAGGATCATGAGGGACATCCTCGTCGTTGTTTGGATGTCTTGCCATTCCACTATTTTCATGAATTCTTCTTATAAAAGTTCTCTCAACTTCTAAATCTGGTACAAGAATGGTGTGGTAGCACTTCTGGTCATACAACACCTACAAAACTTAATAAAAAGGAAAGGAAAGAACAAAAAGAAAGATATTAGAAACAACCACAAGCTTAAATAAAGAAAACAAAATTGCAAGAAGAAATATAAAAACCAAATAACACCATCCCCAATAATGGCACTAAAACTTGATCGGTGTGAAAACGTCACATTCTTAGTGCAAGCTACATTGTCAATGTAAGAATAGAAATAGGAGAATCTTGTTTGAATATCGATCCCACGAGGATGATGTATTCAGCTTAAGTATTATGTAGCCACAAGTAATTCTATAAAAGTGGATATTGTGAGTTTAATGGTGGTTGCAATAAAGAAATAAAATAACAAATAACGGATTATTTGTGATAGTAATAACAAAATGTATAAAAAGTAGAGAAATATTCAGATAAGGCCAATATCTCATTGGTTCAGTTTGACAGAAAGATCAAGCACACTTCGAGGGAGTATGATGGCCTAAATGGCAATTAGAAGGCAAGCTTGAGTACCAGCTTCCATTTGCTCTTCAACTATTGACACATGGATATATATCGGCTATAAATCTCGTCATAAGTCGAAACTATAACCCCTTGAAAGAGCGAATCAACTCTCGTTATATCTGTTCAACTTTCATTGTAATATTCGTTAACCTGACTTATCACTGTATCCGTCGATGTCGGTGGTTGGTTTAACACTCTCATGCAAAATGATAATCAGATCCAACCATTAAGGCTTAAGAAAAAGTTAATAGAAATAGATATTAAACTAAAGAGAAGGTTTCAACAAGTTTATAAAGCTCAAAAGTTTAAATTGTAAAGCACAAAATATAAAATTAATCTCCAACAAACATCTAAATGTAAAAGAGTTTAAGAAGCTAACAGAGTGTTTTCCTCAATCCAATACTTGATTCCTCTTCTCCTCGGATAATTATGTCTTTCTTCACCTTGGATCTCCAAAAATGAGCTTAAGCCATCATGGAATGATAGAGAAAGCTCGAAGGTTGAAGATGATATGAAAATAGAAATCGCGTAACCCTTTTTCTCTTCCTGAATTTTTCCTTTTATAGGCTGCCTAAGAAAGGACACATGTTCTGCAGGTGTTTTGCATGACCTATAGTCGTACCAAATCTATTATAACAAATAATACAGCTGACATGGTCATCCTTATATTTTAGTAGACTGGACAACTGGCAGATGCAGTATCGAGCTAGCTACAGTGGTGAAACTTCCTCCGTAGGGACATTAGAAATGCAGCGAAAATAAGGCAAAATAGGTAGAAATATATGAAATAAGAGAAAGTGAGTCTAAGTTAGATAAAATTCAGGAAATTGACATGAAAATACAGAAATGGATGCAATAAACACTGATGTAAGGACAATTAAATCTAAAAATTTAGGGAAAATACATACTCTTTAAAGAGCTATCACTGGCATGGCCAAGGAAGCTTCGAATGGCTTTGACATTAGCTGGGTGTGGAAGCTTCTCTATGACTTAAATCTTGGCTTTGTCCACTTCGATGCCTTTCTCAAAAATACGGTGGCCTAGGATAATGCCTTCAGCGACCATGAAGTGGCACATTCCCAATTAAGCACTACGTCAGTTTCCTTACATCATTTCAACACCTTGGCAAGGTTACCTAGGCATTGATCGAATGAGTCTCCAATGAAAAAAAAAGTTGTCCATGAAGATCTCTAGAAAGTCATCCACCATGTCTAAAAAGATGGCCATCATACAACGCTGGAATGTTGCTGGTGTATTGCATAAACCAAAGGGCATTCGATGAAAAGCATAAATGCCATATGGACATGTGACTGTCTTTTTCTCTTGGTCCTCTGGTGCTATAGCAATCTGGTTGTATCTGGAGTAACTGTCTAGAAAGCAATAATAGGGTTTCCCCATAAGCTTGTCAAGCATCTAGTCAATGAATGGTAATAGAAAGTGGTTCTTTTCGTGGCTTTGTTTAGCTTTTGGTAGTCAATACAGATCCATTGATATGATCTCGACTATGAGTTTTGAATCATATATATGAATGCCCGATCGTGATTCTAGTAAGAACTCTGCAGTGCTTTGAATGTATTCTGAAATTACTCAAACAACAATGTAAGTAGAAATAGATAAATAAGAAATAGAAATAATGGGATGAAAGATATGTAGAAGGGGTGTAGGAAGAGTGATAGTTGTGATTATGGAAGAAAAAAAAATAAAAGATGAAAATGTAGGTGAAGATGATGGGGTGTTGGCGTTAAGATGAAGAAATTCAAAGGATGGATTGTGACCCCCTAACTATAAAGAGTTAGGAACCAGCAATATAATAAAGTGGAAATGAAGTGGTAGGATATGGAACGTGACCCACTAGCTATAGATGAGCTAGGAACCAACGCTATAACAAAAGGGAAATGGATGAAGACTACAAGACTAACTTGAAGCCGATAAAGTTCCACAAGAGAACAAGAATGAAAGCAATCTTTCAAAGATGTTTTATATATTCAAAGTGTGTCTTACAATGATCCTAAAGATGCCTATTTATAGTAGAAGTAGGCAGAATATGAAAAGGTGTTACAAGAAAGATGAATGCTCATCTTAATGCACTTGAATACACATGAATGCTTTGTCCTTTCTTCTCATCTTCAAAGCTGATTAGTTTAGACAAATTGAGGTTGAATTTAGTCATATTTTCGTCCAAATTAAGAAGGACTCTTGGGCTGCCTTGTTTTGCTATCATATGAAGAGAAAGGGGATGAATGTGGACAAGGATGAATGTAGACATCCTTGCTGTCCAGCTTAAGTGCAACTCTTCATCTTCCAAGCTGATTAATATGACTTGAATGTCATAAAAAAGGTGAGTTTCATCCAGCCTTCATTTCATGTCTCCTCAATGAATTTTGAAACCCCCACTTGAATGGTGATAACATCAACCTTGAATGCCTTGAATTTGCTGAATTAAGATGGCCATCAATTGCTTGTCTCTTGGTAGAAGATGAAAGAACTCTTCCTTGGCTCAAATTCATTCAAATCATCCATGCATAAAATTCCCGTAATAAAAATTTCAGCCTGCACTGTCTTCAGTAAATCATTCGTATCTCAAGCTCCCGATATCGGATTGAGGTGATTCAAAAGGCATTGGAAAGCTAAGAGATGGAGGAATAACGTCCAATTGATTTCTGGATCCAAACACGTCTGTATCGCATCCAGAATTGGAAGACATTCTGCTGATATTCTTGCATCTGGTAAAACCGTTCATCTTCCCTCATGCACCTAGACACAAAGGTAAACTTTATTCAATCTTTAATTGAAAACATGCATGTAAACAATTAAGAGTTAGTTTAATAAATGAGCTAGTTTGATGAATGAACTAGTTTAATTAATGAACTAACTTTATTCAATGAACTAATAATCTTGAATGAACTAGTTTAATCAATGAACTACTTAGTTAAATGAAGTGTATAACTAAATGAACTACATGTTTAAATGCAACGCATGCTTTAATGAACAACATGTTTATTGAATGCAATGAATGTTATGCAAACTTTAAATACTCATGCAAATTCATGCATAAGCAAAGTAAAGTGTTCCTCCCTTATTATTTCTTCTTTCTCACGTCCCAAGCTTGATGTAAACATATTTTCCATGGCTGCTTGAACCCCTTGGCCCTTGCTCGAGTAATGGGGCCACCTGGGTACTTCTCTGGGTCTTTGCCATTGACGTTCATATCAGTCCCTCCCTCTTTAAGGCGATTTGTCCCCAAATCGTCATCTACATCATAAGGAGATAGGTCAGCAACATTGAAGGTTGCACTAACATTAAACTCACCTGGAAGATCTAATTGATAGGCATTGTCATTGATCTTCTTGACTATTTGGAATGGTCCATCTCCCGAGGCATTAATTTGGACTTTCGTTGAGCCGGGAACCTTTCTTTCCTCATGTGCAGCCACACCCAATCCCCTGGCTCAAAGGAAATTCGCCACGACCCTTATTTGCTTGCTGCTCATATTGCTTGGTTCGTTTTTCAATGTTCTCCCGCACTTGTTGATGAAGCTTCTTAACAAATTCAGCTTTATTAAGTCCATCTTTATTCACAATTTGATCAGCGGGTAATGGTAACAAGTCTATCGGTGTTAATGGATTGAATCCATACACCACTTCAAAAGGTGTGCGCCCTGTAGTACTATGGATCGAACGGTTGTATGCAAACTCCACATGTGGTAAACTCTCCTCCCATGTTTTCAAATTCTTCCTAATGATGGATCGAAGTAACATAGAAAGTACTCGGTTCACCACTTCAGTTTGGCCATCCGTTTGAGGGTGGCAAGTGGTGGAGAATAGTAACTTAGTACCAATCTTACTCCATAGGGCTCTCCAAAAGTGACTTAAGAACTTCACATCCCGATCAGACACAATAGTTCTTGGTATGCCATGTAACCTTAAGATTTCCCTGAAAAACAAAGTAGCAATGTGAGGCATCATTAGTTTTGTTACAGGAATGAAATGAGCCATTTTGGAGAATCTATTCACAACTACAAAGATGGAATCTTTGTTATTCTTGGTACGTGGAAGCCCTAGCACAAAATCCATTGAAATATCCATCCATGGTGCTTCCGGTATGGGTAGTGGTGTGTAAAGTCCATGTGGCATGACTTTAGATTTGGCCTTCCTGCAAGTGATGCATCGCTCACACAACCTCTCCACATCTCGTTTCATTTTAGGCCAATATAGGTGCTCTTGAAGTATAGCCAAAGTCTTTGCTATCCCAAAATGTCCCATTAATCCTCCTCCATGAGCTTCCTTAGTTAGCAATTCACGCATGGAACCTTGAGGGATGCATAGTCTTCCTTCCTTAAATAGGAAACCATCATGCTTATAGTATTTTTCAATTGACCCTTTCTCACAAGCTTTGTAAATCTCTCCAAAATCAGAGTCAGAGACATATAAGTCTTTAATAAAAACAAAACCCAATAACTTAGATTCCAAAGTGTTTAAAAGAATATACCTCCGTGACAATGCATCGGCAACTATATTCTCCTTACCTTTCTTGTACTTGATAACATATGGGAAAGTTTCAAGAAACTCCACCCATTTGGCATGCCTTTTGTTGAGTTTATGCTGCCCCGGATATGTTTCAATGCCTCATGATCAGTGTGAATGATGAACTCCTTAGGCCAAAGGTAATGTTGCCATGTTTCCATTGCCCTCACAAGAGCATACATCTCCTTGTCATAGGTAGGGTAATTAAGCGTAGCTCCACTTAATTTTTCACTGAAATAGGCTATAGGACGTCCACCTTGAGACAAAACTGCTCCAATTCCTACACCTGATGCATCACATTCAATTTCAAAAGTTAGATTAAAATCAGGTAGAGCAAGTAAAGGGGCATGTATTAAACAATCTTTAATGCTATTAAAGGACTTCTCTTGATCTTCCCCCCAAAAGAATTTAGAATTCTTCTTAATAACACTTGTTAGTGGGGCGGCTATGGTGCTGAAGTTGGGGACGAATCTTCGATAAAAACTTGCAAGTCCATGGAAGCTCCTAACTTGAGAAATGCTTGCTGGTCGTGGCCACTCTTCAATGGCTTTAACCTTCTCTTTGTCCACCTCCAAGCCTTCAGAACTCACAACGAAACCTAGGAAAACAACCCTGTCAGTACAAAATGTACATTTTTTGTAAGTTAGCAAACAGTTTTTCCTTCCTCAAAACTAGCAAAACTGACCTTAAATGTTGAACATGTTCTTCCATGGTTTTACTATAGATTAGAATGTCATCAAAGTAAACCACACAAAAACTTACCCAAGAATGGCCTAAGAACATGATTCATTAACCTCATAAACGTGCTTGGAGCATTAGTTAAGCCAAAAGGCATAACCAACCACTCATAAAGGCCTTGCTTAGTTTTGAATGCTGTTTTCCACTCATCACCTTCCCGCATTCGTATTTGGTGGTAACCACTTTTAAGATCAATCTTGGAAAAGAGGTTAGAACCACTAAGCTCATCTAACATGTCATCTAAGCGAGGAATAGGGTGACGATACTTTTACAGTAATTTTGTTTACGCTCGGCAGTCCACACACATGCGCCAAGTTCCATCCTTCTTTGGCACAAGTAGAACCGCACGGCACATGGGCTAAGGCTTTCCCTCACGTAGCCTTTTGACATCAACTCAGATACTTGCCTTTGCAACTCCTTAGTTTCTTGGGGTTGCTTCGCACGCTGGTCGGTTTGGAATGACGGCTCGGGAACAAAGTCTATTTGATGTTCTATGCCACGAATAGGTGGCAGCCCACTTGGTATTTCCTCCGAAATAGGTCATCAAACTCCTGCAATAAAGACACAACAAAAGCAGGCAAATTTTGATCAAGGTAGTTAGTATTCAAGAAATTTTCCTTGTACATGAGCACAAGTGCTTCCTTTGCTGTCATTAAACTCTTTTTCAACTCTCTCTCTTTAGAAAGAATGCTGATTTTCCTTCCCTCATTTTGATCACACTCCTTTGCTTTTACCTCCATTTTGGTCTCTCTCTCTTTGGCTTTTTCAATTTTTCCTCTCAATAAAATTTGGTCTTCATGTATTTGTTTTGGAGAAAGTGGGGCTAAAGTGATCTTCTTTGCTTCATGGGTGAACGATACCGGTTGGTATACCCGTCATGGATCACTCGCCTATCAAATTGCCAAGGCCTTCCAAGTAATAAATGGCTTGCGTGCATTGGAACGACATCGCATAATACCTCGTCTTTGTACTTCCCAATAGAGAAAACAATTCGAACTTGTTTGGTCACCTTGAGTTCTCCTCCATCGTTGAGCCATTGTAGCTTATAAGGTTGTGGATGCTTTGTTGTTGCCAAGCCAAGTGTATCTACCATTAAGGTACTAGCAACATTAGTGCAACTACCACCATCAATAATAACAAAGCATACCTTTCCTCCAACATGGCAACGAGTATGGAAGATATTTTCTCGTTGTTCATTTCCTCCAACGGATTGTACATTTAGGCTTCTTTTGACAACAAGAACCTCTCCTTCCACGCCATACTCTAATTCTTCTTCTTCGATGGCAACATCTTCATTCTCATCCTCTTCTTGTTCCGATTCAACTTCTCCATCATCTCGAAGAAGCATGGTGTTGCGGTTCGGACATTGGCTTGCAATGTGTCCACGCCCCAAACACTTAAAACATTGTATGTCACGGAACGATTTGGAGTAGCGGTAGTCTTACCCTTGCTGGTTTTCGCAATGGGCTTACTTCCTTTCGGTGGTCCTCCTTTTTCGTGGGACGGTAATGGAGGAGTCTTCTTGTATGAACTTTGCCCCCATTTTGATGTTGAACTCCCATAAGATCGTGTGGCACCCTTTCTTTTGAGCTGTTTTTCCACTTTCATGGCCATATGCACCATGTCTTCCATCTCCGCATAATGTTGCAACTCGACCACGTTCGCAATGTCCGGATTTAGTCCCGCTAGGAATCTTGCCATTGTGGCTTCTCGATCCTCGTCGATGTTGGCTCGAATCATGGACACCTCCATCTCTTTGTAGTAATCTTCAACACTTCGGTTACCTTGTGAAAGATTTTGAAGACGGTTGAATAACTCTCGATGGTAGTGGGTTGGAATGAATCGCCTTCGCATCACCGCTTTCATTTCATCTCATGTAGTGATAGGATGTTCTCCATTGCGTCTCCTACTTGATGTCAATTGATCCCACCATATTAGTGCATAATCCGTAAACTCAATGGCAGCGAGTTTTACCTTTTTAAGCTCTGAATAGTTATGGAACTCAAAAATGTGCTCAACCTTCTTTTCCCATGCAAGATAGGTTTCAGGATCCGTTCTTCCTTGAAAAGGAGGAATGGTAATCTTGATGTTGCTGAGATTATCGTCTACTCGTGGTCGAGCTCTCTGGCCTTGTTGTACCATGCTATGTTGGGATACTTGATCTTGCACATCATCTACTTCAACTTCTTCAGGATACTCCTCATTACCCTGATTAGCTTGTGAAATTTCAAGCTGGTCTATTCGTTCAATTAGGGGCTCCAATTGCTCTTGGATCATTTTGGCCATTGCTTGAAGCATAGCCTGATTTTGCAAATTGGGAACTCCTTCACCACTATGACCAGATCTTTGTGACATGTTAGATAAAGAAACAAAAGAAATTAAACCTTACTAACACAAAATCTCACCTTTCCACTCCAAAGAAAAATGCACTCACACTCGTGTTTCACTCGGGTTAGGCTTTTCCCCTTAATGCACACTCATGCCTTTTACCACTCGTGCTTTATTTTCAAGTCCTTTTGGGAACTTCCTCAAGGCTTACAAGTGTCTCGTGGACTTCGGCTGAAACAATTCTAGCTTGGTAGGAGAATGATGAATAATAAAAGGATAATGGCTTCAAAAAGAAAGAATTACTAAGAATAGGTAAAGGAATTTGTAATTCATCAATAAGAAATGATGTATTGTAATTTTTTTTAAAACAAGAATAGACTGCTTCCTCCCTCTTTAAGATTTTTTTTGATTTTTTTTGATTTTTTTTACTAACCCGGGAGAGAGAAAAAATAATACGCTTACTGAATCGTCTAGGCTCTGATACCAAATGATATGATCTCGACTATGAGTTTTGAATCATATATATGAATGCCCGATCGTGATTCTAGTAAGAACTCTGCAGTGCTTTGAATGTATTCTGAAATTACTCAAACAACAATGTAAGTAGAAATAGATAAATAAGAAATAGAAATAATGGGATGAAAGATATGTAGAAGGGGTGTAGGAAGAGTGATAGTTGTGATTATGGAAGAAAAAAAAATAAAAGATGAAAATGTAGGTGAAGATGATGGGGTGTTGGCGTTAAGATGAAGAAATTCAAAGGATGGATTGTGACCCCTAACTATAAAGAGTTAGGAACCAGCAATATAATAAAGTGGAAATGAAGTGGTAGGATATGGAACGTGACCCACTAGCTATAGATGAGCTAGGAACCAACGCTATAACAAAAGGGAAATGGATGAAGACTACAAGACTAACTTGAAGCCGATAAAGTTCCACAAGAGAACAAGAATGAAAGCAATCTTTCAAAGATGTTTTATATATTCAAAGTGTGTCTTACAATGATCCTAAAGATGCCTATTTATAGTAGAAGTAGGCAGAATATGAAAAGGTGTTACAAGAAAGATGAATGCTCATCTTAATGCACTTGAATACACATGAATGCTTTGTCCTTTCTTCTCATCTTCAAAGCTGATTAGTTTAGACAAATTGAGGTTGAATTTAGTCATATTTTCGTCCAAATTAAGAAGGACTCTTGGGCTGTGCTTTGTTTTGCTATCATATGAAGAGAAAGGGGATGAATGTGGACAAGGATGAATGTAGACATCCTTGCTGTCCAGCTTAAGTGCAACTCTTCATCTTCCAAGCTGATTAATATGACTTGAATGTCATAAAAAGGTGAGTTTCATCCAGCCTTCATTTCATGTCTCCTCAATGAATTTTGAAAACCCCACTTGAATGGTGATAACATCAACCTTGAATGCCTTGAATTTGCTGAATTAAGATGGCCATCAATTGCTTGTCTCTTGGTAGAAGATGAAAGAACTCTTCCTTGGCTCAAATTCATTCAAATCATCCATGCATAAAATTCCCGTAGTAAAAATTTCAGCCTGCACTGTCTTCAGTAAATCATTCGTATCTCAAGCTCCCGATATCGGATTGAGGTGATTCAAAAGGCATTGGAAAGCTAAGAGATGGAGGAATAACGTCCAATTGATTTCTGGATCCAAACACGTCTGTATCGCATCCAGAATTGGAAGACATTCTGCTGATATTCTTGCATCTGGTAAAACCGTTCATCTTCCCTCATGCACCTAGACACAAAGGTAAACTTTATTCAATCTTTAATTGAAAACATGCATGTAAACAATTAAGAGTTAGTTTAATAAATGAGCTAGTTTGATGAATGAACTAGTTTAATTAATGAACTAACTTTATTCAATGAACTAATAATCTTGAATGAACTAGTTTAATCAATGAACTACTTAGTTAAATGAAGTGTATAACTAAATGAACTACATGTTTAAATGCAACGCATGCTTTAATGAACAACATGTTTATTGAATGCAATGAATGTTATGCAAACTTTAAATACTCATGCAAATTCATGCATAAGCAAAGTAAAGTGTTCCTCCCTTATTATTTCTTCTTTCTCACGTCCCAAGCTTGATGTAAACATATTTTCCATGGCTGCTTGGAACCCCTTGGCCCTTGCTCGAGTAATGGGGCCACCTGGGTACTTCTCTGGGTCTTTGCCATTGACGTTCATATCATCCATCATCCAGTAAAAGTTCTAGTTGGAAGGAGTTCATCGACATTATTCTTTATCACGATCATACCTCATTTCTTCGACACGCACTTGATAGGACTCACCCAAGAACTATATGAGATATGGTAGATGATTATAGCATCGAGCATTTAATGATCTCCTTCATAACCACAATCTTCATGATCGGATTGAGTCTCCATTGTGGTTCTATTGAGCTATTATGATCATCTGCAAGCAAAATATTATGCATACACAAAGTAGGGCTTATACCCTTCTAGTTAGAAATAGTCCAACCAATAGATTTCTTATGTTGAGATAACACATGTAATAGTTTATTCTCTTGGATGTTAAGCTAGCAGATATTATTATAGGCAATGTATTATTCTCCAGTAAATATGCATACTTTAATTATGGGGAGAAGAGGTTTTAATTCAAGTGTTGGTGGATGCTCCATCGATGGTTTGGGAGATTTAAATCCAAAGGTTCAAAAGAAGTACCTAACCTGGTAAGTATAATATTGGATTGTTCATTCTCTCACTTACCTTCTTCTTCAGCTTCTTGCATTGCCTCGTCGAATTTAGATTACTCCGCAGTGCTAAGCACATTATTACAGTATATCTCTTGAAGGTTCTCTTCGACTAGGGTTTCCTCACTTTTCACAAGCTATCATTCTTCATAGTCATCTGCATACTTGAGAGTGTTGAATACATTGAGTGTGATCTTTTGGTCATTCATCTTCATAGTGAATTATCCCTTTTCACAATCGAGGTAAAACGCCTTGAGGTTTCATCTTCAAGACTTGGGCAATCTGCCCAACTTGCATTTCTAAAGACCATAGAGAAGCGATGTTGTTTTGCAGGATGGATTGTTGGTTTTACAACATAGCAGTTTGCGTGGTAAGCATGTCACTATGGATCTTGAGATGTGTTGGCTGATCCTGCATAATAACTCGGGAAATATCCATAAAACTTTGATAAGAAGAATTAAAAAGAATTATAATTAGAGTTCGAAACTCTCTAGTTCTGCCTCTGAGTTTTTTGTTAGAATCTAGGAGGCTCTGTTGTAGTGCTCTGTCTGGCTCCTAAATTTCCTGTGTTACCTTCCCAACCAAAATTTGGATGCTGTTGTCACCTTGGGTTATATGTGTTTGAGTAGGGATTATTGTTGCGGTTGGTGTTCCCTACGTAGCATCCAAATTCTTGTTGGTGAGGGCATTCATTCGACTGGTGTTCCCCATCACAGTCCTCGCATGTATATTGAATTACCTTATCCTCTCGTGTGTTGGATATCAGTTGCATATTCTTGAGCAGGTTTGTGATGCTGGAGAGTTGAGCAGCCACACTTTGAAAATCATATAATTAGAGTGTTACAGAAAATTTAGGGCCGAGATTCAATCTCCCCGTAGGAAACTGGTAGTCGTTATTGTCTATTTGATTACGAATTTTAAAAGCCTCTTCGGGATCTTTGTCGAACAAAATGCCATTGGCCGAAAAGTCAATCATTATTCTTGTTGGAGCATTGACGCTATTATAGAACTTTATTATTTGTATCCAATCATGAAATCCATGAATCGAGCACTTGTGCAGCATATCTTTATATCTGTCCCAACATTCATACATTGATTCATCATCTTGCTGCTTGAATGCTATAATTTTGCTCCACCTCTAATTATGTATGTTCAATGGATTATATCGGTGCAAAAAGCTTTTGCACATCTCATCCCAAGACGTAATAGATTCTGAGGATATAGTTTTCAACCATGCTCGGGCTAGGGGTTCAGGTCTCAACACGTAATCTAGAAGTCCATGTTGCTTAAAATAATCAAAAACTTCCAAGAAAGCTTGAACATGTTCTCTAGCATCCTCTCTTGCTGATCCACTGAATTGTTCAATGGAGTTGAGCATGTTGAACATTATGGGCTTTAACTCAAAGCTGGTTGGCCCTAGGTCTGGCACAACAATCGATGGATTGAGTTCATTGATGACAGTTGCAAAGTTGTAACGAATGGGTTGTCTAGGTTGGGCTAGTGGTGGAATAACCGACTGCCTTCCCTAATCTCCATTATTAAATACATCGTCAACAAGGATTAGTACGTCTATTGGTGGATCGTCGCTATGACGTTCGTTGTTCAAGCCGTTCTAACCATGGTTATCAATTTGTGTGTCTGGTCATGTACTGGAATGTACCTGAAAAGTAAAAATAAAAAACAAACTAAATAAAATCTTAAGCGCAATTACTACGTAATTATCAATTTCCAATCCTCAGCAACGGCGATCAAGTAATAAAGTGATAAAGTAGAGTGTCGAACCCACGAGGATTGGATAAATAAATACCCGAAGCGATTGTACTTATGAATAGCTGAGCAAGTATTGGTTTGATGATGATTATCAAAACTAAATGCAAATAAAGGTAAAGTAGCAATGATCAAGACAAGCAGATGCTGAAGCAAATATTCAGATAATTATGGAAGCTGGGTTTATTGCCTAGGAATTGTGCTTGATTATTTATTTGAATGCTATAGCGATTGGCAATACATGTTTGCGTAAACCAATTAAGATTTTATCTACTCGACAGGGTTTTCTAACTAACTTCTGACTCTCTCGATGCCTAGAAGTTGATAACAATGAAGCTAAGATAATACATATCTGCGTGAACCGTAACAACTCTATTATCTATTTAAGTTCCCCTTATTAGTCGTTAAAATCCTAAACTTATGTCTAAGCCGGATTAAAACTAAGTTAACAGCTTAGCCCCACTGCTAACGTTTGTTTAACCTAACTCTCTTGATATTAAGCCATGTATCAAAAGTTAAAAGGCCTCTCTCGATAGCTCTTGATATTAAGCCACAAATCAATAGTTAAAAGGTCTATCTCGATAGCTCTTACAATAACTATGCATGAAGAATTATGAACAGAATAGATAAAGGGAAAAGACTATAGCATTAAACAAATTAATCAAAACATAATATCCTAAAAACAATAAACTCAAGAAAAAGTATTTAGCTCATGTCTGAGCCTAAAACATCCGTAATAAAAACAATTAAAAACATGGCAGTTTATCAAGCAATGGATAGAAAAGGGTCAAGCGTCCTCGACGTTCTCCTTTAAGCTCTCTAACTGTGCAGGTCCTACACTCCTCGAGCCTCTCTCGATGGCTTTTGTTGTGTACAGACTCCTCTAGAACTTCGACTCTGGTGGTTCTCCGATAGCTGAAGAGTAAGGTTTGTCGCCTACAATTGAGCTCCTCTTGTTTATGGCCCAAGTCTTCTTTATATAGGCGAAAAAATTAGTGTTTGGAAACCTTAAAGCGTGCGAAGCCTTTTTAAGAGGATCTTGCTTTCCCGTTTTATTTAATGAGTTCCGTATCAGATGAGAATCCACGTAAGCCAAGTCTGGTTCATCTCCAACTCTTGTTGCCTTGTCAGCTACATACGAGAGGGATCCTTCTGCTCCAGCTCCTATAGTTCCCTTCACAAACACGAAAAAAAACACTATCTTCCCCATTAAAAGTACCAAAGTATATAACAATTAAGCACATGCAGTGACACTCGCTAACTAAATGCAAACTACTTCTAAATGCAATTATATGAACTTAAACACATGCAAAAGCTAATTAAAAAGGATATACAAAATAAGTTATCTACACAGTCATCGCGAAGCATTAGAGTCAAAAGCACCATATAAACTCGTTTCATGTTCTTGCTTGTAGAGTTCTGAAATCCCACCACCAGTATCAATTATAAGTAGTCCAGAATTTATAACTAGTTATTATGAAACCCAAAAATGAAAAATGACAAATGTAGTCGATCAACTATACAATTTAGACATGATACATCCATGCATGACGAATCAAAGTTCAATAAATTGCAGTGGAATTTTACAAAATCTATGTCAGCGTGATTCTAATTTTCCATGTTCCAGGCCCATTAATATATCTTCTAGGAATAAGCTTAAGCAGCAACATTAAAAAGGTACTTTCCGCCATTAACAACAGAAGAAAGGATAAGAGAAGCGTTAAGCTTACCCATAGCTTGAAACTAAGCAAAACGGAAAAGCAAGAGTTGAGTTTGAAACAAACCGCACGTGGGGGCAAAACAAAGCTTCGCCTGGTTTGAAGTCCAGAATGTGAGAAAGGCGGACTCGAGAATCCGAGCATGCAAATACCCAGAACTTGAGGCTTTGCTCTTTGGCCATAGCCCCATTTAGACCAGGATTTTCTTTGTAAACTGAAGGTCCGTAGTTCGATCCTGCGTGGGGCGCCATTGTTGATCACTTAAGTGTGCAACAACTCTTGACGGTAGAGATCCTGATAGAGTAGCGCAATCTTGGGTTTGGAAGCCTTCAATCAAGTTGTTGCAAGAACTAGGAGCTCTAGACTCAATCAAGGAAGTTTGGGCAGATCTGAAAATTCAAGAGAAAAGAGAAGGGATTTTCTTGAAAATTTCAGATTCAAGGCTGGAAATTTAAAGAAAGAAAGACGAAATGAAGGATTAGATGATAAGAAATAAGAATATAAATAAAAAGATGAGAAAAGATTAAGAAGATAGGTAAAATAAATCTGGAAATTCCAGCTTTGTTTATGGAAGATGGTGTGTGAAGGTTGAAGATGAATATGGCTTGTGAATTGTTGTTGTTGTTTTGTCCTCGGCACCCTCTTAGACGCAATTATCTAAGCAAGCAACCTCAAGCGGCTCTAACCCACCCTCCTAGACGCGATTATCTAGGCAAGCAAGAGTGTGAAGATGATCTTCCTCACAAGAACTCGTCGAACTTATGTTGAAGAAGACTTCGAAGGCACAAGTAATCAGCACTTGCAAAAACAAACTCACTAAATATTGCATAAATCAAAGAAAATATGTCTTACAATGATGGAGGCTTCATCCTTTTATAGGTGAAGGATAGACAAAGTAATTTAACTTCTACTAAAACAAGGAAAACCTAGTCTAATTAAAAATAATAATAAAATAACAGCCTTTAAACTCCTTGTGCTTGTGTGACAAGGAATAGGGTGATAAGGCAAGTGATAAGCTGATAAGGGCTGAGTGGCTGGTTCCTAAAGTATATAAAACCCTAAAAACATCAATTTAAATGATAATAAATATATTGGGCTAAGTTTAATTCGTCCAAAGCCTTATATGTTAGCTTTTGGGCTGAATTTTACAAAATCCAGTAATAATCCCGTATCCAGTTTTCTGCATGCGCAATCTTCAGTAAATTGGACGTATCTTGAGTTCCCGATGTCCGATTGACGCGTTTCAAGATGCGTTGGAAAGGTAACTGAATGACGGACAATTTGATAGGAGACAACTCAACCCAGAAATGCCTGGATCCCACCGGAAACTCGTCGCAATTTAGCTGACTTTCCAGACTTCACAAACAGATTCAGTTTCTTGTCCAAGTTGCATCGTTTTTGACCTCCTATGCGTGCATTGTTTTGGCCATTATTCTTTGCATCGAACAAATTCAGCTTCTTGTCCAATATGAGTAATTTAACCCTGCTCATGTATGTATCATTCCCCCACTCCTCAACGATTCGTCCTCGAATCTAAATCGGCAATGAGAGAACAATCATCAACTTCAATTGAAAAGGCTTCTTTGTTGTATGTGGAGTGATCTAATTGAGCTCCTCTCAATGGTTCAACAAAATCCTGAAAAGATAAGATAACACTACTCGAACACTTGTAATGATTAGTCAAAACAAAATCACTCGTCGCGTTCTTTTTCTTGTCTTTTTCTTTTGGGTTTTGTGTGACTTTTACCTCATATGTATTTTCACTCACCAAATTTGGGCCATTAATTTGACTTTTTTCACTCTTGGCCTCTTTACTCTCAGTCTTTTGTATCTCACATCTCATATCCCTCTCACAAAATTTATCATCAATGTACAATTTCTGTAGAGGAGAAAGTATTTCTAACGGAATGATAGGACAATAATCAAATGAAGGGTTAGAATTACACTTACTTTCTTCGTGGGGAGGTGATGAGAGAATAGCAAGTGGACCTACTACTTCACATGAGGGATTAGAAGCATTGTCATCTTTTCTAATGTGTTCACTATCACTATCACCATCCTTTTGTTTGGGAGATGGTTCTTCTCCAATATCAACATTTGCACAAATGTTAGAAGTAGAAGTAGGAAGAGAATCATGTGTACCTTCTGGTTTTGGGATGTCTTCGTGGTCGGTTGCATTCGTGTTGTCAATTGATTCAGCATTTTGTGCTTCCAATCTTTTTCGTTTTATCCTCTCACACTGTTTTTTTGCTTTCGCTATTTCTTCATCTACTTTTTCCGGCTCTATTGTAGCAAACGAGAGCTTCTGGCCTTGGTGCACAACCGAGTATCCATTTGTATTGATTCGATGGACAGCGCCACGATCATTTTTCCAAGGTCTTCCTAATAGCAAGTGGGTGACTTCCATAGGAACCACGTCACACCATACATCATCACAATAGCTTCCAAGAGTAAAAGAGATTAAACAACGTTCAGTTACCTTCATATCCGGTCCGCTATTAAACCCTTGAAGATGATACGGCTTAGGGTGTTCTTGGCATGGTAGATCAAGTGCATCAACAATGAAGCTACTCACTAAGTTTACACGACTATCACCATCAATAATTAAAGAACATAGATTACCTTGTATCTTACATCGTGATCGAAAAATATTTATTGGTATACGATAACGAGTGTTGAAAAGAGAATAAAACATCCTAATTGCTTTAAGAATCCAAAGAAAAGGTTAGACACCAATAGAAATATAGTTGCAAGGAGAAAGAAGCGTATGCAACTTTTAGTCCTACTAACACAAAGAAACAAGAAAGTGTTAGAAGATGTGTGTAAGAAGCAATAAAAGCTAAAACAAACGAAAACTAATGGCTAAGAATGAAAGAAAATTAGAAAAACCCCTAAAACCCTAGAATTTTGCAGCAACTTGATCTACTTCGTTTGAGGTGTTCCCGATGTCAAACAATTCTGAAATTTTATGTGGCGACTCCTCCAAAGGTGTAGATCTGATCTGGAAATTTTCAGCTTAAAATTCGCTCGTTTGAATTTGACAAGATTTCCCTAATTTTTGAGTTTTTCACCCAAAAACGCCAAAATTCTTGTCAAGAATCGTCCCAAATCTGATACCAAATGATAGAGTAGCGCAAATTCGAATAAACAGAAAAACAAAACAAACCAAAATAAAGAACAAATCTAAAAATTCAGATTTGCTTATTGTGGTGGCGTCAATGGAGGAAGCTTGAATATGTGGAGATGGCGTGATGAATTGATAGTTGTTGTTTTGTCCTCGGCACCCTCTTAGACGCAATTATCTAAGCAAGCAACCTCAAGCGGCTCTAACCCACCCTCCTAGACGCAATTACCTAGGCAAGCAAGAGTGTGAAGATGATCTCCCTCACAAGAACTCGATGATCTTATGTTGAAGATGGCTTCTAGACAAGTTTATCGAACACTTGCAAACTCAAAGAATACTAAAATCTCCAAAGAGAACTTTTTATTAATCAATGAAATCTTAATTACAATGTGGGTGAAGTCTCCTTTATATAGGTCATGGAGAAGTTCTAATCCTACTAAACTTAGGAATTAAATACAATAAATAAATGCTAAAATCTAATCTCCTAATTAGATAAGTAACTTCCAATAATAAATAAATGCTAAAAATAAAATCCTAATTAAATAAATCTGATCCTAATAGATATTGCAGAATCCTATATCGATTTAAATTACAAATAATCAAATAAAATCTTAAAAATTCGTAATTATCCAAAAATCCCGTATTAATCCTGTATAGGAATTTCTGCATGCGCTGTCTTCACTAAAATAGACGTATCTTGATTTCAAGATGTCCGATTGAGGCGTTTCAAGATGCGTTGGAAAGGTAATTGACAGACGGACAAGTTTTAAGAAGACATGTCAACCCATAAATGCCTGGATCCCATCCAAATATGCATCTTAAGTTGACTGACGTTTCTGACTTGCAAAGCAATTTCAAATTCTTTTCCAATATGATTATTTTGACCCCTCTCATGCTCGTATCAATGCATCTTGGACAAGAAATAGAATCTGTTTGTGAAGTTTGGAAAGTCATCCAACTTGTGACGAGTTTTCGGGTGGGATCCGGGCATTTCTGAGTCAAGTCGTCTTCTAACAAATTGTCCATCATTCAGTTACCTTTCCAACGCATCTTGAAAAGCGTCAATTAGACATTAGGAACTCAAGATATGTCCAATTTACTGAAGACTGCGAATGCAGAAAACTGGATACGAGATTTTGTAAAATTCAGCCCAAAAGGCTTCGGACGAATTAAACTTAACCCAATATATTTATTCTCATTTAAATTGATGTTTTTAGGGTTTTATATACTTTGGGAACCAGCCACCCAGCCCTTATTAGCTTATCACCCTATTCCTTACCACACAAGCACAAGAAGTTTAAAGGCTGTAATTTTATTATTATTTTTAATTAGATTAGGTTTTCCTTGTTTTAGTAGAAGTTAAATTACTTTGTCTATCCTTCACCTATAAAAGGATAATGCCTCCATTATTGTAAGACAGATTTCTTTGATTTATGAAATATTTAGTGAGTTTGTTTTTGCAAGTGCTGATTACTTGTGCCTTCGAAGTCTTCTTCAACATAAGTTCGACGAGTTCTTGTGAGGGAGATCATCTTCACACTATTGCTTGCCTAGATAATCGCATCTAGGAGGGTGGGTTAGAGCCACTTGAGGTTGCTTGCTTAGATAATTGAGTCTAAGAGGGTGTCGAGGACAAAACAACATCAACAATTCGCAAGCCATCTTCATCTTCCATAATTCCATAAATAAAGCTGGAATTTTCAGATTTGTTTTACCTATCTTTTTCTTAATCTTTTTTCATCTTTTTATTTATATTCTTATTTCTTATCATCTAATCATTCATCTTGTCTTTTTTCTTTAAATTTCCAGTTTTAAATATGAAATTTTCAAGAAAAGCCCTTCACTTTTTTCTTGAATTTTTAGATCTACCCATACTTTTCTTGATTGAGTCTAGAGCTCCTTGTTCTTGCAACAACTTGATTGAAGGCTTCCAGATCCAAGATTGCGCTACTCTAACAATATGCCATGTTAATGATCTCAATTTTAACTTGAATATGAATAAAAGGGGAGAATGGATTAAACTAAAATTGTGAATAAGTAATAGCATGCAAATTGAGAAATTAATTTAGAAAGAAAAGTGAAAACAAATGCTTGATTTCTTGTTCTTGATTTTGCCTATTCAAGTAATGGTATATATGTATGATAATGATATATGATGCTTGATCCTTGAATCATGAATGAAATTCACTCGAATACTTACTTGAATTGTATTATCTTGATCATGAAACACATGAAAATGTGAATTGCAAAGTGTAGAGATAAGGCTCAATTGACCTAAGGGCTGTGTATATGAACATGATCTTGCAATGTATCACTTGAATTGATCCTTGAATAAGCTATTGCTGCTTGACATAAACATGTAATACTTGAATAAGTGATTCATAATTGAACAAAGCCTTGGTTGTTAGTGGTCATAGGTAGAAGGGCATGCCTTTAGAGTCTAGAGCTCATTGTGTCAGGGTGGACTATGGTTCAGGGCTAAGACCCCTAATTGGCGACAGACGGAGGGTACGTATGTGTGATCTTTAGTGACAGTAGGAGAGTTGACCAGTGCTACGGCACATCTTGTGGCGAAAGTTGGTTGGAGACTCGATTACCTGGACAACTAAATACCAAAGGCATAAACTAAAGAAAGCAAATGAGAAATAATTAAAGAATAAAGCTCATTTGATACTTGAATTATATGATTCTTGAATTACTTGAATACTTGAATTACTTGATATGAAAACTTGCTACTTGGATTACTTGACATGCATTCTTGAAATGACAAACATGAAAACTTGAATTATTGTCACTTGACTTGTATACTCGAATTTCTTGCTACATGATTATTGCTCGAAATAGACCTTGACCTTACTTGAATACATGAGTTCTAATTGTAAACTTATCTTGAATGAACAGTTTAAATTGCTTGATTTCATGATATGTAAGCATGAATTGCTTGACTACTTGATATGTGTCCATGAATAGCTTGATTTCTTGAAATGGATAAAGCATGAATTATGATTCATTGTCTCTCGCTTCTTATACTATTCGATTGCCTTGAAATCCTTAGCTAGGATCCTTCTTGATTAATTGACACTTGACTTGATATAACAAATGGGTTAGAACTAGTTACTACCTCACTAAGTACATATCTTGTACTTATCACTCTTGTTTTCATTCTTCCCAACCACAGGATAAAGGATTCGATCGTTGCTTGATCCTGAAGCCTGAATTCTTGAGTTGGAAGCAAGACACAAGCATAGCTAAAGTATAGACATACTTGTTTTGTACTCCCCTAATTGGTGGCACATAGTTGTATATAATGTCTAGTGCATGCATTTTGAGCACTTGAAACTTGTATATGTATATATGTCTTGAATGGGCCTATCATGTTATGAACTTGGTGGTTAATGTAATTAAGTAATGAACCCTAATTTCATGTAATGGAAATGTATCTTGCTGTGCAAATAAGTATTGATATGTATCTAATGAATGTTCAAAGTAATTAACCTAGACTATTATGCCTATTCAAATGACTTGTATAATGTAATAATTACTTGTGTGATCATACCTTGTTGTAGTATTTTTATAAGATTGAATGGTAAATACCGAATGGCAAGGATGGCATATGCCTGCTTGGAATCAAGGTATGTACTTTTGTTCATGTTTAATAAGTTAAGTATGTAATGTCACATGTATCAAGCTAAAGAGAAAAGAATGAAATGAAGCATGTTTGCTTATTTAGGTTTCGAATGATGATGATTGTATGATAATGTTAATTGAAATTTTTGGTAACCTATAATGTATGTAATTAAGATTGCTTACATGTTAAGCAATGTATGTTTGGTTACTTGCTAGTTAAGTAACTCATCTAATAGGGATAAGTTAGCCTATATTTGCCTTGTTCTTGCTTGTATTGTTCATTGGTAACGCTTCCGAACCGGTTTCCTGCCAACCCGGGTAGGGGGTGTTACATTTGGGGTGTTACAATATCTTTGTATCATGCCAAAGTGTCCAAGAACTTCCATTGTTTCGGCAATTTATCTTTTATGCTTCATTGTTGGGAAGAGTGTCTTATAACGCAAGTATCTTGTTTCTTTCCTTAATATCTTATAGCATAAAGTGAGCTTTTAGCTCCTTAGAGTAAGAATTCTTATAACTTTTAAGCTTGACGTTATTACTAGTATTTTATATTGTCAAGGGATTGAGGGTCAATTCCACTCCAAAGCAAAGCATACATATAACGTTACTTCAATTAAATAATAATTAAACATCATAGTATTTCATACAAAGCATTCATGATGCACATGCAATGTCTACCTTATCCAAGAACTTTAATGCCATGTATGTAACCCAATCCCTGATGCTCTATATGAGCCTTATGCAAAATGGTCATATGTGATTCATACTTAAACATTTAAAAATAACAAGTCTATAAAAGTAAAAATCGAGGTAACTTCATGTTTCCCAAAACAATTGCGACTACAATCACCTGATATCCCGAAGTTACAGGATACCTGAATCCACACTTTCATACATTCCCAATTTATTTCCCTTTTTAGTCTTCATTCCCCTTTCCTACTTCCTTATCATGGTATGTACCTTGAATTAGGTAACAATTCATCAACACCAAATCAATACATTACCAACAATCCCATTGCACACATATACATGTATATAAATTCAAATCAGTCCATTTATGTTCTTAAATATCTAAAACAGTCCATGCATTAACTTACATACTTAAATAACACAAAACAGATTTAATTACACAAAATTGTCCAACTTTCATATGACACATATATACATTTCAAACACATCAAAACAGCCCAGCAGCATTGTTGTTAAACCTTTGTTAATTTTATGCCCCTAACTTCAATTATTTAATAAGTCAATGACCTTTACTAAGTCTATTATTACCTTTATCATGTGTAATTTAGCACAAAACAGGGTAGCTCACATATCTATACACTTTATTCCCTCAAAATCGTCCGATTTAAACATGTACACACAATTACACATTGATTATAGTCCACATGCTTTTGTATTTATACAAAGACGGTCCAGAACACATGAATGCATTTTTACAAATATCAAAATAGTCCAACAAACATTCATTTTAATGCCAAAACAGTCCCTATATTCATCCTTAAAGCATATCCCCTGTTTAAATTGTATAAAACAGTCCACTAAAGATTATATATGTGCAAATACAATTTCAATTCCATATATATTCAGTCATATGTCCAAAGCAGTCCATTAAAGATTATGTTTAAGTAAAAACAGTCACAAAATATCCAATTGTCCCATTAAACAATGTTTTCACAAATTTTCGAGTCTAATTATTTAACCATCTAACCATTCCTTTGTTAAAATCCTTATCATACAAGACTCATCACCGAACCAACTTCATCCATAATCATGCTGGAAAATTCACCATAATACAATCACTAAACATGTTACAAATTTAACATTCTATGAACAAGTCCCTAAATTCGAATTCAAAAGTTCTACATTTATCCTTGCATGCTTATGAGATGCAAACATGGTTCTCTTATCTTATGAAAACCTTAAATTAAAGGAAAGGAAGAATTAAAATACCTTTTCTTATTAACTATTCGAGCCAGCCATGGCCACTCATCCATAAACATGCAACGTTCCAAGTTTCCTTTCCTCATTTCTCTTTAATTCTCCTTAATGGAGTATACCGGCCTTGAGGAAGAAGATGACACATTGTCTATCTTTTCCCTTGGCTAAGTCGTGCAATTACACACATGGTAATAGCTAAATTGGACATGTGTACTAGCCTATTACTATTTTTTTCATCATGCAAAACTCTATTTTTACATGGATTACGATTTAGCCTTTCTAAATTAGTCATTACTTATCGAAGATGTTACTCAAAGATAATTCGATAACCACGTAACTATCAGGTAAAAACTTTGAAAGTAAACCGAGAAAAATCCACTAGGGACAACTATTTTCTTAATATAGCTACCACTTCTATATGTCAATTATGATTCAAGTTTATCTTATGACATAATCTTTTCAATGACATCATCCAAACATTGTATATAAAGTTAAGACAGGAATACCGAATACACAAGATTAAGTTAATCGGATATAACAAGTCCAAAACTTATAAAATTCTAGGTACAATTAAATATTACCACTTTTAAGATCATATTAAACCATTCATACCTATTAAGATAAATTTAGAACCAACTACCCCTAGGGTTCGAAACAAGAAGGGTAAAAATAGTTTTAATTAATTTCTTATAACTTAAGTAAGAATTAACTATGGTTAGGTTTTTAAAGAGCGTGTTTGTGATCCCAGAAATACTTCTACATTATAAAGATTATACATCAACAAACAAGAATAATCTTATATTAAGGACCAAGGCCATTCGATCAAGTGGCTATACCTTTACATAAGCAATCGATACATACCTATACATATATACATGGTTTCTCACTCAATCAGATACTCAATAATCAATAATAAGAATTACTCTTGTTATGCAAGACTTTAATATAATTCATTGATTTAATAATAACTTTCTTGGTTTTTCCTTATCATAGATTATCGTTATATAAAAGAATACTTGACATACTAGAATTCGAATTGACATATGGTAATATGAGTTAATTGTTAAATGAAGTATCAATTTAGCATAGCACAACTTGTTTTACTTGTCAAATAAATCTTCAACTATTCGAACCAATCATGTTCATGTATGCACGAATATGTTTCAATGAGCATTATATATATAATAATTAAATGAACACACAATACCAAGGTATTACCAAAGCATGAACCTTCTTCCCAAGGATTTTCAAGAAGATGCTTGGATACTTCTAGTTTTTCTTCTTTTATACAACTATTGCAAGGAATCATATATAGCACTCTATCAAGCATACAATTGATTCAACCAAAATCAGACAAGCATTTAAGCTCATACCTAAGTTTATTACATTCCATTTTAGCTAGCACATTCATGTGTGCTAGCCTCATTCAAACCACTTAACTAGTGTATGTGTATTACTATGACATTTACTCATTAATTAGTAAAATTGATCAACCAACAATAATTATTTAAAGAATTTCGCGAAACAGGTAAAACATTCAAATTTTACAATGTTTAATGCAATACTACATCAAAATTATTATCATGCTTCTATGCATTCACTATGCCACCATCTAAGGAGTTCAACTATGGAAAACTAAATACATTTGGAACTTTAAGTAGTGACTTTCAAGCTTTAACCCATGATCGAACCAAATATGCTCATCCAACCTGAAAATGCAGGATAATGAATGCATTAGGCTTATATCTATGAAGAAAAATATACAAGAAAAATGGCAACTATGATCAAGATAGATGCAAAGTGATAAAGCATACGATAGCATAAGCTTTTATGTTAGTCTTAGTTATACCAAATCTTATTCTAGACATTATACAAATTCTTGTTCAATAACTTGTTGAAAGATGTATTAGAAAGCATGTATTCTTCATATCTTGTTATGCTAAACATGAGCCTTATCAAAGTTCTTAACTGAAATCTGTCAAAGTTCTTATCGGAACCCTTATCTGAGTTTGGACAAATTTAAGGGTATTTGGGCTGGTTTAGATGATAAGAAATTGGTTATTGGGCAAGGAGGCATGTGCGGACTGTTTTAAAAGCTAACTAGGCCTAAAAACACTTGTAAATCCTAATTTGGGCTAAAAATAAAAATCTGACCCAATCTTTTATAGTAACAAGTATTGGGTCTAATTACAATAAAAGGGCTAATTAATGGACATCTAAAGGCTCATGGATATCCATCTCCAAAGGTGCAGCAAGTTGAGTTTTTGTGACCCAATTATTCTTGAAGGATGTTAAGTGTGGACTTCCTTCAAGAAATTCTTCTTTCTTCATGGCAAGCTTGTAATCCTTTGCTCACGAATACTTGGATGGTCGAATTCAGCTTGTCCTTGATTAGCTTAGACTTGGCTCGGGTTATTGAGCCAAGTGGAAAAGTAAGTCCATCTTGTCCTTGGAATTGCCTTGTGTTACATGTATCATCCCCTCCCTCCTCAAAAGGATTCGTCCACGAATCTGAAACATCAAAGGGAAAAAGATCAGAAACATTAAAAGTTATACTCACATTATACTCACCTGGTAGATCAATTCGGTATGCATTGTTGTTGATCCTTTCAAGGACTTGGAATGATCCATCTCCTCGTGGATCCAATTTGGATTTCCTATGGTTCGGAAATCTTTCTTTACGCATGTGCAACCAAACCCAATCTCCTGGTTCAAAGACAACTTGGCGTCGGCCTTTGTTGACTTTGGCAGCAACGTTTTCATATGTTTTCTCCATTCTTTGCTTTGCCCGTGTGAATGGATTTAACTAACTCCGCTTTCTTTTTGCCATCTAAGCTGCTAATATTATTAATAGGTAAAGGAACAAGGTCTAATGTAGTTAAGGGGTTAAAACCATAAACTACTTCAAATGGAGAATAACCGGTGGATGAATGAATAGAATGGTTGTAGGAAAACTCTCAAAAAGGTAGATATTCTTCCCAAGTTTTTGTGTTCTTACCGACAATAGTTCTGAGTAATGCACCTAAGATCCGATTTATTACCTCGGTTTGTCCATCCGTCTATGGGTGACAAGTAGTAGAATAAAGAAGTTTGGTACCTATCTTTCCCCACAAAACCTTCCAAAAATGGCTTATGAACTTTACATCTCTATCGGAAACGATGGTGCGTGGAATTCCATGAAGTCGTACTACTTCTCTAAAGAAGAGATCGGCTACATGTGTTGCATCATCCATTTTATGGTATGGTATGAAGTGAGCCATCTTTGAAAACCTGTCGACCACAACAAAAATTGATAGAGTAGATCAAATTCGAATAAAAAGAAAAACTAAACAAACCAAAATAAAGAACAAATCTAAAAATTCAGATTTGCTTATGGTGGCGGCGTCAATGGAGGAAAGCTTGAATATGTGGAGATGGCGTGATGAATTGATAGTTGTTGTTTTGTCCCCGGCACCCTCTTAGACGCAATTATCTAAGCAAGCAACCTCAAGCGGCTCTAACCCACCCTCCTAGATGCAATTACCTAGGCAAGCAAGAGTGTGAAGATGATCTCTCTCACAAGACTCAATGATCTTATGTTGAAGATGGCTTCTAGACAAGTTTACCGAACACTTGCAAACTCAAAGAATACTAAAATCTCCAAAGAGAACTTTTTACTAATCAATGAAATCTGAATTACAATGTGGGTGAAGCCTCCTTTATATAGGCCATGGAGAAGTTTTAATCCTACTAAACTTAGGAATTAAATACAATAAATAAATGTTAAAATCTAATCTCCTAATTAGATAAGTAACTTCTAATAATAAATAAATGCTAAAAATAAAATCTTAATTAAATAAATCTGATCCTAATAGATATTGCAGAATCCTATGTTGATTTAAATTACAAATAATCAAATAAAATCTTGATAATTCGTAATTATCCAAAAATCCCATATTAATCCCGTATAGGAATTTCTGCATGCACTGTCTTCGCTAAAATAGACGTATCTTGAGATCCAGATGTCCGATTGAGGCGTTTCAAGATGCGTTGGAAAGCTAATTTGCAGCCGGACAAGTTTTAAGAAGACATGTTGACCCATAAATGCCTGGATCGCATCCAAAAATGCTTCGAAAGTTGACTGATGTTTCTGACTTGCAAACCAGTTTCAACTTCTTTTCCAAGATGATTATTTTGACCCCTCTCATGCTCGTATCAAAAATACTATCTCGGCCCTTTTTGGTACGAGGTAATCCAAGAATAAAGTCCATAGATAAATTGACCCAAGGGAAAGAAGGGATAGGAAGGGGTGTATATAAACCGTTAGGACTTACCTTAGATTTTGCTTGTTTACATACGATGCAAGATGTGCATACTTTTCCACGGTTTTCCTCATATGTGGCCAAAAAAAATGCTCCATTACCATGTCTAACGTTTTGGAGATGCCAAAGTGCCCCATTAAGCCTCCGGAGCGTGATTCATGGACTAGCAATTCTCTAATGGAGCCTTGTGGTATACACAACCTGTTTATTCGAAAAAGAAACTCATCTACAAGATAAAACTTGTTAAAAGCACCTTTTAAACAATGAGTATAAATTTCCTTGAAATCTGGATCATTAGGATACAATTGCTTTATATGTTCGAATCCCAATATAGTAGCAGCATTTGAGTAATTAGGGTATACCTTCTAGATAGTGCATCTGCTACTACATTATCCTTACCTTTTTTTACTTGATCACATAAGGGAATGTTTCAATAAACTCCACCCACCGAGCATGTCTCTTGCTCAAATTACCTTGGTTGTTTAGCCACTTCAATGATCCGTGGTCGGTGTGTATGATGAACTCCTTTGGAAGAAGGTAGTGTTGCCAAACTTCAAGTGCACGAACTAATGCAAGGAGCTCTTTATCATAAGTTGAGTAGTTCAAATGTGCTCCTTTTAACTTCTGGCTAAAGTAAGCGATTGGTTGTTTTTCCTATAAAAGAACTGCGCCTATGCCTATACCGGAGGCATCACATTCTAACTCAAAAGTTTTAGAAAAATCGAGAAGACGAAGAATTGGGGCAATACAAAGTTTACCTTTTAGTGTTTGGAAGGCTTGTTCTGGTGCCTCACCCAATGAAAACCTACCGCCTTTTTGATGATATCTGTCAATGGTGCGGCAATGGTAGAGAAATCCTTGACAAAGCGACGGTAGAAGCTTGCTAGGCCATGGAAGGGTCTCACCTCGGTTATGGATGATGGCGTGGGCCATTCTTGAATTGCTTTGACTTTTTCATTGTCAACATGGATACCCTGTGCACTTACTATAAAGCCTAGAAAACTAAGACTTTCACTACAAAATATGCACTTTTCCATGTTAGCATATAATTGTTCTGTTCGGAGAACTTCAAAGACCGATCTCACATGAAAGATATGTAAATCAAAAGAAGAGTATATAAGAAAATTATCGAAATAAACAACAACAAACTTACCTCTAAACTCCCGAAGGACATGGTTCATCAATCTCATGAATGTGCTAGGGGCATTGGTCAAACCAAATGGCATAACTGTCCATTCATATAAACCAAACTTGGTCTTGAAAGCGGTTTTCCATTCATCTCCTTCTTTCATTCAAATTTGATGATAACCACTCTTCAAATCAATCTTGGTGAAGATGAATGCACCGTAGAGTTCGTCAAGCATGTCATCTAATCGTGGAATAGGATGCCTATACTTGATTGTTATTCGGTTGATCGGTCGACAATCGACACATATTCTATATGAACCATCTTTCTTTGGCACCAAAAGTACTGGAACGGCACAAGGGCTTAAACTCTCACGAATGTAGCCTTTGTTGAGTAGTTCTTCCACTTGCTTTTCTAACTCCTTGGTTTCGTCGGGATTACATCTATATGCTGGTCTATTTGGAATAGAAGAACCCGGAATTAGGTCAATTTGATGTTCAATTCCTCTTAAGGGTGGCAAACCGTCAGGTGGATCACCTAAAACATCATTGAAGTCCTGCAAAAGAGAAACAAACACACTAGGCAAACTTTTGTTATTGTTAGTGATAGAAAAAAATTGTTCCCTAAAGCGGATGAGGATGCAAGGTTGTTTAAGGAAGGGGGCTTGCCCCACTTCTTTTTCTCTCGCATAAATATTTTGAGACACTTTTTTTTCTCACATTTAGGATCACTCACCACCCCTAGGCCTATACTTATTTGGCTTTTATCACTACTGGCCTCTTTTGTATTTGCCTTTTGTTTTTCATTCTTTTTCATCTTTTTTATTTCCACCTCCTCACAAAACTTCTTCATTCGCATCTGATTTTTGTACACCTCTTTTGGATCGAGTGGAGCCAATGTATACTTTTTGCCATGGTATACAAAGGAATACTTATTTAACTTACCATGGTGAGTCACATCACGGTCATACTGCCACGGTCGTCCTAAAAGTAGGTGAGATGCTTGCATAGGGATAACATCACACCAAACGTCATCACAATATTTACCCATAGTGAAAGTGATTAAAGCACGTTTGTTTACCTTTAATTCTGACCATTCATGAAGCCATTGGAGATAATATGGCTTTGGATGGCGTTGACAAGGTAGGTCAAGTGCATCAACTAGATAGCTGCTCACCACATTCGCACAACTTCCGCTATCAATGATGACATAATATAGTTTGCCTCTGATCAAACATCTTGTGTGGAAAATATTTGTTCTTTGCATCTCCGTATCGTCGATTGCTTGGATATTATGTGAACGTTGAATCACCAAGCTTTTAGGATCAGGTTAATCACTGGAGTAACCACCGGCGATGATACATGCATGAGCAGGGTTAAATTACTCATATTGGACAAAAAGCTGAATTTGTTCGATGCAAACAATAATGGCCAAAACAATGCACGCATAGGAGGTCAAAAACAATGCATCTTGGACAAGAAACTGAATCTGTTTGTGAAGTCTGGAAAGTCAGCTAACTTGCGACGAATTTTTGGATGGGATCTAGGCATTTATGGGTGAACATGTCTTCTTAAAACTTGTCCGGCTGCAAATTAGCTTTCCAACGCATCTTGAAACGCCTCAATCGGACATATGTATCTCAAGATACGTCTATTTTAGCGAAGACAGCGCATGCAGAAATCCCTATACGGGATTAATACGGGATTTTTGGATAATTACGAATTTTCAAGATTTTATTTGATTATTTGTAATTTAAATCAACATAGGATTCTGCAATATCTATTAGGATCAGATTTATTTAATTAAGATTTTATTTTTAGCATTTATTTATTATTAGAAGTTACTTATCTAATTAGGAGATTAGATTTTAGCATTTATTTATTGTATTTAATTTCTAAGTTTAGTAGGATTAAAACTTCTCCATGGCCTATATAAAAGAGGCTTCACCCACATTGTAATTTAGATTTCATTGATTAATAAAAAGTTCTCTTTGGAGATTTTAGTATTGTTTGAGTTTGCAAGTGTTCGGTAAACTTGTCTAGAAGCCATCTTCAACATAAGATCATCGAGTTCTTGTGAGGGAGATCATCTTCACACTCTTGCTTGCCTAGGTAATTGCATCTAGGAGGGTGGGTTAGAGCCGCTTGAGGTTGCTTGCTTAGATGATTTCGTCTAAGAGGGTGTCGAGGACAAAACAACTATCAATTCATCACGCCATCTCCACATATTCAAGCTTCCTCCATTGACGCCACCACCATAAGCAAATCTGAATTTTTAGATTTGTTCTTTATTTTGGTTTGTTTGGTTTTTCTCTTTATTCGAATTTGCGCTACTCTATTAGGCGATGAATTCATTGTCGAACAATTCCTCCTCCGACTCGGATGAGTAGCTCCCATCTTCTCGAATAAGAAAGAGTCTTGTATTCGGGCAGTCTCTTTTATAGTGTCCATGACTGTTGCACTTGAAGCATACAATCTATCGAGTTTGTTTGTGTGTTTTCCGCCAACATGGGGTTTTTGTCTTGGTTTTGTCCAGTAACTTGGATGTTTCAATTTTCTGATTTGGTCTACTTGAGTCAAGTAAAGGTTTAGAAGAATTAGAATGAGATAAAGGTTGAGTGATACCTTTGTCATAGTGATAATTCTTTTGTCGATATCGTTGTCGATCTTTGATGCGCTTTTCAATTGTCATGGCGAATTGGAATGCCTCTTGAAGGGTGCAGTAGGTTTTGAGTTCAAGTACCTCAAAAGAATGTTGTCATTGAGTCTGACAACAAATCTAGTCATTGTATCCTCTTCATCCTCTTGGATATCGGCTCTTTGCATCAATGATTCCATCTCTTTGAGATACTCATCAACAGTCCTGTAGCCTTGTCGGATTCTTTGTAACTTTTGTTTGATCTCTCGCCGATGTAATGGGGGAACGAATCGTTCTCGCATGACTTCTTTAAGTTCTCCCCATGAGGTTATCTTGGCTTCTCCATTGAGACGCTGATTGCGAACCAATTGGGACCACCAAATGGATGCGTATTCAGTGAATTTGAGAGTCAATAGTGGAACTTGATCCTCTTCGAGGCATTGATAATACTCGAATAGAAGATCAACTCGATTTTCCCAGTCACAATAAGCATCAGGGTCATACATTCCTTGAAAAAGTGGTACAGTAATTTTTGGTTTGGCTAAGGTGTTTGTTGCTCGTCTCGGCTCTATGCGAGGATTGTGTCCATGCAGGAGGTTTTGGTTTCTATTCTGAATGGGAACAAGATTTGGATGCCTAGGCTCTTCAGTATCGCTTGCAATTGCAGTGGTTTCTAATCTCCCAATGGTTTGAGTGATTGCGGTTACGACTGTATCAGTGTGCTCAAGCTTGGCTGCCAAAGAGGTTACAATCCATTCAAGTTTATTGAGAGTATTCGAAACTTCTTGAAGAGTCACTTTATGTGGTTCTTCGTCGTTACTCGTTTCTGACATCCTGAAACACTCAGTAAACCGATCTCGTGCTCTTTAAAGACCTTCCTGCCACAAGTCAACAAGTTACAATCGGAGTTTAATACTAACAATGAGTCGTATTTGTACTAGGAGTCCAATGAAAGGCTTGACACCAATTGAATATAGTTGCAAGAAAGAAGGATTGGAATGCAACTTTTAGTCCTACTCACACCAGAAAAGAGAAGGTGTTAAATTGCGTAATAGAAGAAAGAAAAAGCAAAACAAATGAACTTAAGAAACTAAGAGTAGAAAAAAATTAGTAGAGAAAGATGATAACCCCAAAACCCAGAAACAACTTGAAGGAAGAAATCCAATGTTGAATCCACTTCAATGTGATGCTTGTGGTGGTTGATGATGGTGATCTTGATGATTCTTGATGGTGGTTGGTGGCTAGGTATAAGCTTTCTCACTTTTCTTTCTTTTCTTTTTTTAATTTTTTCTCTTTTTTTTCTTTTTACAAGGTAAATAAACTGAAAATAACGAAAATTGAAGAAAAATAATGAAAATAGGGTTAAAGAAGGGGGAAAACCCTAATTTGGCTGAAACTTTATCCACTTCGTTCGAGGTGTTCCCAAAGTCCAAAAATTCTGAAATTTTGTGTGGTGACTCCACCAATGGTGTAGATCTGATCTGAAAAGTTTCAGCTCAAAATTCACTCGTTTGGTTTTGACGAATTTTCCCTAATTTTTGAGTTTTTTTTCCCAAAAATACCAAAATTTTTGCCAAGAATCGTCCCAAATCTGATACCAAATGATAGAGTAGCGCAATATTGGATTTGGAAGCCTTCAATCAAGTTGTTGCAAGAACTAGGAGCTCTAGACTCAATCAAGGAAGTTTGGACAGATCTGAAAATTCAAGAGAAAAGAGAAGGGATTTTCTTGAAATTTCCAGATTCAAGACTGGAAATTTAAAGAAAGAACGATAAGATGAAGGATTATATGATAAGAAATAAGAATATAAAAAGAAGATTAAAATGATTGAGAAAGAGATAAGTAAAACAAATCTGAAAATTCCAGCTTTGTTTATGGAATTATGGAAGATGGAGTGAAGATTGAAGATGAAGATGGCTTGTGAATTGTTGATGTTGTTTTGTCCTCGGCACACTCTTAGACTCAATTATCTAAGCAAGCAACCTCAAGAAGCTCTAACCCACCCTCTTAGACGCGATTATCTAGGCAAGCAAGATTGTGAAGATGATCTCCCTCACAAGAACTCGTAGAACTTATGTTGAAGAAGACTTCGAAGGCACAAGTAATCAGCACTTGCAAAAACAGACTCACTAAATATTTCATAAATCAAAGAAAACCTATCTTACAATAATGGAGGCTTCATCCTTTTATAGGTGAAGGATAGACAAAGTAATTTAACTTCTACTAAAACAAGGAAAACCTAATCTAATTAAAAATAATAATAAAATAACAGCCTTTAAATTCCTTGTGCTTGTGTGGCAAGGGATAGGGTGATAAGGCAAGTTATAAGCTGATAAGGGCTGGTTGCTTGGGTAGCAAGTAAACTTGATGAAGGCTGGTTTGCTTGGGCATCAAGTAATGGGCTGATAAGAGCTGTTTTGATTGGGCAGCAAGTAAAAGTTGATAGGGCCTTTATTTGGTCGAATTTAAGGGTATTTGGGCTGGTTTAGATGATAAGAAATTGGTTCTTGGGCAAGGAGGCATCTGTGGGCTGTTTTAAAAGCTAACTAGGCCTAAAAACACTTGTAAATCATAATTTGGGCTAAAAATAAAAATCTGACCCAACCTTTTATAGTAACAAGTATTGGGTCTAATTACAATAAAAAGGGCTAATTAATGGACATCTAAAGGCTCATGGATATCCATCTCCAAAGGTGCAGCAAGTTGAGTTTTTGTGACCCAATTATTCTTGAAGGATGTTAAGTGTGGACTTCCTTCAAGAAATCCTTCTTTCTTCATGGCAGCTTGTAATCCTTTGCTCACGAATACTTGGACGGTCGAATTCAGCTTGTCCTTGATTAGCTTAGACTTGACTCGGGTTATTGGGCCAAGTGGAAAAGTAAGTCCATCTTGTCCTTGGAATTGCCTTGTGGTACATGTATCAGTATCTCACTCACAGGAGCTGAGGGTCTTTATGCTTTGATCGCAGCCGTTGGATCACAATCTGATCCAACGGTTCTCATCCGGCAGCGCAAGGAAGAATAGGATATTAGGGGTTTTTATCAAATATGGGTTAGGGTTATTTAGTTATTGGGTTTGGCCAGATTGGGCCTTGTACTATTATTTTAATATTAGGTTTGTAATTGGACTGAACAATTAAATAAATAGTTTGGGTTTTATAATTATATAAATGGGATTTATATTCAAATCTATTTTAGTTTTAATGTATGGTACATATATAAATATACTAATAATAACACATAATAATATTAATACCCTAATAATAGTAACAATAACATTAATTCACATGCAACATACATACATACTTATATATATTAATGACATACACAATAATAATGATAACAATATACACATATATCTATGCACATATAATAAACATACACATACATTATAATAAACACATTCGACATAATACATTCACACATTGGACATACATACAATTCAGACATATATACATATTACACATATACATGAGTACATATACACATAATAGTATTCATACATATCTATAATATACATACAATATATACGGTTCACACATGTAACACACATACATAAAAACATTGAACATATTAAAAGTAATAATAATGCAATAATAATATGAATATAATAACATATATATTACACATTTATATGCATAGTCAGATAAAATTGAGTTATTACAGGTACCAACGAATCATCATACGATTGTTTCTCATTGATCAAATGCAACAATGATGGCTTCACTTGCAACTCAGCCAACAAACCACCATCCGTGTCACACTCAACCGCGAAACATTCCCTCAACTCTACTGCAACCTTCCTACTCAAGGCATTCGCTACGACATTAGCCTTACCAGGGTGATATTCAATCGTCAAGTCATAATACTTAGCAACTTCAACTATCTCCGTTGCCTAAGATTCAACTCCTTTTTGTGACATCAAATATTTCAAATTCTTGTGATTCATGTACACAGTACACTTCTCACCATAAAGGTAATGCCTCCAAATCTTCAACGCAAACACCACTGCAGCAAGCTCTATATCATACGTAGGATAGTTGCACTCGTGCACCTTCAATTGCCTAGATGCATAAGCCACTACTTTACCCCCCTTGTATCAACACACACCCCAAACCAACATAGGATGCATCGCTATACACTACTAACTCTTTCCTCAACTCAGGTTGAATCAAGATCGGAGCTTGCGTCGAAGCTTCCTTCAACTTATCAAAGCTTGTTGTCTACCCTTCATCCACTCAAAAACTTACATCCTTTTGCAACAACTTCATCAAAGGAGCAACAACCTTTGAGAAACCATCCATAAAGCGATGATAATACCCTACTAACCCCAAGAAACTACGAACTTCTGACGCTGACTTAGGTTGCTTCCAATTCACAACTGCCCCAATCTTCTACGGATCCACCCAGATACCTTCTGCCGAAACAACATAACCAAAAAAACTACTTACTTAATTCAAAACTCACACTTGCTCAGCTGCTAGCATAAAGTTTATTATCCAATAGGATTTGCAACACAATTAGTAGGTGTTGATCGTGATCCCCCTCGATACGAGAGTACACGAGAATGTCATCTTTGAACACTACCACGAATTGATTCAAGAATTCATGGAATACCCGATACAACATATCCATGAAAGCTGCAAGTGCATTAGTCAACCCAAACGACATCACAAAAAACTCATAATGCTTGCAACGCATGCGAAAAGCTGTCTTCAAAACGTCTTTATCTTTCACCTTCAACTGGTAATACCCAGACCTCTAATCAATCTTGGAAAACACCGTACCACCCCGAAACTGATTAAACAAATCATCAATCCTCGACAAAGGATACTTATTCTTAATCGTCAACTTGTTCAGTTGCCGATAATCAATGCACATTCTCATCGTGCCATCCTTTTTTCACAAACAACACCAGTGCTCCCTACGGTGACACACTATGTCGGATGAAACCATGATCCAGCAACTCTTGAAGCTACGTCTTCAACTCCTTCGGTGCCATACGATACAGTGAAATCGACACTGAAGTTGTATCTATATATGTCTCAATACAAAACTCTACCTCTCTATCTGGTGGTAATCTTGACAACTCTTTTGGAAACACTCTTAGAAAATCACAAATGGTGGGAATATCCTGGACTTGCACCTCCTTCGTATTTGGGTTCATAACATAAGCTAGTTATGCCTGACCCCCAAACTCCAATAACTTCCGCGCTTCCAAAGCTTAAACAATATTGGACAAGAATTTAACATTATCACCCGCAACCACCACTTCGTAATCCTTAGCCAGTTTCAACGAAACTCGCTTGGTGAGATTTTAGAGTGAAATTGATAGTTTGGCTGCTGAGAAAGTTGAGAAAAAAAGTTAAGATTAAAAGAAGTTACGTAAAAAATGAATTTGGTTATTAAAAATATTTTTAATAAATCCCTTTTATTTTTATTAAATAACCTTTTAAAAACAATTTAAAAATAGCCTAAATTAAGAGAAAAATCTGATTAAAAACTTTGGTAAATTAGCTCCTTAAAGATTTTGAGTTTTGACCATCTTACGATTTAGTCACCAAAACAGTTTTGAAACTTTACACTTTAGCACCAGACCAAAATGTCCCAAAATCTAATTTTATTTATTCAAATTGAGTTTCCCAAAACCCTTAGAATATTAACTAAACATTTTCTAATATTTTCCATATTTTATTTTAACAAAAAACTATTTATTATGGTTTAATTCCCGAAACAAGCTAGAATTGCCTAATACAACTCCCCTAAAATGTCAAATCAATCTAGCTATCATCTAGGCCCAAATTTAAGGCATTACAAAACCCATTTAGACATGCACGCCTTAAACCCAGCAAAACGGCCACAAAATAAGATTAAATCAAATTTCATGAGTTAAAATATTTGATTATGGGCTTTTGAATATGATTATATAGCTTAACCTCGATTTCAGAACTTTTTACCCGGTTAAAATTCCAACAGGTCCACTATAAAGCCCATTTAGACATGCACGCCTTAAACCCCAACAAAACGACCGAAAAATAAGATTAAATCACATTTTATGAATTAAAATATTTAGTTATGAGGTTTTGAACATGATTATATAGCTTAACCTCATTTTCAAACATTTTTACTCGGTTAAAATTTCAGCGGGTGCATTGTAAGCCCATTTAGACATGCACGCCTTAATCACAACAAAACGACCACAAAATAAGATTAAATAAAATTTTATGGGTTAAAATATTTGATTATGGGCTTTTGAATATTATTATATAGCATTAACCTCAATTTTAGAATTTTTTACTAGGTTAAAATTCTGACGAGTCCACTATAAAGCCCATTTAGACATGCACAGCTTAAATAAAATTTTATGACTTAAAATATTTATTTATGAGCTTTTGAACATGATTATACAGCTTAACCTGAATTTTAAAAATTTTACTCGGTTAAAATTCCAACAGATCCACTGTAAAGCCTATTTAGACATGCACGCCTGATACAAGCATGAGAGAGGTCAAAATAATCATATTGAAAAAGAATTTGAAACTGCTTTGCAAGTCAGAAACATCAGTCAACTTAAGATGCATTTTTGGATGGGATCCAGGCATTTATGGGTTGACATGTCTTCTTAAAACTTGTCCGTCTGTCAATTACCTTTCCAACGCATCTTGAAACGCCTCAATCGGACATCTGAAACTCAAGATACGTCTATTTTAGTGAAGATAGCGCATGCAGAAATTCCTATACGGGATTTTTGGATAATTACGAATTTTTAAGATTTTATTTGATTATTTGTAATTTAAATAGATATAGAATTCTGCAATATCTACTAGGATCAGATTTATTTAATTAGGATTTTATTTTTAGCATTTATTTATTATTAGAAGTTACTTATCTAATTAGGAGATTAGATTTTAGCATTTATTTATTGTATTTAATTCCTAAGTTTAGTAGGATTAGAACTTCTCCAAAGCCTATATAAAGGAGGCTTCACCCACATTGTAATTCAGATTTCATTGATTAATAAAAAGTTCTCTTTGGAGATTTTAGTATTCTTTGAGTTTGCAAGTGTTCGGTAAACTTGTCTAGAAGCCATCTTCAACATAAGATCATCTAGTTCTTGTGAGGGAGATCATCTTCACACTCTTGCTTGCCTAGGTAATTGCATCTAGGAGGGTGGGTTAGAGCCGCTTGAGGTTGCTTGCTTAGATAATTGCGTTTAAGAGGGTGCCGAGGACAAAACAACTATCAATTCATCACGCCATCTCCACATATTCAAGCTTTCTCCATTGACGCCACCACCATAAGCAAATCTGAATTTTTAGATTTGTTCTTTATTTTGGTTTGTTTGGTTTTTCTCTTTATTCGAATTTGCGCTACTCTATCATTTGGTATCAGAGAAGGAACTTGTAAATTAAATTGCAAAAAGTGACTCTGCAAAAGGATCCTTCAAGACGTCTTCTCTTCCATGGTACTTTGATGAACTTCCTCCATTTACTGGTCTAGATTCGAGGGCGAATCTTTTTGAGGAGTGGGGGAATGATACGAGCATGAGAGAGGTCAAAATAATCATAGTGGAAAAGAATTTGAAACTGCTTTGCAAGTCAGAAACGTCAATCAACTTAAGATGCATTTTTGGATGGGATCCAGGCATTTATGGGTTGACATGTCTTCTTAAAACTTGTCCGTCTGTCAATTACCTTTCCAACGCATCTTGAAACGCCTCAATCGGACATCTGGAACTTAAAACATTTAGTTATGGGCTTTTGAACAAGATTATATAGCTTACTTAACCTCATTTTCAGAAATTTTTACTCGGTTAAAATTCCAACGGGTCCACTATAAAGCCCATTTAGACATGCACGCCTTAAACCCAACAAAACGACCACAAAATAAGATTAAATCAAATTTTATGATACATGCATGAGCGGGGTTAAATTACTCATATTGGACAAGAAGCTGAATTTGTTCGATGCAAACAATAATGGCCAAAACAATGCACGCATAGGAGGTAAAAAACGATGCATCTTGGACAAGAAACTGAATCTGTTTGTGAAGTCTGGAAAGTCAGCTAACTTGCGACGAGTTTTCGGATGGGATCCAGGCATTTTTGGGTCGAGTTGTCTCCTAACACATTGTCCACCATTCAGTTACCTTTCCAACGCGTCTTGAAACGTGTCCATCGGACATCGGGAACTCAAGATACGTCCAATTTATTGAAGACTGCGCATGCAGAAAACTGGATACGGGATTATTACGAGATTTTGTAAAATTCAGTTACATTTAAATTATGTTTTTAGGGTTTTATATACTTTAGGAACCAGCCACCCTTCTCCCAAGCCTTTAGATCAAGTCCAATTTAATGGACCAGATTTGTTTGTTTATTTTATTCATTCTTAGCTTTAGGTTAAAGCCATCCTTCATCTATAAAAGGATGATGCTTTCTTCTTTGTTTGAGAAGATTTTCATTGATTAATAAAAAGTTTTCTTTTGAGATTTTAGTATTCTTTGAATACGTGTTTGCAAGTGTTCGGAAAACTTGTCTAGAAGCCATCTTCAACGTTTCAACCAAGTTGATTGTTGTTGATCTTCACACTCCTGCTTGCCTAGGTAATTGCATCTAGGAGGGTGGGTTAGAGCCGCTTGAGGTTGCTTGCTTGGTTAATTGCGATCAAGAGGGTGCCGAGGACAACAACTTCTATTTTACCAACTCATCTTCATCTTCAACCTTCACACCATCTTCATAATTCCATAAATAAAGCTGGAATTTTTAGATTTGTTTTATCTATCTCTTTCTCAATCTTTTTTTAATCTTTTTTATTTATATTCTTATTTCTCATCATCTAATCTATCATATTCACCTTGTTTCTTGAATTTTCCAGCTTTAATTCTGAAAGTTTCAAGAAACCCCCAACTAGTTTCTCTTGAATTTTCAGATTTGCGCCTAACTTCCTTGTTCGAGTCTAAAGCCCTAGGTTTGCTCCCAAGCCATCAAATTGAAGGTTACCACGTGCCAAAGCATACTCTATCATTTGGTATCAGATTTGGGACAATTCTTGACAAGCATTTTGGTGTTTTTGGGTGAAAAACTCGAAAATTAGGGAAAATTCGTCAAATTCAAACGAGCGAATTTTGAGCTGAAAATTTCCAGATCAGATCTACACCTTTGGAGAAGTCACCACAAAATTTTAGAATTTTTTGACATCGGGAACACCTCGAACGAAGTAGATCAAGTTGCTGCAAAATTCCAGGGTTTTCGGGGTTTTTCTAATTTTCTTTCATTCTTAGCCATTAGTTTTCGTTTGTTTTAGCTTTTATTGCTTCTTACACATCTTCTAACACCTTCTTGTTTCCTTGTGTTAGTAGGACTAAAAGTTGCATACTCTTCTTTCTCCTTGCAACTATAATTATATTGGTGTCTAACCTTTTTCTTTGGATTCTTAAAGCAATTAGGATGTTTTATTCTCTTTTCAATACTCGTTATCGTATACCAATAAATATTTTTCGGTCACGATTTAAGATACAAGGTAATCTATGTTCTTTAATTATTGATGGTGACAGTCGTGTAAACTTAGTGAGCAGCTTCATTGTTGATGCACTCAATCTACCATGCCAAGAACACCCTAAGCCGTATCATCTTCAAGGGTTTAATAGCGGACCGGATATGAAGGTAACCGAACATTGTTTAATCTCTTTCACTCTTGGAAGCTATTGTGATGATGTATGGTGTGACGTGGTTCCTATGGAAGTCACCCACTTGCTATTAGGAAGACCTTGGAAAAATGATCGTGGCGCTGTCCATCGAATCAATACAAATGGATACTCGGTTGTGCACCAAGGCCAGAAGCTGTCGTTTGCTACAATAGAACCGGAAAAAGTAGATGAAGAAATAGCGAAAGAAAAAAACAGTGTGAGAGGATAAAACGAAAAAGATTGGAAGCACAAAAGGCTGAATCAATTGACCACACAAAGGCAACCAACCATGAAGACATCCCAAAACCAGAAGGTACACATGATTCTCTTCGTACTTCTACTTCTAGCATTTGTGCAAATGTTGATATTAGAGAAGAACCATCTCCCAAACAAAAGGATAGTGATAGTGAACACATTAGACAAGATGACAATGCTTCTAATCCCTCATGTGAAGTAGTAGGTCCACTTGCTATACTCTCATCACCTCCCCACGAAGAAAGTAAGCGTAATTCTAACCCTTTATCTGATTCATGTCCTATCATTCCGTTAGAAACACTTTATCCTCTACAGAATTTGTACATTGATGACAAATTTTGTGAGAGGGATATGGGATGTGAGATACAAAAGACTGAGAGTAAAGAGGCCGAGAGTGAAAAAAGTCAAATTAATGGCCCAAATTTGGTGAGTGAAATTACATACGAGGTAAAAGTCACACAAAGCCTAAAAGAAAAAGACAAGAAAAAGAACGCGACGAGTGATTTTGTTTTGACTAATCATTACAAATGTTCGAGTAGTGTTGTCAATGATACATGCATGAGCGGGGTCAAATTACTAATATTGGACAAGAAGCTCAATTTGTTCGATGCAAACAATAAAAGCCAAAACAGTGCACACATAGGAGGTCAAAAACGATGCATCTTGGACAAGAAATTGAATATGTTTGTAATGTCTGGAAAGTCAGCTAACTTGCGACGAGTTTTTGGATGGGATCCAGGCATTTTTGAGTCAAGTTGTCTTCTAACAAATTGTCCATCATTCAGTTACCTTTCCAACGCATCTTGAAACGCGTCAATCGAACATCAGGAACTCAATATACATCCAATTTACTGAAGACTGCGCATGCAGAAAACTGGATACGAGATTATTACGGGATTTTGTAAAATTCAGCCCGGAAGCTAACATATAAGGCTTTGGACGAATTAAACTTAGCCCAATATATTTATTATCATTTAAATTGATGTTTTTAGGGTTTTATATACTTTAGGAACCAACCACTCAGCCCTTATCAGCTTATCACTTGCCTAATCACCCTATTCCTTGCCACACAAGCATAAGGAGTTTAAAGGCTGTTATTTTTTATTATTTTTAATTAGATTAGGTTTTCCTTTTTTTAGTAGAAGTTAAATTACTTTGTTTATCCTTCACCTATAAAAGGATGAAGCCTCCATCATTGTAAGACAGATTTTCTTTGATTTATGAAATATTTAGCGAGTTTGTTTTTGCAAGTGCTGATTACTTGTGCCTTCGAAGTCTTCTTCAACATAAGTTCAACAAGTTCTTGTGAGGGAGATCATCTTCACACTCTTGCTTGCCTAGATAATCACGTCTAGGAGGGTGGGTTAGAGACGCTTGAGGTTGCTTGCTTAGATAATTGCGTCTAAGAGGGTGCCGAGGACAAAACAACAACAATAAATCGCAAGCCATCTTCACCTTCAACCTTCACACCATCTTCCATAATTCCATAAACAAAGCTGGAATTTTTAGATTTGTTTTACCTATCTCTGTATCTTAGTCGTTTTCAATCTTTTGTTTTTATTCTTATTAATCATCATCTTATCTTCGTTTCTTGAATTTTCAGCATTAAATCTGAAATTTTCAAGAAAAGCCTTCTCTTTTCATCTTGAATTTTCAAATCTGCCCAAAGCTTTCTTGATTGAGTCTAGAGCTCCTAGTTCTTTGCAACAACTTGATTGAAGGCTTCCAAATCCAAGATTGCGCTACTCTATCATTTGGTATCAGATTTGGGACGATTATTGACAAGAATTTTGGCATTTTTGGGTGAAAACACGAAAATTAAGGAAAATCCGTCAAATTCAAACGAGCGAATTTTGAGCTGAAAATTTCCAGATCAGATCTACACCTTCTGACGAGTCACCACATAAAATTTCAGAATTTTTTGACATCGCGAACACCTCGAACGAATTAGATCAAGTTGCTGCAAAATTCCAGGGTTTTCGGGGTTTTTCAAATTTTCTTTCATTCTTAGCCATTAGTTTTCGTTTGTTTTAGCTTTTATTGCTTCTTACACATCTTCTAACACCTTCTTGTTTCCTTGTGTTAGTAGGACTAAAAGTTGCATACTCTTCTTTCTCCTTGCAACTATAATTCTATTGGTGTCTAACCTTTTCTTTGGATTCTTAAAGCAATTAGGATGTTTTATTCTCTAATCAATACTCGTTATCGTAAACCAATAAATATTTTTCGGTCACGATGTAAGATACAAGGTAATCTATGTTCTTTAATTATTGATGGTGACAGTCGTGTAAACTTAGTGAGCAGCTTCATTGTTAATTCCTATGGAAGTCACCCACTTGCTATTAGGAAGACCTTGGAAAAATGATCGTGGCACTGTCCATCGAATCAATACAAATGGATACTCGGTTGTGCAGCAAGGCCAGAAGCTCTCGTTTGCTACAATAGAGCCGGAAAAAGTAGATGAAGAAATAGCGAAAGCAAAAAAACAGTATGAGAGGATAAAACGAAAAAGATTGGAAGCACAAAAGGCTGTATCAATTGACCACACAAAGGCAACCAACAATGAAGACATCCAAAAACCAGAAGGTACACATGATTCTCTTTGTACTTCTACTTCTAGCATTTGTGCAAATGTTGATATTAGAGAAGAACCATCTCCCAAACAAAAGGATAGTGATAGTGAACACATTAGACAAGATGACAATGCTTCTAATCCCTCATGTGAAGGTAGTAAGTCCACTTGCTATACTCTCATCACCTCCCCACGAAGAAAGTAAGTGTAATTCTAACCCTTCATTTGATTCTTGTCCTATCATTCCATTAGAAACACTTTCTCCTCTACAGAAATTGTACATTGATGATAAATTTTGTGAGATAGATATGAGATGTGTGATACAAAAGACTGAGAGTAAAGAGGCTGAGAGTGAAAAAAGTAAAATTAATGGCCCAAATTTGGTGAGTGAAAATACATATGAGGTAAAAGTCACACAAAGCCCAAAAGAAAAAGACAAGAAAAAGAACGCGATGGGTGATTTTGTTTTGACTAATCCTTACAAATGTTCGAGTAGTGCTGTCTTATTTTTTCAGGATTTTGTTGAACCATTAAGAGGAGCTCAATTAGATCACTCCACATACAACAAAGAAGCCTTTTCAATTGAAGTTGATGATTTTTCTCTCATTGCCGATTTAGATTCGAGGACGAATCCTTTTGAGGAGTGGGGGAATGATACATGCATGAGCGGGATCAAATTACTAATATTGGACAATAAGCTCAATTTGTTCGATGCAAACAATAAAAGCCAAAACAGTGCACACATAGGAGGTCAAAAACGATGCATCTTGGACAAGAAATTAAATCTGTTTGTAATGTCTGGAAAGTCAGCTAACTTGCGACGAGTTTTTGGATGGGATCCAGGCATTTTTGAGTCAAGTTGTCTTCTAACAAATTGTCCATCATTCAGTTACCTTTCCAACGCATCTTGAAACGCGTCAATCGAACATCAGGAACTCAATATACATCCAATTTACTGAAGACTGCGCATGCAGAAAACTGGATACGAGATTATTACGGGATTTTGTAAAATTCAGCCCGGAAGCTAACATATAAGGCTTTGGGCGAATTAAACTTCACCCAATATATTTATTATCATTTAAATTGATGTTTTTAGGGTTTTATATACTTTAGGAACCAGCCACCCAACCCTTACCAGCTTATCACTTGTCGTATCACCCTATTCCTTGCCACACAAGCACAAGGAGTTTAAAGGCTGTTATTTTTTTATTATTTTTAATTAGATTAGGTTTTCCTTGTTTTAGTAGAAGTTAAATTACTTTGTTTATCCTTCACCTATAAAAGGATGAAGCCTCCATCATTGTAAGACATATTTTCTTTGATTTATGAAATATTTAGTGAGTTTGTTTTTGCAAGTGCTGATTACTTGTGCCTTCGAAGTCTTCTTCAACATAAGTTTAGCGAGTTCTTGTGAGGGAGATCATCTTCACACTCTTGCTTGCCTAGATAATCGCGTCTATGAGGGTGGGTTAGAGCCGCTTGAGGTTGTTTGCTTAGATAATTGCGTCTAAGAGGGTGCCGAGGACAAAACAACAACAATAAATCGCAAGCCATCTTCACCTTCAACCTTCACACCATCTTCCATAATTCCATAAACAAAGCTGGAATTTTTAGATTTGTTTTACCTATCTCCGTATCTTAGTCTTTTTCAATCTTTTGTTTTTATTCTTATTAATCATCATCTTATCTTCGTTTCTTGAATTTCCAGCATTAAATCTGAAATTTTCAAGAAAAGCCTTGATATGATCTCGACTATGAGTTTTGAATCATATATGTGAATGCCCGATCGTGATTCTAGTAAGAACTCTGCAGTGCTTTGAATGTATTCTGAAATTACTCAAACAATAATGTAAGTAGAAATAGATAAATAAGAAATAGAAATAATGGGATGAAAGATATGTAGAAGGGGTGTAGGAAGAGTGATAGTTGTGATTATGGAAGGAAAAAAAAAATAAAAGATGAAAATGTAGGTGAAGATGATGGGGTGTTGGCGTTAAGATGAAGAAATTCAAAGGATGGATTGTGACCCCCTAACTATAAAGAGTTAGGAACCAGCAATATAATAAAGTGGAAATGAAGTGGTAGGATATGGAACGTGACCCACTAGCTATAGATGAGCTAGGAACCAACGCTATAACAAAAGGGAAATGGATGAAGACTACAAGACTAACTTGAAGCCGATAAAGTTCCACAAGAGAACAAGAATGAAAGCAATCTTTCAAAGATGTTTTATATATTCAAAGTGTGTCTTACAATGATCCTAAAGATGCCTATTTATAGTAGAAGTAGGCAGAATATGAAAAGGTGTTACAAGAAAGATGAATGCTCATCTTAATGCACTTGAATACACATGAATGCTTTGTCCTTTCTTCTCATCTTCAAAGCTGATTAGTTTAGACAAATTGAGGTTGAATTTAGTCATATTTTCGTCCAAATTAAGAAGGACTCTTGGGCTGCCTTGTTTTGCTATCATATGAAGAGAAAGGGGATGAATGTGGACAAGGATGAATGTAGACATCCTTGCTGTCCAGTTTAAGTGCAACTCTTCATCTTCCAAGCTGATTAATATGACTTGAATGTCATAAAAGGTGAGTTTCATCCAGCCTTCATTTCATGTCTCCTCAATGAATTTTGAAACCCCACTTGAATGGTGATAACATCAACCTTGAATGCCTTGAATTTGCTGAATTAAGATGGCCATCAATTGCTTGTCTCTTGGTAGAAGATGAAAGAACTCTTCCTTGGCTCAAATTCATTCAAATCATCCATGCATAATATTCCCGTAATAAAAATTTCAGCCTGCACTGTCTTCAGTAAATCATTCGTATCTCAAGCTCCCGATATCGGATTGAGGTGATTCAAAAGGCATTGGAAAGCTAAGAGATGGAGGAATAACGTCCAATTGATTTCTGGATCCAAACACGTCGGTATCGCATCCAGAATTGGAAGACATTCTGCTGATATTCTTGCATCTGGTAAAACCGTTCATCTTCCCTCATGCACCTAGACACAAAGGTAAACTTTATTCAATCTTTAATTGAAAACATGCATGTAAACAATTAAGAGTTAGTTTAATAAATGAGCTAGTTTGATGAATAACTAGTTTAATTAATGAACTAACTTTATTCAATGAACTAATAATCTTGAATGAACTAGTTTAATCAATGAACTACTTAGTTAAATGAAGTGTATAACTAAATGAACTACATGTTTAAATGCAACGCATGCTTTAATGAACAACATGTTTATTGAATGCAATGAATGTTATGCAAACTTTAAATACTCATGCAAATACATGCATAAGCAAAGTAAAGTGTTCCTCCCTTATTATTTCTTCTTTCTCACGTCCCAAGCTTGATGTAAACATATTTTCCATGGCTGCTTGGAACTCCTTGACCCTTGCTCGAGTAATGGGGCCACCTGGGTACTTCTCTGGGTCTTTGCCATTGACGTTCATATCAGTCCCTCCCTCTTTAAGGCGATTTGTCCCCAAATCGTCATCTACATCATAAAGAGATAGGTCAGCAACATTGAAGGTTGCACTAACATTAAACTCACCTGGAAGATCTAATTGATAGGCATTGTCATTGATCTTCTTGACTATTTGGAATGGTCCATCTCCCGAGGCATTAATTTGGACTTTCGTTGAGCCGGGAACCTTTCTTTCCTCATGTGCAGCCACACCCAATCCCCTGGCTCAAAGGAAATTGCATACGACCCTTATTTGCTTGCTGCTCATATTGCTTGGTTCGTTTTTCAATGTTCTCCCGCACTTGTTGATGAAGCTTCTTAACAAATTCAGCTTTATTAAGTCCATCTTTATTCACAATTTGATCAGCGGGTAATGGTAACAAGTCTATCGGTGTTAATGGATTGAATCCATACACCACTTCAAAAGGCGTGCGCCCTGTAGTACTATGGATCGAACGGTTGTATGCAAACTCCACATGTGGTAAACTCTCCTCCCATGTTTTCAAATTCTTCCTAATGATGGATCAAGTAAACATAGAAAGTACTCGGTTCACCACTTCAGTTTGGCCATCCGTTTGAGGGTGGCAAGTGGTGGAGAGAATAGTAACTTAGTACCAATCTGACTTAAGAACTCCATAGATTCTCCATTTTGGAGAATCTATCCACAACTACAAAGATGGAATCTTTGTTATTATTCTTATGCGTGGAAGCCCTAGCACAAAATCCATTGAAATATCCATCCATGGTGCTTCCGGTATGGGTAGTGGTGTGTAAAGTCCATGTGGCATGACTTTAGATTTGGCCTTCCTGCAAGTGATGCGTCGCTCACACAACCTCTCCACATCTCGTTTCATTTTAGGCCAATATAGGTGCTCTTGAAGTATAGCCAAAGTCTTTGCTATCCCAAAATGTCCCATTAATCCTCCTCCATGAGCTTCCTTAGTTAGCAATTCACGCATGGAACCTTGAGGGATGCATAGTCTTCCTTCCTTAAATAGGAAACCATCATGCTTATAGTATTTTTCAATTGACCTTTTCTCACAAGCTTTGTAAATCTCTCCAAAATCAGAGTCAGAGACATATAAGTCTTTAATAAAAACAAAACCCAATAACTTAGATTCCAAAGTGTTTAAAAGAATATACCTCCGTGACAATGCATCGGCAACTATATTCTCCTTACCTTTCTTGTACTTGATAACATATGGGAAAGTTTCAAGAAACTCCACCCATTTGGCAGGCCTTTTGTTGAGTTTATGCCCCGGATATGTTTCAATGCCTCATGATCAGTGTGAATGATGAACTCCTTAGGCCAAAGGTAATGTTGCCATGTTTCCATTGCCCTCACAAGAGCATACATCTCCTTGTCATAGGTAGGGTAATTAAGCGTAGCTCCACTTAATTTTTCACTGAAATAGGCTATAGGACGTCCACCTTGAGACAAAACTGCTCCAATTCCTACACCTGATGCATCACATTCAATTTCAAAAGTTAGATTAAAATCAGGTAGAGCAAGTAAAGGGGCATGTATTAAACAATCTTTAATGCTATTAAAGGACTTCTCTTGATCTTCCCCCAAAAGAATTTAGAATTCTTCTTAATAACACTTGTTAGTGGGGCGGCTATGGTGCTGAAGTTGGGGACGAATCTTGATAAAAACTTGCAAGTCCATGGAAGCTCCTAACTTGAGAAATGCTTGCTGGTCGTGGCCACTCTTCAATGGCTTTAACCTTCTCTTTGTCCACCTCTCAAGCCTTCAGAACTCACAACGAAACCTAGGAAAACAACCCTGTCAGTACAAAATGTACATTTTTGTAAGTTAGCAAACAGTTTTTCCTTCCTCAAAACTAGCAAAACTGACCTTAAATGTTGAACATGTTCTTCCATGGTTTTACTATAGATTAGAATGTCATCAAAGTAAACCACACAAAACTTACCCAAGAATGGCCTAAGAACATGATTCATTAACCTCATAAACGTGCTTGGAGCATTAGTTAAGCCAAAAGGCATAACCAACCACTCATAAAGGCCTTGCTTAGTTTTGAATGCTGTTTTCCACTCATCACCTTCCCGCATTCGTATTTGGTGGTAACCACTTTTAAGATCAATCTTGGAAAAGAGGTTAGAACCACTAAGCTCATCTAACATGTCATCTAAGCGAGGAATAGGGTGACGATACTTTACCGTAATTTTGTTTATCGCTCGGCAGTCCACACACATGTGCCAAGTTCCATCCTTCTTTGGCACAAGTAGAACCGGCACGGCACATGGGCTAAGGCTTTTCCTCACGTAGACTTTTGACATCAACTCAGATACTTGCCTTTGCAACTCCTTAGTTTCTTCGGGGTTGCTTCGGTACGCTGGTCGGTTTGGAATGACGGCTCCGGGAACAAAGTCTATTTGATGTTCTATGCCACGAATAGGTGGCAGCCCACTTGGTATTTCCTCTGGAAATAGGTCATCAAACTCCTGCAATAAAGACACAACAAAAGCAGGCAAATTTTGATCAAGGTAGTTAGTATTCAAGAAATTTTCCTTGTACATGAGCACAAGTGCTTCCTTTGCTGTCATTAAACTCTTTTTCAACTCTCTCTCTTTAGAAAGAATGCTGATTTTCCTTCCCTCATTTTGATCACACTCCTTTGCTTTTACCTCCATTTTGGTCTCTCTCTCTTTGGCTTTTTCAATTTTTCCTCTCAATAAAATTTGGTCTTCATGTATTTGTTTTGGAGAAAGTGGGGCTAAAGTGATCTTGATATGAACGTCAATGGCAAAGACCCAGAGAAGTACCCATGTGGCCCCATTACTCGAGCAAGGGCCAAGGAGTTCCAAGCAGCCATGGAAAATATGTTTACATCAAGCTTGGGACGTGAGAAAGAAGAAATAATAAGGGAGGAACACTTTACTTTGCTTATGCATGAATTTGCATGAGTATTTAAAGTTTGCATAACATTCATTGCATTCAATAAACATGTTGTTCATTAAAGCATGCGTTGCATTTAAACATGTAGTTCATTTAGTTATACACTTCATTTAACTAAGTAGTTCATTGATTAAACTAGTTCATTCAAGATTATTAGTTCATTGAATAAAGTTAGTTCATTAATTAAACTAGTTCATTCATCAAACTAGCTCATTTATTAAACTAACTCTTAATTGTTTACATGCATGTTTTCAATTAAAGATTGAATAAAGTTTACCTTTGTGTCTAGGTGCATGAGGGAAGATGAACGGTTTTACCAGATGCAAGAATATCAGCAGAATGTCTTCCAATTCTGGATGCGATACAGACGTGTTTGGATCCAGAAATCAATTGACGTTATTCCTCCATCTCTTAGCTTTCCAATGCCTTTTGAATCACCTCAATCCGATATCGGGAGCTTGAGATACGAATGATTTACTGAAGACAGTGCAGGCTGAAATTTTTATTACGGGAATTTTATGCATGGATGATTTGAATGAATTTGAGCCAAGGAAGAGTTCTTTCATCTTCTACCAAGAGACAAGCAATTGATGGCCATCTTAATTCAGCAAATTCAAGGCATTCAAGGTTGATGTTATCACCATTCAAGTGGGGTTTCAAAATTCATTGAGGAGACATGAAATGAAGGCTGGATGAAACTCACCTTTTATGACATTCAAGTCATATTAATCAGCTTGGAAGATGAAGAGTTGCACTTAAGCTGGACAGCAAGGATGTCTACATTCATCCTTGTCCACATTCATCCCCTTTCTCTTCATATGATGCAAAAACAAGGCAGCCCAAGAGTCCTTCTTAATTTGGACGAAAATATGACTAAATTCAACCTCAATTTGTCTAAACTAATCAGCTTTGAAGATGAGAAGAAAGGACAAAGCATTCATGTGTATTCAAGTGCATTAAGATGAGCATTCATCTTTCTTGTAACACCTTTTCATATTCTGCCTACTTCTACTATAAATAGGCATCTTTAGGATCATTGTAAGATACACTTTTGAATATATAAAACATCTTTGAAAGATTGCTTTCATTCTTGTTCTCTTGTGGAACTTTATCGGCTTCAAGTTAGTCTTGTAGTCTTCATCCATTTCCCTTTTGTTATAGCGTTGGTTCCTAGCTCATCTATAGCTAGTGGGTCACGTTCCATATCCTACCACTTCATTTCCACTTTATTATATTGCTGGTTCCTAACTCTTTATAGTTAGGGGGTCACAATCCATCCTTTGAATTTCTTCATCTTAACGCCAACACCCCATCATCTTCACCTACATTTTCATCTTTTATTTTTTTTTTCTTCCATAATCACAACTATCACTCTTCCTACACCCCTTCTACATATCTTTCATCCCATTATTTCTATTTCTTATTTATCTATTTCTACTTACATTGTTGTTTGAGTAATTTCAGAATACATTCAAAGCACTGCAGAGTTCTTACTAGAATCACGATCGGGCATTCACATATATGATTCAAAACTCATAGTCGAGATCATATCATTTGGTATCAGAGCCTAGACGATTCAGTAAGCGTATTATTTTCTCTCTCCCCCGGGTTAGTAAAAAAAAATCAAAAAAAAAATCAAAAAAAAAATCTTAAAGAGGGAGGGAGCAATCTATTCTTGTTTAAAAAAATTACAATACATCATTTCTTATTGCTGAATTACAAATTCCTTTACCTATTCTTAGTAATTCTTTCTTTTTGAAGCCATTATCCTTTTATTATTCATCATTCTCCTACCAAGCTAGAATTGTTTCAGCCGAAGTCCACGAGACACTTGTAAGCCTTGAGGAAGTTCCCAAAAGGACTTGAAAATAAAGCACGAGTGGTAAAAGGCATGAGTGTGCATTAAGGGGAAAAGCCTAACCCGAGTGAAACACGAGTGTGAGTGCATTTTCTTTGGAGTGGAAAGGTGAGATTTTGTGTTAGTAAGGTTTAATTTCTTTTGTTTCTTTATCTAACATGTCACAAAGATCTGGTCATAGTGGTGAAGGAGTTCCCAATTTGCAAAATCAGGCTATGCTTCAAGCAATGGCCAAAATGATCCAAGAGCAATTGGAGCCCCTAATTGAACGAATAGACCAGCTTGAAATTTCACAAGCTAATCAGGGTAATGAGGAGTATCTGAAGAAGTTGAAGTAGATGATGTGCAAGATCAAGTATCCCAACATAGCATGGTACAACAAGGCCAGAGAGCTCGACCACGAGTAGACGATAATCTCAGCAACATCAAGATTACCATTCCTCCTTTTCAAGGAAGAACGGATCCTGAAACCTGTCTTGCATGGGAAAAGAAGGTTGAGCACATTTTTGAGTGCCATAACTATTCAGAGCTTAAAAAGGTAAAACTCGCTGCCATTGAGTTTATGGATTATGCACTAATATGGTGGGATCAATTGACATCAAGTAGGAGACGCAATGGAGAACATCCTATCACTACATGGGATGAAATGAAAGCGGTGATGCGAAGGCGATTCATTCCAACCCACTACCATCGAGAGTTATTCAACCGTCTTCAAAATCTTTCACAAGGTAACCGAAGTGTTGAAGATTACTACAAAGAGATGGAGGTGTCCATGATTCGAGCCAACATCGACGAGGATCGAGAAGCCACAATGGCAAGATTCCTAGCGGGACTAAATCCGGACATTGCGAACGTGGTCGAGTTGCAACATTATGTGGAGATGGAAGACATGGTGCATATGGCCATGAAAGTGGAAAAACAGCTCAAAAGAAAGGGTGCCACACGATCTTATGGGAGTTCAACATCAAAATGGGGGCAAAGTTCATACAAGAAGACTCCTCCAATACCGTCCCCCACGAAAAAAGGAGGACCACCGAAAGAAGGAAGTAAGCCCATTGCGAAACCAGCAAGGGTAAGACTACCGCTACTCCAAATCGTTCCCGTGACATACAATGTTTTAAGTGTTTGGGGCGTGGACACATTGCAAGCCAATGTCCGAACCGCAACACCATGCTTCTTCGAGATGATGGAGAAGTTGAATCGGAACAAGAAGAGGATGAGAATGAAGATGTTGCCATCGAAGAAGAAGAATTAGAGTATGGCGTGGAAGGAGAGGTTCTTGTTGTCAAAAGAAGCCTAAACGTACAATCCGTTGGAGGAAATGAACAACGAGAAAATATCTTCCATACTCGTTTCCATGTTGGAGGAAAGGTATGCTTTGTTATTATTGATGGTGGTAGTTGCACTAATGTTGCTAGTACCTTAATGGTAGATACACTTGGCTTGGCAACAACAAAGCATCCACAACCTTATAAGCTACAAATGGCTCAACGATGGAGGAGAACTCAAGGTGACCAAACAAGTTCGAATTGTTTTCTCTATTGGGAAGTACAAAGACGAGGTATTATGCGATGTCGTTCCAATGCACGCATAAGCCATTTATTACTTGGAAGGCCTTGGCAATTTGATAGGCGAGTGATCCATGACGGGTATACCAACCGTATACGTTCACCCATGAAGCAAAGAAGATCACTTTAGCCCCACTTTCTCCAAAACAAATACATGAAGACCAAATTTTATTGAGAGGAAAAATTGAAAAAGCCAAAGAGAGAGAGACCAAAATGGAGGTAAAAGCAAAGGAGTGTGATCAAAATGAGGGAAGGAAAATCAGCATTCTTTCTAAAGAGAGAGAGTTGAAAAAGAGTTTAATGACAGCAAAGGAAGCACTTGTGCTCATGTACAAGGAAAATTTCTTGAATACTAACTACCTTGATCAAAATTTGCCTGCTTTAGTTGTGTCTTTATTGCAGGAGTTTGATGACCTATTTCCGGAGGAAATACCAAGAGGGCTGCCACCTATTCGTGGCATAGAACATCAAATAGACTTTGTTCCCGGAGCCGTCATTCCAAACCGACCAGCGCATCAAGCAACCCCGAAGAAACTAAGGAGTTGCAAAGGCAAGTATCTGAGTTGATGTCAAAAGGCTACGTGAGGGAAAGCCTTAGCCCATGTGCCGTGCCGGTTCTACTTGTGCCAAAGAAGGATGGAACTTGGCGCATGTGTGTGGACTGCCGAGCGGTAAACAAAATTACGGTAAAGTATCGTCACCCTATTCCTCGCTTAGATGACATGTTAGATGAGCTTAGTGGTTCTAACCTCTTTTCCAAGATTGATCTTAAAAGTGGTTACCACCAAATACGAATGCGGGAAGGTGATGAGTGGAAAACAGCATTCAAAACTAAGCAAGGCCTTTATGAGTGGTTGGTTGTGCCTTTTGGCTTAACTAATGCTCCAAGCACGTTTATGAGGTTAATGAATCATGTTCTTAGGCCATTCTTGGGTAAGTTTTGTGTGGTTTACTTTGATGACATTCTAATCTATAGTAAAACCATGGAAGAACATGTTCAACATTTAAGGTCAGTTTTGCTAGTTTTGAGGAAGGAAAAACTGTTTGCTAACTTACAAAAATGTACATTTTGTACTGACAGGGTTGTTTTCCTAGGTTTCGTTGTGAGTTCTGAAGGCTTGGAGGTGGACAAAGAGAAGGTTAAAGCCATTGAAGAGTGGCCACGACCAGCAAGCATTTCTCAAGTTAGGAGCTTCCATGGACTTTACACACCACTACCCATACCGGAAGCACCATGGATGGATATTTCAATGGATTTTGTGCTAGGGCTTCCACGTACCAAGAATAACAAAGATTCCATTTTTGTAGTTGTGGATAGATTCTCCAAAATGGCTCATTTCATTCCCTGTAACAAAACTAATGATGCCTCACATATTGCTACTTTGTTTTTCAGGGAAATCTTAAGGTTACATGGCATACCAAGAACTATTGTGTCTGATCGGGATGTGAAGTTCTTAAGTCACTTTTGGAGAGCCCTATGGAGTAAGATTGGTACTAAGTTACTATTCTCCACCACTTGCCACCCTCAAACGGATGGCCAAACTGAAGTGGTGAACCGAGTACTTTCTATGTTACTTTGATCCATCATTAGGAAGAATTTGAAAACATGGGAGGAGAGTTTACCACATGTGGAGTTTGCATACAACCGTTCGATCCATAGTACTACAGGGCGACGCCTTTTGAAGTGGTGTATGGATTCAATCCATTAACACCGATAGACTTGTTACCATTACCCGCTGATCAAATTGTGAATAAAGATGGACTTAATAAAGCTGAATTTGTTAAGAAGCTTCATCAACAAGTGCGGGAGAACATTGAAAAACGAACCAAGCAATATGAGCAGCAAGCAAATAAGGGTCGTAAGCGAATTTCCTTTGAGCCAGGGGATTGGGTGTGGCTGCACATGAGGAAAGAAAGGTTTCGGCTCAACGAAAGTCCAAATTAATGCCTCGGGAGATGGACCATTCCAAATAGTCAAGAAGATCAATGACAATGCCTATCAATTAGATCTTCCAGGTGAGTTTAATGTTAGTGCAACCTTCAATGTTGCTGACCTATCTCCTTATGATGTAGATGACGATTTGGGGACAAATCGCCTTAAAGAGGGAGGGACTGATATGAACGTCAATGGCAAAGACCCAGAGAAGTACCCAGGTGGCCCCATTACTCGAGCAAGGGCCAAGGAGTTCCAAGCAGCCATGGAAAATATGTTTACATCAAGCTTGGGACGTGAGAAAGAAGAAATAATAAGGGAGGAACACTTTACTTTGCTTATGCATGAATTTGCATGAGTATTTAAAGTTTGCATAACATTCATTGCATTCAATAAACATGTTGTTCATTAAAGCATGCGTTGCATTTAAACATGTAGTTCATTTAGTTATACACTTCATTTAACTAAGTAGTTCATTGATTAAACTAGTTCATTCAAGATTATTAGTTCATTGAATAAAGTTAGTTCATTAATTAAACTAGTTCATTCATCAAACTAGCTCATTTATTAAACTAACTCTTAATTGTTTACATGCATGTTTTCAATTAAAGATTGAATAAAGTTTACCTTTGTGTCTAGGTGCATGAGGGAAGATGAACGGTTTTACCAGATGCAAGAATATCAGCAGAATGTCTTCCAATTCTGGATGCGATACAGACGTGTTTGGATCCAGAAATCAATTGACGTTATTCCTCCATCTCTTAGCTTTCCAATGCCTTTTGAATCACCTCAATCCGATATCGGGAGCTTGAGATACGAATGATTTACTGAAGACAGTGCAGGCTGAAATTTTTATTACGGGAATTTTATGCATGGATGATTTGAATGAATTTGAGCCAAGGAAGAGTTCTTTCATCTTCTACCAAGAGACAAGCAATTGATGGCCATCTTAATTCAGCAAATTCAAGGCATTCAAGGTTGATGTTATCACCATTCAAGTGGGGTTTCAAAATTCATTGAGGAGACATGAAATGAAGGCTGGATGAAACTCACCTTTTATGACATTCAAGTCATATTAATCAGCTTGGAAGATGAAGAGTTGCACTTAAGCTGGACAGCAAGGATGTCTACATTCATCCTTGTCCACATTCATCCCCTTTCTCTTCATATGATAGCAAAACAAGGCAGCCCAAGAGTCCTTCTTAATTTGGACGAAAATATGACTAAATTCAACCTCAATTTGTCTAAACTAATCAGCTTTGAAGATGAGAAGAAAGGACAAAGCATTCATGTGTATTCAAGTGCATTAAGATGAGCATTCATCTTTCTTGTAACACCTTTTCATATTCTGCCTACTTCTACTATAAATAGGCATCTTTAGGATCATTGTAAGATACACTTTTGAATATATAAAACATCTTTGAAAGATTGCTTTCATTCTTGTTCTCTTGTGGAACTTTATCGGCTTCAAGTTAGTCTTGTAGTCTTCATCCATTTCCCTTTTGTTATAGCGTTGGTTCCTAGCTCATCTATAGCTAGTGGGTCACGTTCCATATCCTACCACTTCATTTCCACTTTATTATATTGCTGGTTCCTAACTCTTTATAGTTAGGGGGTCACAATCCATCCTTTGAATTTCTTCATCTTAACGCCAACACCCCATCATCTTCACCTACATTTTCATCTTTTAATTTTTTTTTCTTCCATAATCACAACTATCACTCTTCCTACACCCCTTCTACATATCTTTCATCCCATTATTTCTATTTCTTATTTATCTATTTCTACTTACATTGTTGTTTGAGTAATTTCAGAATACATTCAAAGCACTGCAGAGTTCTTACTAGAATCACGATCGGGCATTCACATATATGATTCAAAACTCATAGTCGAGATCATATCAGATCTTCTTTGCTTCATGGGTGAACGTATACCGGTTGGTATACCCGTCATGGATCACTCGCCTATCAAATTGCCAAGGCCTTCCAAGTAATAAATGGCTTGCGTGCATTGGAACGACATCGCATAATACCTCGTCTTTGTACTTCCCAATAGAGAAAACAATTCGAACTTGTTTGGTCACCTTGAGTTCTCCTCCATCGTTGAGCCATTGTAGCTTATAAGGTTGTGGATGCTTTGTTGTTGCCAAGCCAAGTGTATCTACCATTAAGGTACTAGCAACATTAGTGCAACTACCACCATCAATAATAACAAAGCATACCTTTCCTCCAACATGGCAACGAGTATGGAAGATATTTTTCGTTGTTCATTTCCTCCAACGGATTGTACGTTTAGGCTTCTTTTGACAACAAGAACCTCTCCTTCCACGCCATACTCTAATTCTTCTTCTTCGATGGCAACATCTTCATTCTCATCCTCTTCTTGTTTCGATTCAACTTCTCCATCATCTCGAAGAAGCATGGTGTTGCGGTTCGGACATTGGCTTGCAATGTGTCCACGCTCCAAACACTTAAAACATTGTATGTCACGGGAACGATTTGGAGTAGCGGTAGTCTTACCCTTGCTGGTTTTCGCAATGGGCTTACTTCCTTTTTCGGTGGTCCTCCTTTTTTCGTGGGACGGTATTGGAGGAGTCTTCTTGTATGAACTTTGCCCCCATTTTGATGTTGAACTCCCATAAGATCGTGTGGCACCCTTTCTTTTGAGCTGTTTTTCCACTTTCATGGCCATATGCACCATGTCTTCCATCTCCACATAATGTTGCAACTCGACCACGTTCGCAATGTCCGGATTTAGTCCCGCTAGGAATCTTGCCATTGTGGCTTCTCGATCCTCGTCGATGTTGGCTCGAATCATGGACACCTCCATCTTTTTGTAGTAATCTTCAACACTTCGGTTACCTTGTGAAAGATTTTGAAGACGGTTGAATAACTCTCGATGGTAGTGGGTTGGAATGAATCGCTTCGCATCACCGCTTTCATTTCATCCCATGTAGTGATAGGATGTTCTCCATTGCGTCTCCTACTTGATCAATTGATCCCACCATATTAGTGCATAATCCGTAAACTCAATGGCAGCGAGTTTTTACCTTTTAAGCTCTGAATAGTTATGGCACTCAAAAATGTGCTCAACCTTCTTTTCCCATGCAAGATAGGTTTCAGGATCCGTTCTTCCTTGAAAAGGAGGAATGGTAATCTTGATGTTGCTGAGATTATCGTCTACTCGTGGTCGAGCTCTCTGGCCTTGTTGTACCATGCTATGTTGGGATACTTGATCTTGCACATCATCTACTTCAACTTCTTCAGGATACTCCTCATTACCCTGATTAGCTTGTGAAATTTCAAGCTGGTCTATTCGTTCAATTAGGGCTCCAATTGCTCTTGGATCATTTTGGCCATTGCTTGAAGCATAGCCTGATTTTGCAAATTGGGAACTCCTTCACCACTATGACCAGATCTTTGTGACATGTTAGATAAAGAAACAAAAGAAATTAAACCTTACTAACACAAAATCTCACCTTTCCACTCCAAAAGAAAATGCACTCACACTCGTGTTTCACTCGGGTTAGGCTTTTCCCCTTAATGCACACTCATGCCTTTTACCACTCGTGCTTTATTTTCAAGTCCTTTTTTTTTTGGGAACTTCCTCAAGGCTTACAAGTGTCTCGTGGACTTTGGCTGAAACAATTCTAGCTTGGTAGGAGAATGATGAATAATAAAAGGATAATGGCTTCAAAAAGAAAGAATTACTAAGAATAGGTAAAGGAATTTGTAATTCAGCAATAAGAAATGATGTATTGTAATTTTTTTAAACAAGAATAGACTGCTCCCTCCCTCTTTAAGATTTTTTTTTATTTTTTTTTTGATTTTTTTACTAAATGGAGAGAGAAAAATAATACGCTTACTGAATCGTCTAGGCTCTGATACCAAATGATATGATCTCGACTATGAGTTTTGAATCATATATGTGAATGCCCGATCGTGATTCTAGTAAGAACTCTGCAGTGCTTTGAATGTATTCTGAAATTACTCAAACAATAATGTAAGTAGAAATAGATAAATAAGAAATAGAAATAATGGGATGAAAGATATGTAGAAGGGGTGTAGGAAGAGTGATAGTTGTGATTATGGAAGGAAAAAAAAATAAAAGATGAAAATGTAGGTGAAGATGATGGGGTGTTGGCGTTAAGATGAAGAAATTCAAAGGATGGATTGTGACCCCCTAACTATAAAGAGTTAGGAACCAGCAATATAATAAAGTGGAAATGAAGTGGTAGGATATGGAACGTGACCCACTAGCTATAGATGAGCTAGGAACCAACGCTATAACAAAAGGGAAATGGATGAAGACTACAAGACTAACTTGAAGCCGATAAAGTTCCACAAGAGAACAAGAATGAAAGCAATCTTTCAAAGATGTTTTATATATTCAAAGTGTGTCTTACAATGATCCTAAAGATGCCTATTTATAGTAGAAGTAGGCAGAATATGAAAAGGTGTTACAAGAAAGATGAATGCTCATCTTAATGCACTTGAATACACATGAATGCTTTGTCCTTTCTTCTCATCTTCAAAGCTGATTAGTTTAGACAAATTGAGGTTGAATTTAGTCATATTTTCGTCCAAATTAAGAAGGACTCTTGGGCTGCCTTGTTTTGCTATCATATGAAGAGAAAGGGGATGAATGTGGACAAGGATGAATGTAGACATCCTTGCTGTCCAGTTTAAGTGCAACTCTTCATCTTCCAAGCTGATTAATATGACTTGAATGTCATAAAAGGTGAGTTTCATCCAGCCTTCATTTCATGTCTCCTCAATGAATTTTGAAACCCCACTTGAATGGTGATAACATCAACCTTGAATGCCTTGAATTTGCTGAATTAAGATGGCCATCAATTGCTTGTCTCTTGGTAGAAGATGAAAGAACTCTTCCTTGGCTCAAATTCATTCAAATCATCCATGCATAAAATTCCCGTAATAAAAATTTCAGCCTGCACTGTCTTCAGTAAATCATTCGTATCTCAAGCTCCCGATATCGGATTGAGGTGATTCAAAAGGCATTGGAAAGCTAAGAGATGGAGGAATAACGTCCAATTGATTTCTGGATCCAAACACGTCTGTATCGCATCCAGAATTGGAAGACATTCTGCTGATATTCTTGCATCTGGTAAAACCGTTCATCTTCCCTCATGCACCTAGACACAAAGGTAAACTTTATTCAATCTTTAATTGAAAACATGCATGTAAACAATTAAGAGTTAGTTTAATAAATGAGCTAGTTTGATGAATAACTAGTTTAATTAATGAACTAACTTTATTCAATGAACTAATAATCTTGAATGAACTAGTTTAATCAATGAACTACTTAGTTAAATGAAGTGTATAACTAAATGAACTACATGTTTAAATGCAACGCATGCTTTAATGAACAACATGTTTATTGAATGCAATGAATGTTATGCAAACTTTAAATACTCATGCAAATACATGCATAAGCAAAGTAAAGTGTTCCTCCCTTATTATTTCTTCTTTCTCACGTCCCAAGCTTGATGTAAACATATTTTCCATGGCTGCTTGGAACTCCTTGACCCTTGCTCGAGTAATGGGGCCACCTGGGTACTTCTCTGGGTCTTTGCCATTGACGTTCATATCAAGCCTTCTCTTTTCATCTTGAATTTTCAGATTTGCCCAAAGCTTTCTTGATTAAGTCTAGAGCTCATAGTTATTTGCAACAACTTGATTGAAGGCTTCCAAATCCAAGATTGCGCTACTCTATCAAGTGTTGTCTTATTTTTTCAAGATTTAGTTGAACCATTGAGAGGAGCTCAATTAGATCACTCCACATACAACAAAGAAGCCTTTTCAATTGAAGTTGATGATTTTTCTCTCATTGCCGATTTAGATTCGAGGACGAATCCTTTTGAGGAGTGGGGGAATGATACATGCATGAGCGGGGTTAAATTACTCATATTGGACAAGAAGCTGAATTTGTTCGATGCAAACAATAATGGCCAAAACAATGCACGCATAGGAGGTCAAAAACGATGCATCTTGGACAAGAAACTGAATCTGTTTGGAAAGTCAGCTAACTTGCGACGAGTTTTCGGATGGGATCCAGGCATTTTTGGGTCGAGTTGCCTTCTAACAAATTGTCTGTCATTCAATTACCTTTCCAACACATTTTGAAACGCGTCAATCGGACATCGGGAACTCAAGATACGTCCAATTTTTTGAAGACTAAGCATGCAGGAAACTGGATACGGGATTATTACGAGATTTTGTAAAATTCAGCCCAAAAGCTAACGTATAAGGGCTTTGGACGAATTAAACTTAACCCAACCTAATTATTAACATTTAAATTATGTTTTTAGGGTTTTATATACTTTAGGAACCAGCCACCCTTCTCTCAAGCCGTTAGATCAAGTCCAATTTAATGGACCAGATTTGTTTGTTTATTTTATTCATTCTTAGCTTTAGGTTAAAGCCATCCTTCATCTATAAAAGATGATGCTTTCTTCTTTGTTTGAGAAGATTTTCATTGATTAATAAAAAGTTCTCTTTTGAGATTTTAGTATTCTTTGAATACGTGTTTGCAAGTGTTCGGAAAACTTGTCTAGAAACCATCTTCAACGTTTCAACCAGGTTTATTGTTGTTGATCTTCACACTCCTGCTTGCCTAGGTAATTGCGTCTAGGAGGGTGGATTAGAGCCGCTTGATGTTGCTTGCTTGGTTAATTGCGATCAAGAGGGTGCCGAGGACATCAACTTCTATTTTGCCAACTCATCTTCATCTTCAACCTTCACACCATCTTCATAATTCCATAAATAAAGCTGGAATTTTTAGATTTGTTTTATCTTCTCTTTCTCAATCTTTTTTTAATCTTTTTATTTATATTCTTATTTCTCATCATCTAATCTATCATATTCACTTTGTTTCTTAAATTTTCCAGCTTTAATTCTGAAATTTTCAAGAAACCCTCAACTAGTTTCTCTTGAATTTTTATATTTGCGCCTAACTTCCTTGTTCGAGTCTAAAGCCCTAGGTTTGCTTCTAAGCCATCAAGTTGAAGGTATTCGCGTGCCAAAGCATACTCTATCATTTTATTAGTTAAAATATTTGATTATGGCATTTAGAATATGATTATATAGCTTAACCTCAATTTCAAAACTTTTCACTCGGTTAAAATTCCAACGAGTCTACTTATAAAGCCCATTTAGACAAGCACGCCTTAAACCCCAACAAAACAGACAAAAAATAATATTAAATAAAACTTTCTAACTTTAAATATTTAGTTATGGGCTTTTGAATATGATTTTATAGCTTAACATCAATTTTAGTACTTTTTACTCGGCTAAAATTTCAACGGGTCAACTATAAATCCCATTTAGACATGCACACCTTAAACCCCAACAAAACGGTCGAAAAATAAGATTAAATTAAATTATATGACTTAACATATTTAGTTATGGGTTTTGAACATAATTATATAGCTTAACCTTATTTTTCAGAAATTTTCACTCGGTTACAATTCCAACGGGTCCACTATAAGCCAATTTAGACATGCATGCCTTAAACCCAAAAAACGGCCACAAATATTAAATCAAATTTCATGAGTTAAATTTGATTATGGGTTTTAGAATATGATTATTTAGCTTAACCTCAATTTCAAAACTTCTTACTAGTTTAAAATTCAAACGGGTCAACTGTAAAGCCCATTTACTCATGCACGCCTTAAACCCGAATAAAATGGTCGAAAAAAGATTAAATCACATTTTATGACTTAAAACATTTAGTTATGGGATTTTGAACACGATTTTATAGCTTAATCCCATTTTCAGAAATTTTTACTCAGTTAAAATTTCAACGGGTCCACTGTAAAGCTCATTTAGACATGCACGCCTTAAACCCCAACAAAATGGCCACAAAATAAGATTAAATCAAATTTTATGACTTAAAATATTTAGTTATGAGCTTTTGAACATGATTATACAACTTAACCTCATTTTCAAAAAATTTTACTCGATTAAAATTCCAACGGGTCCACTGTAAAGCGCATTTAGACATGCACGCCTTAAACCCAATAAAACAGCCACAAAATAAGATTATATCAAATTTTATGAGTTAAAATATTTGATTATGGGCTTTAGAATATGATTAAATAGCTTAACCTTAATTTCAAAACATTTTACTCGTTTAAAATTACAACGGGCCCACTGTGAAGCCTATTTAAACATGCACGCCTTAAACCCCAACAAAACGGTCAAAAAATAAGACTAAATCAAATTTTATGACTTACAATATTTATTTATTGGCCTTTGAACATTATTATACAACTTAACCTCAATTTTAGAACTTTTTTACTCCGTTAAAATTCTAACGGGTCCGCTATAAAGCCCATTTAGACATGCACACCTTAAACCCCAACAAAATGACCGAAAAATAAGATTAAATCAAATTTTATGACTTCAAATATTAATTTATGGGCTTTTGAACATGATTATATAGCTTAACCTCTTTTTTAGAAATTTTTACTCGGTTAAAATTCTAATGGGTCCACTATAAAGCCCATTTAAACATGCACGCCTTAAACCCAGCAAAACGGCCGTAAATTAAGATTAAATAAAATTTTATGAGTTAAAATATTTTATTATGGGCTATGGAATATGATTATATAGCTTAACCTCATTTTCAAAAGTTTTTACTCGGTTAAAATTCTAACGGGTCCACTATATGCCCATTTAAACATGCACGTTTTAAACCCAACAAAATAGCCCCAAAATAAGATTAAATCAAATTTCATTAGTTAAAATATGTGATTATGGGCTTTTGAATATGATTATATATCTTAACCTTAATTTCAGAACTTTTTACTCGGTTAAAATTCCAACGGGTCCACTATAAAGCTCATTTAGACATGCACGCCTTAAAACCCAACAAAACGGCCAAAAAATAAGATTAAATCGCATTTTATGACTTAAAAAATTATTTATGGTCTTTTGAACATGATTATATAGCTTAAACTCTTTTTCAAAAAAATTTACTCGGTTAAAATTCCAACGGGTCTACTGTAAGGCCCATTTAAACATGTACGTCTTAAACCTAGCAAAACGGCCACAAGATAAGATTAAATCAAATTTTATGAGTTAAAATATTTGATTATGGGATATCGGATATGATTATATAGCTTAACCTCATTTTTAGAAATTTTTACTCGGTTAAAATTCCAACGGGTCCACTATAAGCCCATTTAGACATGCACGCCTTAAACCCAACAAAACGGCCACAAAATAAGATTAAATTAAATTTCATGAGTTAAAATATTTGATTATGGGATTTTGAATATGATTATATAGCTTAGCCTCAATTTCAAAACTTTTTACTCGGTTAAAATTCCAACGGGTCTATTGTAAAGCTCATTTAGACATGCATGTCTTAAACCCCAACAAAACGGTCGAAAAATAAGATTAAATCACATTTTATGACTTAAAATATTTTGTTATGGGCTTTTGAACATGATTATATATCTTAACCTCATTTTCAAAAATTTTTACTCGGTTAATATTCCAACGGGTCCACTATAAGCCTATTTAGACAAGCACGCCTTAAACGCAACAAAACGACCACACAATAAGATCAAATCAAATTTTAAGAGTTAAAATATTTGAGTATAGGCTTTTGAATATGATTATATAGCTTAACCTCAATATTAGAACTTTTTACTAGGTTAAAATTCCAACGGGTCCACTGTAAAGCCCATTTAGACATGCACGCCTTAAACCCCAACAAAATGGCCACAAAATAAGATTAAATCAAAGTTTACGACTTAAATACTTAGTTTTAAGCTTTTAAACATGATTATAAACTTAAACTCAATTTTAGAACTTTTTACTCGGTTAAAATTCCAACGGGTCTACTGTAAAGCCCATTTAGACATGAACGCCTTATAAACCCCAACAAAACGGCCGAGAAAAATTAAATCACATTTTATGAAGGAGTTTTGTGTTTCAAGAGTCGAGTGGTTGTGCCGAAGGATGAGGAGTTAAGGTATACTATCTTGACTGAGGCACATTCAAGTCTTTTTGCTATGCCTCCGAGAAATAAAAGATATATCAGGATTTGAAAAAGGAATATTTTTGGGTTGGGTTGAAAAGGATGTAGTAGATTTTGTTGCTCGCTGTATGGTATGTCAGCACGTTAAGGCTGAACATCAGTTTCCTTCCGGGTTGTTGCAACCGTTACGGATTTCGAAATAGAAGTGGGAGAGAATTACCATGGATTTTGAGACCGGATTGCCTTTGATGCTATCAAAGAATAATTCTGTATGGATGATTGTGGATAGGTTTACAAAGTGTGCACATTTTCTAGATGGGCATACGACGTATACTTTGGATAAGCTGGCAGAATTGTATATTGCTGAGATTGTGAGGTTGCATGGGGTGCATATGTTAATAGTATCGGATAAGGATCCGTGTTTTACAGTATAATTTTGGGAGTGTTTGCATCAGGCTTTGGGTTCACTATTGAACTTTAGTACTTTGTATCCTCCTCAAACGGATGGTCAGTTTGAACGCGTTATCCAAGTGTTGAAAGATATGTTGTAGTGTTGCATCATTTATTTCTAAGGAACGTGGGAGAAGCAGTTACCTTTGGTGGAGTCTGACTATAACAATAGTTATCTGGCTAGTATCCAGATGGCACCGTATGAAACTTTGTATGGTAGAAGGTGTCGCACGCCACTTTGTTGGGTGGAGGCAAGAGAAAAGTACGTTTCTTTGCCAGATGTGTGGAAGGATACAAATGAGAATGATACGAAAGCCAGGATCCAAGAATTACCTCAAAATCTAGGAACCCTCTAGATCACAATTAATCTAGTAAACTCACTAATATGATCCGAGAAAACTCCAAAATCCACGTTCAGCAAACCGATAATAAAGCATGATCTTGATGTAAAAACGAGATATGATGAATTTGACGGTGGTGGTGTTGGATAGATTTGTCCTTGGAACCCTCCTAATCGCAATTGAATAGGCAAACACCTGCAAACGGCACGAATCTCTCCGATGAATGGATGATGACGAAATAGATGTTGTAGGATATTTTGTCCTCGGCACCCTCTTAGACGCGATTATCTAAGCAAGAAACCTCAAGCGGCTCTAACCCACCCTCCTAGATGCAATTACCTAGGCAAGCAAGAGTGTGAAAATGATCTCCATTACAAGAACTTGACGAACTTACGTTGAAGAAGACTTATGATACGAAAAATAACAAGGCAAATCTATCTACCTTGAAAATAAAATGGCCCATGGCCAAAGGTTTTTGCAACTCATAAATTCATGATGTTGTTCTTATTAATGAAGCAAATATGCCTTTAAATAGGCTACACATGAAGAGTTCAACTTAAATTAAGAAAAGTAAAGATAATAATAAAATAAATAAACATATTTTATCTAACCTAAAAAACTAATAAATAAATAACAAATCTAATCCTAAATAATCTAAATATCTTCATAAATAATCCTAGATTAAATTTAAGTACAAATAATCAATAAAATTATTGAAAATTCGTAATAAATAATATTTCCCGTGATAAAACCGTGTATAGATTTCTGCTCGCACAGTCTTCACTAAAATGGACATAACTTGAGCTCCCGATATTGGATTGATGCGTTTCAAGATGCGTTGGAAAGATAAGAGATAGGCGAATATGTTTGACTAAGACATGTAGACTCAGAAGTGCCCAGATCCCATCCGAAAATTCGATGCAAGTCGGCTGAAATTCCAGACTTATAAAACAGCTTCAACTCTTTGGCTACAATGCATCATTTTAGCCCCCCATACATGTATCATTCTCCCCCTGTTGAAAATGATTCGTCCCGGATCTTAAGAGTTGTTGATCACAACCTTTAAGTCTCTTGAGATGTCTCTAGGAATGAAATATTAAAATTAGGATCTATATAGAGAATTATATCTTTTTTCTTTTTTCTCAACTACTAAAATAACAGTAAAAGATAATTGTTTCAAACACCTAAACCAAGGCTCTGATTACCAATTGATACGGAAGTCAGGATCCAAGAATTACCTCAAAATCTAGGAACCCTCTAGATCACAATTAATCTAGCAAACTCACTAATATGATCCGAGAAAACCCCAAACTACACGTTCAGCAAACCGATAATAAAGCATGATCTTGATGTAAAAATGAGATAGGATAAATTTGACGGTGGCTGTGTTGGATAGATTTGTCCTTGGCACCCTCCTAATTGCAATTGAATAGGCAAACACCTACAAACTACACGAATCTCTCTGATGAATGGATGATGACGAGATAGATGTTGTAGGATATTTTGTCCTCGGCACCCTCTTAGACGCGATTATCTAAGCAAGCAACCTCAAGCGGCTCTAGCCCACCCTCCTAGATGCAATTACCTAGGCAAGCAAGAGTGTGAAGATGATCTCCATTACAAGAACTTGACGAACTTACGTTGAAGAAGACTTATGATACGAAAAATAACAAGGCAAATCTATCTACCTTGAAAATAAAATGGCCCATGGCCAAAGGTTTTTGCAACTCATAAATTCATGATGTTGTTCTTATTAATGAAGCAAATATGCCTTTAAATAGGCTACACATGAAGAGTTCAACTTAAATTAGGAAAAGTAAAGATAATAATAAATAAACATATTTTATCTAACCTAAAAAACTAATAAATAAATAACAAATCTAATCCTAAATCATCTAAATATCTTCATAAGAATCCTAGATTAAATTTAAGTACAAATAATCAATAAAATTATTGAAAATTCGTAATAAATAATATTTCCCGTGATAAAACCGTATATAGATTTCTGCTCTCACAGTCTTCACTAAAATGGACATAACTTGAGCTCCCGATGTCGGATTGATGCGTTTCAAGATGCGTTGGAAAGATAAGAGATAGGCGAATATGTTTGACGAAGACATGTAGACTCAGAAGTGCCCAGATCCCATCCGAAAATTCGATGCAAGTCGGCTGAAATTCCAGACTTATAAAACAGCTTCAACTCTTTGGCTACAATGCATCATTTTATTGCCCCATACATGTATCATTTATTGAAAATTCGTAATAAATAATATTTCCCGTGATAAAACCGTATAGAGATTTCTGCTTGCACAGTCTTCACTAAAATGGTCATAACTTGAGCTCCCGATGTCGGATTGATGCGTTTCAAGATGCGTTGGAAAGCTAAGAGACAGACAAATATGTTTGACGAAGGCATGTAGACTCAGAAGTGCCCGGATCCAATCCGAAAATTCAATGCAAGTCGGCTGAAATTTCAGACTTATAAAACAGCTTCAACTCTTTGGCTACAATGCATCATTTTAGCCCCCCATACATGTATCATTTATTGAAAATTCGTAATAAATAATATTTCCCATGATAAAACCGTATAGAGATTTTTGCTCGAATAGTCTTCACTAAAATGGACATAACTTGAGCTCCCAATGTCGGATTGATGCGTTGGAAAGCTAAGAGACAGACGAATATGTTTGACGAAGACATGTAAACTCAGAAGTGCCTGGATCCCATCCGAAAATTCAATGTAAGTCGGCTAAAATTCCACCAACTCAGTCCCTATGACTGACTCGAAACCAAGGCATGTATGGAATCTATCCCTCCTAATGTCGCCAAGTGACCACAAAACATCCCTCCTACTATCGCCAAATAAGGACCGTAGTCCACCCCAAACACAAGCTCTATGGAATCTATGGCATGCCAACTATACCTATGACTGACTCGAAACCAAGGCTTTCCAATCAAATCTTATCTTATCAGAATTGAATTCGAGCTTAGCTCCACATACTTGCTAATATATAAGCAAAGCTTATTTTGTTTATATTAGAGATGAGCATAATTTTATGTTTATATAATTCCCAAACAAGGTTTATAACTTATCATATTAAGCATATAGGTTCTTATATATATATCTCAACATATATCATGCCTTCATCAAGTGTTTCATATTATAATGTACTTTTATTTAAGTACTTACCTCGAATTCCAAGCTTACACGAGCGGCATCATTTAATTTAACAAACAATCAACATAAATTAAAGCAAATAAAGATGCTCGGGATAGTTTTCAATCTATCTCGAGACTTTTGAGTGTCAAAACCTTGGTTTGCCCCCCCAAACTAGCTTCTCAAACCTTGGTTTGCCAAAAGCTAGTTTTTCTAGCTTTTGCAAAACCTTGGTTTGCCCCAAACCATGGTTTTGCCACCGCAACCAAAAACAAATCCTGAGTCTACTTTGATCCTTTTAGCTTCCACTCCTTCTTGATCTAACATACAAAAGTGTAACCATGTGATACCATATAATTCATTACACAAGCCTATTTATAACCTCATACAAACATCCCAAACATTTCCAATTGTCCAGAACCATTTCTATTGACTCTATCAACCATTTGTTTGCAAAACACTACACAAGTTATGAGTATACCAAATTCCAATCGAAACAGTCTCATTTGGTTTTACTCACAAGTACACATTAAAAAATTCTCAAATGTTCATAGAATACATTGAACAGTCCATTAAACTTTTACATATATAAGTAACGGCCCCAATTATAAGTCCACATATTTATTTTTACTTCAAAACAGTCCCAAATGTCTATAAAAATGCAGGACAGACCCCTAATGTTTTTATATACCTTCAAAACAGTCCAGAATTATTATAGACAGCCCCCAACACATATACATGAATGCAAACAGTCTACTTAATTGCATACTTAGCTATTTACACCAAAACAGTCCCGTACATTTTCTCATATATAAAACAGTTCCACATACATGTATTCTCACATACATATATCCACATTTTCATTCATAAATCAGACCAAATTCATTTCAAAACACTCCCTAAATTTAGGTTGTATAATATCCCTGTTTTAAATTTGCACAACAGCCCCTTCATTTTGTTGTAAACAGCCCCTATCCATTTAAAAACAGTCCGTAGAAGACATCAATCAAATTTTCAATTTTAACAAGCAATTTGGTTTTCAATATACTTAAAACAGCCCTCTAACATAGCAATTTAGATCATTCTTAACAATCATATGACCAGAATTCAAATTCAAGCATATCTAAAAGTTCTAGTCATTCAATTGATCCAAACAAACCACCTCAATTGCTTCAGCAACAAAGAAAATTCAGAATTAACCATTCAAGCTTCAAGCTTCATTGTAAGAATCATATAAGCATAACAATCGTACACATTTACTAATCCAAAGATTAACACTTCATAACATAAATCATTTCTTCAACAAATTCATGAACAATATAACGTACAAGAAATTAATGATCAAATTCATCATTTAAAGTTTGAATCAAATGAAAGAGAGAGAGAGACTTTTCTTACCCTCCTTCACTAAGCTTACCCGAATTAAACCCCCAAGAGCTGATTTAAAGTGGAGCTTCAACCTTAAGCTCCCATGGCCATTGTTTTGAGTTTTCATTCTTCTTTTTCTTAAGGTTTTGGTTGACCAAGGAAGAAGGCGATAATATCTCCAATTCTATCCTTTGGCTGAACCATACGGCACATGCATGAGGGATGTTTAACATACTTTTAAAACTCCTTAATCGATCCTTTAACATACTTTTAAATTGTTTGGTCCTTCTAAATTATTTAACATACTTTTAAAACTCCTTAATCGATCCTTTAACTCTTTCAATTTATTAATGTTGAAAATATTTTTAATCTAACTGAATCACAATCTAAGTAGTATCATAATTCTACTAAGCCGTATTTTGGGATGTTACAAAAGAAATGGATCATTTTCTAAGTAATTCTTACATTTTCTCATATATAAAACAGTTCCACATACATGTATTCTCACATACATATATCCACATTTTCATTCATAAATCAGACCAAATTCATTTCAAAACACTCCCTAAATTTAGGTTGTATAATATCCCTGTTTTAAATTTGCACAACAGCCCCTTCATTTTGTTGTAAACAGCCCCTATCCATTTAAAAACAGTCCGTAGAAGACATCAATCAAATTTTCAATTTTAACAAGCAATTTGGTTTTCAAATACTTCTTAAAACAGCCCTCTAACATAGCAATTTAGATCATTCTTAACAATCATATGACCAGAATTCAAATTCAAGCATATCTAAAAGTTCTAGTCATTCAATTGATCCAAACAAACCACCTCAATTGCTTCAGCAACAAAGAAAATTCAGAATTAGCCATTCAAGCTTCAAGCTTCATTGTAAGAATCATATAAGCATAACAATCGTACACATTTACTAATCCAAAGATTAACACTTCATAACATAAATCATTTCTTCAACAAATTCATGAACAATATAACGTACAAGAAATTAATGATCAAATTCATCATTTAAAGTTTGAATCAAATGAAAGAGAGAGAGAGACTTTTCTTACCCTCCTTCACTAAGCTTACCCGAATTAAACCCCCAAGAGCTGATTTAAAGTGGAGCTTCAACCTTAAGCTCCCATGGCCATTGTTTTGAGTTTTCATTCTTCTTTTTCTTAAGGTTTCGGTTGACCAAGGAAGAAGGCGATAATATCTCCAATTCTATCCTTTGGCTGAACCATACGGCACATGCATGAGGGATGTTTAACATACTTTTAAAACTCCTTAATCGATCCTTTAACATACTTTTAAATTGTTTGGTCCTTCTAAATTGTTTAACATACTTTTAAAACACCTTAATCGATCCTTTAACTCTTTCAATTTATTAATGTTGAAAATATTTTTAATCTAACTGAATCACAATCTAAGTAGTATCATAATTCTAAGCCGTATTTTGGGATGTTACAAAAGAAATGGATCATTTTCTAAGTAATTCTTCCGGGTTTGTCTCGGCAAACCTAATGTAGCTCCGCTCGGTTCAATCTGGCGACTAGGCCCGAGTATGTAACCCCCTCGACCCCGCTTAGACGCCCGATCGAATCGAGAGTGCTACATTAGGTTTGCCGAAGCAAACCGGAAAAGGTTACAAAAAGTCAGTCCATTTTTTCTTTTTATCTTGTCTAAATGCAAATTAAAGCTCCTACATGTTCATACTCGCAACAGGTAGGTTCTCCAATGAAACGAGCCACAAAAGGACAAACAATTGCATCATAAACCTAATCGAGGACCAAAATGCAAATACTGTAAATTACAAAACCAAAATTGAATTTAGGGTTACTTATCCTCAATTAGTCCATTTACATGCCAATATGATAAATTCCAAATCAATTTAACCACCCCAACTCATACAATTGCATTCCCAAGACTTCAAGGACCAAAATGAAAGAATCAGAAACTTCCAAGATTCCAAATTAACCAAC